>CP092097.1:3272500-3600000 GCA_029203775.1 Neoneuromus ignobilis
ATTCAGTTTCCATATTTGTTAGAAAATATATAATGGTTATTTGTTATTTTTTTATCTATTATATATGAATGTAATAAAATCAAACTGAAATGGATAATCCGATATATAAGAAATATTTGTCATTAAATCAATATATACATATATAATTAGATTGATAATAATATATTTATATGTATTATATATTTAATATAAATTAATAAACTTTTTTTAAATAGCTTTTTTATATTTATAAATGGAATTTTTGTTATTTTATTAATTAATTAATGGTTGTTTTAATTAGTGGAGAATTATGAAAATTGATATTTTTCTTAGAAGATTTCATATGTACATACACACATACTCACATATATATATATATTTATTTAAATACAAGCTTTTCTAATTATAAAACAGTTAAACTATCATAAATGTATTTTCCTCTATAAGTTGAAATCTTCCTTCTGTTAATGATGTTTTATAAATATATATATTTCCAAACTGTATACTAGATTAATTAACAAGAACGATAATTACAAATCAATACCAACAGATGATTATGAAGTAAATTTACTGTTCATCTTGTAATCATTCGTTTATTGTATTAAAGAGAGAGATGACTACTAGGTAATTATTGAACACAGTTACAATAAATCATGTACTGTCTGAGAATAATTAATTCCTGATAAAATATTTTCGTTTATTTTAAAGAACTTAATTTTATAAAATTTGTTTGTTACATTTCCGTTAGAAATGTAAACATAATAATATAATTTTAATAAAAAATTAAAACAATATTATATATATTTGTATGTTTATACAATTATACGCATCATAATTATAATTAACATATGTTTTATTAATAACTCTTGAAAATATTACTAGACACTTAAAGAAACCACTTAATACATCCTGAGTAAAAAATTCAAACGATGCAATATCTTATTTAAAAAACTTTCAATTCATACTGAATATATTTTTACAAGTTATACTACTTAGGCTGAAACGTTGCAGTATGTTTTATTTTCTGTTATGTTAGGTCAAGATGATACCGCTTATTGTCAATGATTAACTTACAGTTGTATTTAATTAAATCAATATTAAAGAAGTATATATTTCGTACACATGTATGTTATTTTTAAAAATGATTCTTTTTGTATACTATTCAAAACATATTTTTTTCTGATAAGAAAGATGATAATTAATAACGATGTTTACATATAACAATTCAGTTTTTTGAATTTTAAAATAAATTTCATTTTTTATTACTTTTGTAAATTTTATGCTTATTAAATAATCACGTTAGACTAAATAACCACGTACACTAAAGACATTTTTATATCAGTACACTCAGCGAGTAAATGTTTATATATATATATATATATGACTGTAATAGAAAATATTCATATAATAAATTATCATTTTACGAAATCGAAAATAACATACTAAAAACATTGGCGCCATCGTAAAAATGTATACATATGTTAGATATATTCACATTAAAAAATACACTGAAAGTATACATCAGACACACATATATCCACATGTTTATATTCCACAATACATTTTTTAGTTCATTGTAATAAAACTGGTTAAAATTCCTCTCCATAATTATTTTGTATTTTATGTCAATCAAACTTCACACAAAGTCACATACGACATTGATCAAACTGAGTAACCAATGTCACATTTCCGCATTTCGTTTTTTTGGCTGTTCTTTGATTCAAGTGTATTTATAATAAATATTACAAGAAAATACAAATTGTTTAATTTCATACGAAGAAAATATCTCTATTAGTATTTAACAAAATGATAAATTATCGAGGAAAAATCAATTATACTATGATTATTTTTATTAAAAAAAAAAATAGAAATTTTTGTACAAACAAATTATTTATAAATAAAGACTATTTTTTCGATATATATGTATATAAAATTTATTTAAAGTGAATATTTGTTTTTAAATTAATATCCACTTGAATTAATTAATAACAATTACATGATGAAATTGAAGTGAAAATACGATTTATTTGTTAAGAGGGTTTGATGAAAATCGAGGTGAATGTCGATTATTTTAAAGGATCTGACAGCGTAAATATTTGACACATGTTTTTAAATACGCATCATACTTGTTTTATTTACACTCGAGTATATTCGTAATAGTACTTTTTTATCTTATTCTAAACTTCATTCATCTGATTGCATGAGACCACAAGTGTGAAATATTTCAAATAACATTCGAAATAAGAAAACATACTTGCTTACCTTTTCTATCTCGGAAAGAGCAACACAAGCGTCCGTATAGCATGGTCGTACGTACAAATCGCTACTATGTCTATCATGATCACACATCTCTTTGTAATCAACATTTAAGACACTATATTGTTCGTATTATCCACCGCACAACAGCTGATAATACTAATACACCGCCACGAAAGGGGATGATGTATCGATCATTGTCAAGACATGTCGAGTTCAAGTCATGCACAGACACTACCAGCTTATTTTCCCACTTTTGCTTCCTGTCCCAATAATCGTACACACTATCAAAAATATAAGTCATTGAAGTATTTACAATGCCAGTATGCATTTGTCCTGGGCATTTTAAATTTTTTGTAATTATACGATGGTTGTTTTTTATACACTAAAAATCGATTTAAAAATATTTACAAATACCTAACGTAAATTATTTCGCTGATTAATTGAAATACAGAGAAAGTATTTTTATTGGAAATTAGGACAAGAACGTTTATCCCCGTTTTTTTTTTTAGAACAATCGAAATATACACTTTTGATTAAACGACACGTTAAATATTAAAAAAAAAAATATTGTCTTACTCGTATCATTTAAAATCATTCAATAATTATATTTTGAACGAAAATATTCTAAAATAGTGTGTATAAATAGCTTGTATTGTACCAAAACATAAATGTACAAGACAAACAGAGAAAATCACAAAAATTTATCGAATATATCGATAATTTTCAGTGAAGAAATAATCAGGATATGAAAGAACGAACGTCATATAAGAGTTACTTCTTTCAGAATCAATCTTCTACTAACATCTGAGAGCAGATGAAATGCATTCATACTTCATAGTAAGAATTACAAGAGGAACGAAACTAGCCGACCACTTCCGAGCGTTGTTTGAGACCACCCAACTTGAATTTGTTTACTTTTTTAGATTCGTTAAGTCTATAACGACGACTATAAGGGCTTTTAGGGGTAGAAATAATGTGAAAGATGAACTTGTGATATCTCTGTTCACTTAATCGATGTATCTAGTAATTTATAGTTATCATTTCGATTAAACACGCATAGGAGGAATGTTTACATCAGAATTTTGATGCACATTGGCGCGTTTAAATACTTGAGAATTTTAAATTGTAGTAAAAGTTTTACATATACAAATCCTATTATTTATACATATATACATATATATATATATATATATATATATATATATATATATATATATGTATAGACATTAAAAAAAAATAGTAAAGACATCGAGTAAAATTAAAAAGTATTCATATAAATAAATGATCTACTATAAGTAAGTGATACAAGTTTTAAAAACCCATTGGATAAACAAAAATATACACGTTATTTTATAGGTTAGAAAGACTGTAAAGCACGCTCTTTGGTGTAAAATTACACATACTTTATTAATATAACACATAACATCGGATATCACCATCCACACGAAATCTAATATACAAAATTCGAAACATTTTGTTAGAATATTATTATTTGTTAGTGGCACAGAACCATATATTGACATTTAATTTCACCTCACTACCAAATCAATAAAACAAAATTCACTACGAACTTCATCAGTTGTAAGAAACGTGCAGCTGTACACCGTACCAGGTGCGTCTGTTCATAAACTTTTTGGGATTTTATAATAACACTGATTTAATGAACACCTCTACACATTGTTTTATTATGGAACTTAATTTAATATTGAATAATAATATTTACAATAAGTTGAATTTTAAGTATATCAATTAAAATACAAACGTAAAATGATAAAAATGATCGTTAATTAGTTCGACCTATCGGTTCCATACTTTTCGGACATCTGTATATAGGCATAACAAATTAATCATTCATCTTGACATCATAATATTTTATAAAAATGTTCAATAATTATTATTCACGTTATTCACTGATTCGTATTTTAATGGCGTTTCCATCATTATTAAAATAAAATAGACAATAAGTAATAACTGAACACTTTTATAAAATATTGAACTGTCGAGATAATCGATTTATTTGTGTTAAAGGAAATTTACTCCAATGCCAAAACGAATAGTGATATTCGTAGAATATCATGGAATATTTTTTCAAATCATCTAAATATTCAATATACGAGTATAAAATATTTAAATTACATTATATAAAATATTTAAAATACACGAAAAACCTTTACTCTGTATCAAAACTCAATCAACTTTTATCAATATTAACTACTGAAATAGAAAAAACAACAATTATTATATGATAGCCAAGATACATAAAAATTTAGAAATAGATGCATAAATAGATGAATTAGAAGAAGGAAAAATGTGTAATTTAAATGAAACTAAAAAAAAAACGAATTAATATTTATTATTTTATGGTAGATACACATTAAATACTATCGACTTTGATTGCAACTCGAGCATTATGTAGAATAATCAAATGAAATTAGAAATCTATTAATATAATAATATTGGATTATTGAAGCAATTAAAATTCGAAAGAAATATTTATACAACTATAAATTGTTTAATAATAATATAATATAAAGATATGTAAAATATTTTTGAAAACCAAAAATCTTACAAATTCTTTTAAAAAAATAATTAATTTAAAAATGAAAATGAAGACGATCATTCTTTTTAACTAGTTTGTTAATTATTAGTATAATTTGCAGGATCAGCCACGGGCCACTGTGTCTGGAATTTAATATTTAGAACGTTTCGTTCACTAGATGTTGCGTCGTGGTCAACAAAATATGATAATTGGTTATTGGACTAAATCATACATTTAATAAAAGAATGTGTGAAAAAGATGTTTTTTTTTAACTGACAGTGAAAGAATATGTATTAATTCCAATAGAATTATAAAAAAATGAAAGGAAATACCAACCGAATGATTTATTTATTTATTTCGTGAACAACGTAAAGAATTCTTTGCAATATCGTTATTTCTTAGAATCAGCAAAATGAAATATTTTAATTAAAATGAACAGTTGTCTATAGTTTATCGAGTTCAAAAAAAGACCTATTCAAATAGACAGAAACTAGAGAATCTCCTCAGTCGTATCTACTTGTTACGCCTGTCGTAGCGGTAGATAAGTATTAGTTGGGTGTTCGACGGTTTGTGAGGGAGCGGAAGAGCAAAGAGAATGACACACACACTCCTATACCATGCTAGCCTGCTGGCTCAGAAACGGGCCTGTCAATTTATTCGCTTGCACTCGTACAATTCGATTTTCTGTCTCTTTGAGCGCCACAGAGCGAGTGAAATATCAGCAACATTCAAAATACAAGAAAGAAATAAAACTATCCGTGTTGTGTATATACATTTATGTTCATATACGTGTATTAAAGTATGTATGTATGTGTATATATTTGTGCTGTGTGTGCATGTTGATGACCACCCACGAGTCAACTTGTGTGGTCTTGAATGGATGGACCACCCATCCAGTTAATATCGTCAATATCTCGTAAACGACATGTTTCTCCGCCAAATTAAAATCCTTCAGTTGTCGCGTTGCTTCGTGAAATCAACTTGTGGAACTACGGAGTGTCACTCCGAGCTAACGTTATGATGATCCTGATTGCAGATATCCGACTAGCATATACAATAAAATATCAGAGGTTGCCACCAGTGTTACCAGATTACTAATATTACCTTACTGTCGGAAGGGCCGAACATCACAACACAATATAAGAAATTCAGACGTTGTTTAAATTTATTTTCCTCTCAATTAACACATTATTTTATTGACTAAACTTTATAGATTATTGTTACGACTTTCCTCTTTTATTAAAAGCAATATAGTTTTCAGAAAATACTTAGAACATATATTGTACAAAAAAATATCGTCTATTTGACCAATCAATTATAAATTATGTACGGACGTATATTTAATTTGGAGATAGATTTATCGAAGTAGTTTATCGAATGACTTTCAAATGATTGAATAGAATATCGATATATTTTCAATTCTTAGAAATTTTTACAAATTTGCACAAAATACAAAAGAGTAAAAGATCTTATTGATGAAATACTCAGAACTACCGCAATATTTGCCTAAAGAAGTATCGAAAATTCTTTAGTTAATCTTTTTGAATATAATGAGCCTTTATATTACATATTTGGAATAGTATTTAATAGCATACTTTAATTTTTGACTAAATCGATATTAAAACAATATGATGTTTGAATATAATAAATAAATTGACATTTCTAATTTTTATATTATAATAATTCGTTATGAAATAATAATTTCTATACGAAAATAAATTTATAAATTCATGAAACGAATGTATGATATTAGACTATTTTCTATTAATATAAATATATTTAAATAGAATTTTAACAAAATATCATAATAATGCACAATTTAATGACATCGAAAGGAGCTGTATGTCCACTCTGTAGTTAAAATGTATATTAAAAAATGTATATATATGAATATGTTTTCAGTTAGTAGTAATATAAATGATACATATCAAACGAGTTATTTGTCACACCTACAAGTGAAACTTAGTTTTAAGAAAAATGAGTTTCTGGTATAGTATTTGATAAGTCAATTAGTCTATAATATAAAACACTCATGCATATATATTTATAGAAACAAATGTATTATAAAAATCTATAATTTATATTTTATATATATATATACACGTGTGTGTGTGCATTGTTAATAACGGATACGACTATTGTTTTAATATCGTTATAAAAAATTAATGTTCGTATTGTATTAATATTCGTAACAAATGTTGTATAAATAATCGACATTAAGTATTGATGAATAATATACACATACATATGTATAAAAAGTTAGAATAATTATTTATTTAATAAAGAATTATATCTTTTATATGATTAAAAGAAAATCTTGTAAATTTTTTATCTGAATATTCAACTAGATTTTTTTTTCAAAAAACTGGTATCAGAAAAATATATTGAATATTATAATTAGTATTAGTGAGTTATAAGTAAGGACTAGTATGATATATTGATTTAATATTTTTATTATAATAAAATGGGTTCATGGATTCAAATAACATACTGGCCTTTGTATCCATATTGAAATTCTATCAAATCAAACAAACACAAGAGTAAAAATGTGAAATAGAAGAACCAAAACTGAAGAATACAACTATAAAAACTATAACTATAATAGAGTTACTAATATAACTATATATAGAGTTGTGCGTGTAATTATAAAATGTTAATAGCAAATTAAGTATTTATAACTTGTAAAATATACAAAAAAGCAACATAAATCTAAATGGCCGTTGTAAAGATTTGTTGCACTATTGACATAAAACCAATAATGGAAACAATCGTATGATTGTACGGTTTATAAATTTTCCCTGCAATAAAATCCAGTGGAGGAAATAATCACGTATATTGATGTACGAAATGCGATCAAAATCAATTTAAAATAACGTTGCGCTTATTCGTCGAAGCAATCGACGTACATTGTTACAAAACTGAATTCGTTATTTGAATTAGAACAGACGAAAGAAGCAATTAATCAAAATGAGATGCTTGAATATATTTAATTTCAGTTTATAAATAAGCCTTTGATCGATTTTTGTTTAAAAGAACAAGTAAATTGTGTATATTTCTATGTTAAATCAACTACTAATTTTTATTCATCTCGTCCATTTGTGTGTATAAGTTTTTTCTGTCTTTTATGTATATTCCTTACGGGTTCAAACATTCCTTTTTTTACAACGTATTTTCTATAAAAATAACAATTTATGTAAGAACCGATGCACGTGTTTCTTAGTTTATATATATATATATATATATATATATATATATATATATATATATATATATATATATATATATTTTAACTCTATTGATTAAAACGATAATTTATTATAAAATAATAAATCATTTTATAGAATCAAAAGTTTGATTATCAACTACTTAAAAATATTTCAAATAAATAAATAAAATTCATTAATAACACATCTTTTAGTAAGAATAATTATTGAAATTGGAAGGATTAATTATTGAATTAAACAAACCCTAAAGGGCTTTACGTACATATATATATATATATATATATATATATATATATATATATATATATATATATATATATATACATATATATATGTGTGTGTGTGTGTGTGTGTGTGTGTATACAGGAACTTATACGTAATTATTAAAAACTCATTAGTTAGATGTGTTTTTATTCATTAAAAAAATAAATTGCATTTATATTTGAAACTAACGATGCCAATCCAAGTGGGTCGTAAGTTCAAAATTAATTGCAAATTAAGTTTGTTGCTTTGCAATAAACGAATGAATAATAATTTATTTGTCAAAGAAAATGTGGGACAACTAAATTTCTATTTTGTAAGTTTTTGATACTGAAATTAATTTTGATCAGAACATTTTATATATATATATATATATATATATATATATATATATATATATATATATATATACCAGTAACAGCTCTAATTTCTTATAGTTTTTTTTTAAAAAATTAATTCGAAGCAACTATACTATCTAATAAAATAATATTTATATATTTGGATGAATTCTGTCAATGTAGTCTTAAAAATGTATTACAGAAAAAATAATTTTCTGAGTGTGTTCTATATTATTTTTTATTCACATAATTGCAATTTAGTGTCAATAAAATGTTGAATATAAAAAAAAATATCATTAAATGTCAAATATACTATTGTAATATAATTTGTATGACGATTTAACAAAGATCATCGAATAAATAAACAACAGATTTACATAAATAAAATCGAACGTATTAACAAAGATAATATTAACAAATAGATCAGAACACACAGACAAATTGAATAGTTTCACTTACCAGTAACTTTCAATTTTAATCTATCATAGAGTTAGACAAGCGTTTCAGAGTAGAAATATAATATTTCGATAAAATATTCATGTTTCACGCTTAGATTATTTTGATAAACATGTCGACTTTAAAACGTTGTGAGCTATACTATTTCATTGCGTACATTAATATTCTAATAGCTCTAGTATGTTACAGTGGCGGAGAAAAGAAAAACAGAAACGAAATCTTTTTATTTACACGAATAATAATCTAATCAAGTGTTTAAGAAAACAACTAAACATTATACTAATTGTTAGCCAAGGTTGATTTCAGTATTTTTAAATATATTTAATAAAAAAACAGTTAGTTATTAAGACATCATTACTGTATTCAGGGAAAAATTTAAGATTGTTATATATATATATATATATATATATATATATATATATATACATACACACACATATATAAATATACATTAAATAAATATTTTATGTCTGACATGTTTTCTTTAAGATACCTCTTTTAAATTTCATTTAAATACAAGCCAAATTTAAAATTATTGTTTATGAAGAAAAATTGAAAAATAATGTCATTGTTTATGAAAATCATTGAAAGGAAGACTTAAATAAATATTTAGATATACAAATATATATTCATAAACAAAGCATATATATATATATATATATATATATATATATATATATATATACAATATGTATGTATTATATGTATATGTAAATAATTAATTGTAACATTAGTCTGGTAATCATATAAAGTGTGACTACGTGTGTGTTCAATCATGTACAATGGACAAAGTTGATTACTATCAATAAACTTCATGTCGTAAAACCCTTAACGTTTACTTGTTAACATGTCAATAGACATGCAAAAGTTTATTATTGTATTATATATAAAGCATAAATTTCTTTTTCCAAGTAATGTATTCAAATGTGTGTATGTATATATACACATATGCAAACTAGTCTTTATACAAAAATGTTGAATGTGACTGCTTTTTATAAAAGGAAACTGTTTCTTTTAATGTTTATCTGACCATAAAATACCGTTAACGCCTAGTATTTAAAAATATATTAATAGTCATATTAGATTTGACGATGTAATTAATACACACACGACTTTAGAATTTATTTAAGTGTCGTTTATGTGGTAGCCATTTCGAATTGTATAAATTTATGTATTATTGCATTTCAAGCTTTATGTATTTTTTAAATATAAAAATTATATATATATATATATTTATTACAGTGGTGTCGATGATATCGTTGTATATAAAAAATAACTACTTTAAAAAATGTATATATTAGAATTATGGCAAATATATTTTTGATATATATATTTCTTTAAAATAGCTTTATTGAAATTTAATGTAAAAAAATGTTCTTGTTTACATGCAAGTTAAATTAATGTAATTATAATAGGTATAATAATTTTGATTAGTGATAAGTAAAAATGTAACATTTGAAATATGAATAAATATATAAAATGATAAACAGATTACAATACTATTTAAAATTATACGAATAAATTTAGTAGAAATTATCAGCAAGGAACATACAAAAAAATACAACGCAATATGATTTGAAATATGTTTTATAAATGAGCAAAGTAAATGTCCATGAAAATACAATATGCATGTTTCTGATTTGTTATAATTAAAAATTGAATTCTTCTTTGAACAATATGAAATTCATTTTTATGCATGTCAAAAGCAATCACATGCATTACACGCCTTCAGTGCTGTTGACTGACATGCATCGAAATACAAAGATCGGTTGGTAAATACAATGCTTGAAGATATGTATGCATGTAGTACGGGATTGAAGAAAAAATATATTTGAACATGATTTTCATTCGATTCGATACAAACATTTGTCACGAATATGTTTTATAATTTTTTTGTTTGTATTGAAATTTATTTCTGAATTATTTTTTATTCTCATTGGAATTATAAATGTATATGTATGTTTGACTGCAATAAATATAGAATTCAAAAAAACATTTTACAAGTAAATTAAATTCTGTTTATAGAAAAAATTATAATGGTTCGAAATAGTATTGGTAATTTTAAATTCATCTGAAGAACTAATTCAAATATATATATATATATATATATATATATATATATATATATATATATATATATCATATCACATCATTAAACCCATATCAATCCAACACTGGACGAAAGCCTCAATGAATACCATTCACTGGTATTTGGTCATATTCATCACGCTGACCAGGCGGATTGGTGAAGATCTTAGATTCGGAGTTTACTCCCTTAAATTTTCGACAGTTATTTTTTTACAAGATAAGGTTGTATATATATAAATATAATATACATACATACAAACGAAGACTAGAAAATGGCAAAAATAAAAGTCAAATAAGCCATACAAACCACTAACAATTTTTTATGCTAGACTACCAAAAATACACTTGAGCATTTTTTCAAATATGTTAAAGATTTATATGTTTTAATATTATTTCTATTATAATTTTGTTAATTATCATATCATTAATAAAATTTATTAACAAAATAATGTATGTATATATTTTAGAAAAATATGTATAGTGACAAATATACATAGATGTATAAATTATTTAATATATTTTTGTGGTAAATGATGTTTCTTAATAAAATTAATAATTAACATTTTAATTTTGCTTCGGTAACTTTTTGAAAATAAATACATTAACACTCGTAAAATATTCATATACATACAGACATACACACATACCCACGTCTATATGTATATATATATATATATATATATATATATATATATATATATATATATATATATATATATATATATATAAATCTTTAGTAGTTTATATTCAAACCGTATACGAAGTCTATTACGAATGAAACTTTTGTGCAGATATTTACCAGAAATATCAAGAGGTGGCTGGCAATATCTACTACTTTTTATTTAACATTGATTTAGTTTATTGCTGAAACATTTGCAAATTGCAAATTAAAATATGAATAATAACTAATACAAGACTCAATTACATATCTCAAATTTTAAATGTTATAACTGAAACTGGTTATTTTCAAATGTATTCGAATTTAATTAAACATTAAAATATGTTCAATAATACAAAATTAAGTAGCAAATATCCAAATAAAATCAACGAAAAATATGGGAAAACTTTGAACTTTTTATAAAATTTTTAAGTTGTTCAAACATTTTATTCACCCAATGTCCTTATACATGAATTTCAATCATATGAGGATTCTTCAACTATTTGTTTTTATGTCAAATTTAACGTGTTAAATAAGAATAATAAAAATTGACTCTTATGTCTATAAACATGTAATTATATTATAATAAAAAAAATAAGTTTTCATTTTCACAACTTTCAAGGAAACAAAAATCTGATTATGTTATTAATTATTTTGTTTGATTTTAAAATAATATTATACTTCGTATATATATATATATATATATATATATATATATATATATATATATATATATATATATATATAGGTAGAGAGAGAGAATAATGTATAGAAGAAATAAAAAGATAATTAAAAAATCTAACCAGACATGACGATAATAAATCATGAAGAAAAAATGACATTACTTTAAACGTACACACCCAAGATCTATGAAAAAATGAAGATTACAAAGAGAAAGAAGTTCTTTTGAAAAATTAATTATTACCTAAAAAGGAATAAAAGAACTAGACGATAGTACAGCTAACTGAATATATAAGACTATTCCGCGATCTCACTGAACTTCTATGAAATATTGGCTTTAAAAATGTAATAAATTATTTTGATTTGATACCGTATTATGAAAATAAAATATAAAGTTGTTTAATATGTACATAAAACTAGTTGAATAAAAGCACAAATTAATTTTGAAATAAATATATATATATAATTAAACTGTAAATTTCAGTCGAATGGAATATTTTCACTTTTTTGTTAACGGAATTACAATATTTTGCATTATATTAGTCATTTAAATATCTTGATAATAATTTTATTTATAAATTATTTATAAACTAATTTGAGTTTTTAGTTCCGTTATTTTATATATATATATGTATATATATATATATATATAAATAAATAAATAAAAAAAAAATAATAATATTTCTATGTGAACAACTTATAATGGAATTTACAGTTATCAATATTTAAAAACAATATTATTTATTGTATGGATATATATATATTTATATATATATAGATAGATAGATACTGTAATTCTCAATACAAAAAACAAGTATAATTATAATGCAAAAATATATAAACCTTTTTCTATATGCAAATATAATCATTTGTTCGTCTCACTTGTATTCTTATTACATTAGCAGTTCGTGTCTTAAATAGAAATTGTTATGCTATGAATGTTTGCAATTTTTTTTTCATATTATATAAAATGACATTTACACACATGCATATAAAACTTATTTATTCAACATGTGAACAAAGGAACAAAGCACAGTATTAATTTAATATATAGTATAAACATTCAAACTCATATTATGAATCTAATATTTTACGAAAAATAATCGTGATTAAAAAATATAGAAAATATATTCATTTCATATATTTTTAAGACACATAGAAAATTAAATGTATGTATATGTTGTTAAGGTAACAATTTTTATAATCTAACAAAGAAGGTAGTTTGACAATTTCTGAAAATTATCGAACATGTATGATATCGGTTAGATGTTTTTACTGATTAATTTTGATTGTGGTCATTTATAATAGAAAAAAAAACACGATTATAGTATTGTTGAAATGTAAAAGAAATAGTCTGTTATTGTTCTAATCTAACGTATGTTCTAAATATTTGTAATTGAAAAAAACGAATAAGTTCTAAAAACAATTTTAATAGATTCACTCTAAGAAACATTCTAAAAATAATTATTAGCAAAGAAAAGAACTAGTTGAATTATGAAATATAAATTCTCAGATAAAAAATGTATGTCGTCTCAGTTAAAAATAAACGAAAATCCTTTTGAATTTACAATTGCAATTTACTGCAATTTGTAAGTAATTCAGGGTAATTAAAAAAAGACAATTTAAAATATAATATTCGAAAACAATATTTTTTGTTACTTTTACTTCTAATTCACATGCCGTTGGCATTGTTCTATAATATTTATATGTAGAACAGCACGAATTACTTCAATTCATATTATTTTTATAGTAAATACATGGATTATACTACACTATTTTGATTAATCAAATGCATGTTTAATGCAAAAAAAAATATTCTGGTCGTACTTTTATCTTTTATATATTATTGTCACGTAAATAAAATTTAATTGATGTCATTTTCAATAACGATACTTGGAAGTGTTGTATTTTTTCGAATTTCATGTATGTACAATAAGTACATAGATAAATTATCTTTTAAAAAGATAAGCAACATATTATCATTACAATAACCAGATTTCAAGAAGAAGTGTTAAGATGAAATTTATTCAAGAATTGATTTTTTTTTAATTTAAAATAACAATAATATTGTATATAAAATATTACAAATTGACTGACCCAAAAAAGATCCTGTGACAATAGTTAGAATATAAATTACACAAATCAATATAACTATGATTATAGTGTGTGATTCGATGTCATATATAAATTATATGTTTACAATAAAAGTTATTACAATGCTCGTGTATGTGCATAATCATTCATTCAAATCGAACGAACTGTACTTTTATGTATTTCGAATATACGTATTTGTACCCAATACTGAAATATATTACCTATTTTTATGTCCAGACACAGTTATAACGAAAGTAGATCTGTCATTATTCGCAGTCATAAAATTTACTTAAAAATGCGATACACTTGTCTTTTAATCTGAGATAATTATAGAGATATGTTCAGAAACTTTGAAATTATATATATATATGATTTAATTCCTAAATTACTATTAATCATATGATTTATAATATTTTGTGTATTAAATATGATTGTGAATATTCCATATACTCGAAGATGTATTATGGATGTTAAAAATTTTGGAACACTTGTATTATAGATATAAAGTAATTAATTAAAATAATTCATGAAATATAATTGTCAAAAATAAATGTTAGAGTATAAAGATGGGAAAATGATGAATTTGTATCGAAATAAAGTATAATATATTGGATATTAAGTTAAGATAAAGGTCATTTCTCAAGGTCATACATATTATTCATTAAATTCACGTTCAAGGAAAATAAAAATAGTAATCTAAAAATACATTTATGTAAAGTTGTTTTCTAGTTCATATAAATGAGGACTGGTGTGTGTATAACCAGTTTATTAAATATACGACCTATGTCAATTGATTGCAACTGGTGAAAGAGGCTGATTACTCCGTTACATTTCGAGTCTACGACAGAAGTAAACTGACCACACTATAATGAGTGTTACAACTTCTTTTCTATGTCCAACACTTAATGACACTTGTTGTGGAAATTTTAACATAATTGATGTTATACATTCATTGTATTTAAAAAAAACTAGACCAAAGATTATGTTTTCTCATATTTTCTATGTTGTCTATTTGATGTCAGTTTCTATACAAATTTGATCTAAATACTATCATTTCCATGAAATTTATACATAAACTAATAACGATCATGATTTCTTTTTTGGGTATATATATATATATATATATATATATATATATATATGTCTAATTTTATTGATACTGAAATTATTATCTCTCTTCTAATATTTTTATTAAAAAATAAAATACACATAAAAGAAATTCATATGAACAAATCTCATATACTGTAATATTTGTGTATAAATAAAATGTACTAATAAATAAAATTTAGTAATAAACATTTAAAATGAAACAATAATAATAAATCGGTTATATACATACATAATAAAAAATATATGAATAGAAATTATTTTAGAACTTTTATAAAATGAACGAAAAAATGTTTGTGTTGAAATATCAAAGATGTTTAAAGAATTCATTGATTAGTGTGATACTTAAAAAAAAGAAACTAATTAACTATGTAAATATTTTTCTTATTAAGTAGTTGTTTCATGGAAAAATTGCTCAACTGCCACTTAAAGTCGTAATACTATCAAACTCATTATAAAACAAGTAAATTAATTAAAAGAGAGGAGGAATTTGCACTAGAGAGGGGCTTTTGTAGGAAGTGTACGTACGTATTTGTCTTCGGAGATTAAATGAATCTTTATATCACAATATCTGTTACCTTGTGCCAGTAAACAAGTACAATTTAATTTAAACGCGCTGACTATTACAGTCAATAATATAAACTTGACGAATTATTCCGTTTGTAGGAGGAGTTGAGAGCACATGTTTGCCGTATATGATTTACATTATTGTCGTTAACTTCGTCCCATTAACTCAACAAATTGCATTTATTGTTGTTTGCGTTTCTATTTAATTCGTGTTTTTTTCTTGTGCAGTTGACAGTATTTGGTTGTATATAAGAAATATGAACAGATTTATTTAAATCAGTGTACGAAAGTGATCTTTTTATAGTTATGTGTGATATACCGTGAGTTGACAATTTTTTTTTTAATAAAATATTTATATTATATAGGGTTTTCTTAAATATTTAGAAAAAAAATGTGTTTTGAATTAAAAATTATTACAAATATATTACCAAATTAAAATTAAATATATTCAGATTAAATAAGTACTATTTTCAATCTAGCAATTTATGGAAAATAAGAAATATATTTTATTTCCTTAAATTATATTAAATATGAATTTTACATTTAGTCATATGGCTATTTAAAATGTTGTTTTTTTATCTCTTTTGAAAATATTAATATTTGTCTCTACATATATATATATATATATATATATATATATATATATATATATATATATATATATATATATAAATATAAAGTGTCTGTGTTGTTAAATTTCGTGTTAAGTTCTTTTGACAAGTTTCTCATGTAATACGTAAAACAACAACACAACTAAACATTAAAAAAACATCAACGTACATGTTTAAATTTACATTTAGGACAAACGTGGTGCTAATTTTTATTGAAATGTAGATTAATAGTATCTGTATATTTTTATTAAATGTACAAAGTAATATCTATACGATACTTGATTAATAATACTAACATAAGTTTATTAATTTGAATAAGCAGTAATATTGATACAATATTACTAAATATTTGAAAAAAATCAATTACTTCAATAACTATAACGATTTTTAAAATATAAGTGTTTATTCTTTGCTTTATAAATCAAATAGCAATTAAATATAATTTTTAAAAGATTATTTTAAGAATTATTTTAGTTGCAAAGAATAAACACTGGACGCACTTTAACCTCATACCCGGGAGGAACAATCGAAGAAAATCTATAAATTAATTAAATACATATAATGTTTATAACAATGATAAAAATGTAATTTTTGTACTTTTATTTATGTAATTTGAAAAATTATAAAAGATCAAATTGATAAGTTAAAAACCAAATGCACTGTATATTATTTGTAGTGGTAGCATTATAAAAAAAAATATTAATTTTAATAAGATAATAGCGATTTACCTGTATATTCATGACATAAAAAGAAAAAAAAACGTTAATGGAATTAATTTCACAAGCCATTGACTACTTGAATTAATTGCATTCATATCTTTTGTACTCATGTATTAAGTGATGTTTTTTTAAAGTAATTATATTTATTAATTTCTATAATTTTATGTAATAACAAACATTTTTTAAATGAAATTTAAAATATTCAACTTTAATTATTACATTTTGTCAATATAATACTATTCGTCAGTAATTTATGTAAAAATTTAATATAATTCGTGTGTTTAACAAGACTTTTTGTGTTTAAAAAGCATTAATTTACACAGTATTATTTTTAAGTGATGTTTATAAAATGTAATTTTATAATGCGTATGTTTAATTAATAAACCGGAACTGTAATAACGTGTACATATATTAATCTTTTTTTCATTACATATACTATTTATTAATAATAATGTGCAGTTGTATTTTTATTTTATGTTTGCGTGCATTGGCAACACTAATTAATGCAGGATTATTGTACTAGTCGACAATATAACTGTTAATAAATTTATTTAGCAATTATTTAACACTAACTGTTTTAAATTTATATATTAAATATGCATATTTCTTATTAAACAATTATATTAATGTCAATAGATGTCAAGGCATCCAAATAATTTATTTTATGGTTTATTAAATTTATCATTCGTGTTTTATAACTTTGCTTACTTAGGGAGTCATTTCATATAAACATTTATGATATTAAGTTCAATGATCTTACAAATATACGTTAGGTAAAATAGAATATTAATTTCTATTTGTTTAATAATTTTTATGATCAGTTTATATAGTTTTTACAATAAAACAATTTTATAGAATTTGTCCTAATTTAAAACCATGTCATAAAAACAAATCCTACAAGTCATAGAAATAGATAATTAAAATATAATAAACTTATTTAACATAATGAAACATTTTAAAATCAAAATTAAAAATAATTATATTTTCATTTTGCAATAGATTAGAACTTGAACAAAAAAGAAGACAAATATTGTACATAAAGTATGATATATTGAATATGTTTAATATTTTAGTGGGTTGAACAATAAAACAGATAAACTGACTGTTTTATTTATTTATATATTTTTTTTTCATACTTAAAAGTCTGTGTCTTCTTGTCAAGTATGTCGTCAGATAAACAGGTTGCTAAGGTTCAACATGTCACCTATTTGCAATGCATCGATACATTTTGTTATTTTATGTTAAAGTAATTATACGATGCATTTCGTACAGAATAATGCATTAAGTGTACATTGCGTGTACAATACAGTATAAATTATATATATATATAATATCAGATTAAACATGTAGACAATGAAGTAATATTTGATAAATATAAAAAAAATATAGATTGTGAAACTTGAAACGTTGTGATCGATGAACGATTATTCCTTCATTGCTTTACAACTTAAATATTAATTAATTCAAATTTCTTAAAAGATACTGTCAAAGACTATTCTAATTTAAACATTAAGTATTATATCTGTTCATAATTGAATGATTTGAATGAAATATCATTAAAACACGAAAATATTTCGTATAATATATACATATAATAAATTGGTATTTTTTTTTAAAAAAAAGAAACTATAATAATAAAATTATACGTGATAATATAAACTCATTTATATTTTGTAAAAATAGCTCGTTTAAATGTTAAATATTAAAAATGGCATACTCAGTACATGTTTGATTGAGATTAATATCAAGAGTAATTTTTTTTGTTATATTTTATAAACATATTTCAAGTTATGTTTAAATACATTAAACTTTCTTTGTATATATTTTATTATAAAACTTGTTCTTTCATACGACTTTATATAATTTCTAATTAAATTTATTACAGTTTTAAAAAATAATTCCATTATTTAAAATAATATCAGTTATTACTGATTTTTTCTGTACATTATTTTCTGCCTAAATATTTATACATTTAATAATTTTATTGATTATTACTTTTAAAGAATATTAAAATATTAAAAAGTATTATCAGAGAAATTGCAATAATAATATGTATGTATTTGAATTTTTGTATGTAAACATTTACAACTTTGAAAATAATAAATAAATTAAAATAACTTTAAGGATGAGTACAAATATTCAATTGGAACTAAATCCTTTAAAAATTTTACTAATAAAATATGATTATTATATTTAAAATATTTTAAATGAATAAATCTGCCTTAAAAATATTAATACTGTTTATTTTAATATTCAGGCATTCAAAATGTTCATCCAGAACACTCGAAACGATTCACTTATTAAATCAATGATAGTGTTAATATATTTTTTAAACATAATACAATTTGGAGTAACGTCTGAAGGACCTAGTGATTATTTAAGATCCGTTGTACACGAATTACAATATAAAAATAATATGCAACAAGCGCAATACAAACAATTAATGGAAATAGATCCATCTGTATCGTATTCAAATGAGCAACTAAACAGAGTTATAAATCAAGATAACGATTATGTGAATATTGATTTTCAAAATCAACCTGAAACTGAACATCCGGAAAATTTCGACATCGAAATAAAAAATTACGTGACACCTGCTACTTTCCCACAGGAACAGGTATTTATTTTTAATTTATTTAATCAATTAAAATGATTAACAATTATACAAAATTAATAATATTTATAATTTTATTTCGAATTTGTAAGTAATTGTGATTATTTGACTAATTGTTTAGAAAGTTTGTATTGATTTGTAAGGAAAATTCAAAGAAAACATATACATATTTATATAGAGTTTTATTTTGAAATGTTTTACTGTGATTCGGGTAGTTTTTAAAAATTGTATTCTATTAGATTTCTTAATAAATTATTTAACGTGTTTTTACATGGTCTGAAAAGTGATGTTCTAGACATTTACAAAAATCATATGTAAAAATGTAAATTTGAAAGACATTTACGTAAAAATAATAAAAATCATATTCGGACATTTAAATAAATATATGAATGACAGATGTCTATATAATTATTAAAAATAGTTGAAAAATAATATGTATGTGGTTATCATAAACCACATATGATACCGCAAGTTAACGCAAACATTTCTTTTAACTGCTAATATTTAACTACGTATTGTCAAGTATGACACTTTTTACAATACTAAGAAGTAAGAAATTATACCAAATAATATTTCATCGCGTATTGGAATTTTTTCCATTCCTATATTTCCAGATGACAGATTTTTCAACTCGAATAGATATTATTTTATGGTCAGGGTTTCCAAATATTTTCTTTGCATTATTTTAATTTTTAAATTATATATATAGGCTCATCCAAATGTGACGCCTAGATTTGTATTTTACTAGGCGTCACATTTGGATGACTCTGTATACAATATATATGTCTATGTATAATTTATGACATCAATTCAATAATTTATATATAGAAGATGGATATATAAAATATTTTACAAATCAAAATCATTTTTAATTTGTCTTTATTTAAAACTGTTTTAATACAGATTTAATTTATATCTATTGAATGAATATATATTCAAAATAAAAATGTGTCATTTATTAAATTCTCAATCATACAAATGAATAGCCTTTAAATAAATGATTGTATCGTGCGTAAGTAACAAGACAAAAATGTGCTCCGGTAACCTAGAATTTATAAACAAACACAAATGAAATATTCATATATTCGAGTCTAAAAAAGTTTATTATCAATTCTTTCGCTATTATTTATTAAACTGTCAATCATCAGTTATTTACAAATAAGTTGTGCAACAAGTTTCATATCTTTTACTTTTAAACCGATTAACTATTCAATAAGTTTCAAAAATATACCTGAACTTTGTATCCTCTGACCGTACGATATAGACGATTTGCGGTTTTATCGGTTGTCTGTTCGAATCTAGGACATTAGAATGTTAATCATTTATCAAACTTGTGAAGAAAAAAAATTGTTTTTTTATAAGCCTGAGGTGTTTAAACTTTATTTGTTTATTCTGCTTTCAATATCTTGTATTTGATTAAACTGTTTATAAAACGGTTTTGTAAACATATTTTTGAGATGTTATTTTATTGAGTTGACTTTATTAATAAAAAACGACTGATCATGTATCATTAATATTCATTTTTTTAATTATAATATTTAAAAAAAGTTTCAGTTATTTTGTATACATAAATTTAAAGATTAGTGTTATATCATTAAGCTCGTATCAATCAACTGTTGGTCGAAAGCCTTATCGAATGATACTGACTCTTTTAATTGTTTTCCCAAGATTACATTATATATATATATATATATATATATATATATATATATATATAACTACATTTTCATAGGAAAACCAACAGCAAAGAGTAATGCACAATGGTAGATCTGAAAATATTCCCCCATTAACATTAACGAAAGGTGAATTATCTGCCTTATACCAAGCTGCTCTCGATAAAGGATCTACAATACAATTAGATCATATTGGACAACCAGATGTACATGCTGCTGTTCATCATATTGATATGCCTGGACATTCAGATTCTAATCCTACAGGATATTATTACTATTATTTTCCGATTAAAAGTTTTTTAAACGATCTAAAACATGAGGTAAGTAAATATATTTTATTTAGTTACCTTCTAATGTTTTATTAGATTTACTATAATATGTATTATTTACGATTTAGTAATATAATTTTATAAAATAGATATTATACAAAAACTTAAATAAAAAAATGCACTACTTAAATAATATATTGTAATATAAGATTTATTAAGAATTATTATTTCATTTAAAAAAGATTTCTTTTATTACAATTGTTTGAATCATAATAAGGAATTATTTATTTTTCCTTTTTTAAGAACATAAAAAGTTATCTTAAGTGTTACAGTATTTCTTAATTGATACAGAAATATCCGTATTAAAATGTAGTTTTTTATTTATTTAAACTTAATTAATAGTTGCTTACTTTTATTATAGGTATCTTATAAAACTGACTGTTATAATTATTACAGATATACGAGGGTCGTTTGACAAGTATAGTAAAAAAGTAAGAAAAACTAAATTGAAAAAATTAATTAAATTAATTATTCAAAATTAAACAATAAATAAATTTATCATATTTATCAAACAACCCTCGTATTATTTATAATTTCAAAACTAATTACATAATTTTTTTAATATTTTATTACTTCGAAATAGATTTTTTTAAATTTCATTCAAATTAATAAATTGATTTAATTTATTAAAAAGTTTAATGATTTTATAAAAAATAATTGTTGTTTTATAATTTATATAATTAACTCTACAAATAATGCAATTATAAAATAATACGTTTCATTATATATTCTACATTTTTTCTTTTTATAAATACAAGATTTCACCATATAATTAAACATAACGATCTAACATATTTTTTTTTTAATATAAATCTTATAAGGTATTTCCGTTTGACTTACTCTAGTTTATTGATCTGATATTTATTTATTAATTGTGATTCTAAAATGACATAACTAATTTAACTAGTATGTGAATTCGTTTTGAATTTTTTAACTAATTTTGTTTTTCACCTAATAACCTTGTTTATATATAGTGGCGAATTTGAGTATGAAAGTTAATATATAAAAAAGGTGTGGTAGACTGATAAAACAAGTTTGAAAAATATGATACTAAGTAATGGTGTAACCGGTCTACGTTATGATGATACATCTTATTATAATTGGGTTTCATACTTAATACTTATTATATGTATATGTACAGGTGTATATATATATATATATATATATATATATATATATATATATATATATATATATATATGTATAATGGCCTGTTGACCAACTTAACATTCACAACATTGTATATGAACTTGTGAATAATGTAATGATAAATCATTAAATATGTTTACTTAAAAAGTTTACTTTTAAAAATGCATTCTGAGTACATTTTGTAAAACAATATAAATAAAACAATAATATATGAATATTTAAATTTTTAATAATTATTATATTGTAGTATTTTTTAATTGCAAATTAGAAACTTAAATAGATTATTTTTGTATAAAATTGATTAGAAGTAAGAACCAAAAATAATTCCGATTAATATATCTGTAAACTAATGTTATTACATTTTATTTATATTTAGAAAAATTCTGCAAATAATCATGGTACAGGCTATAGTTATCATTCACCACACATGGATCATGACAATGGTCATTATCAACACAATGAAGAGCATCATTCTACAAAACCGCCAACAAAGCACGAACATAAGCATGAGGTCAGTATTTTGGGTTTATATATATACAACTATATAAAATTATTCAAAATATTGAAAAAAAAATATTTCGTTTTTCTAGCATAAAATACACATTGACACACATGTTATGTCCAATAAACAGAAAGCAATGGAACCATTATTTATGGCAATTAGTGGATTTATTGGTATGGCTATGGTGTTTGTCCTAACTGTTTTATTTTTACCGAAATTTGGTAAACTTAAATCTCGAGGTTTAAATTTAATGAAACATGCACCTGATGAATTAGCTTCATTGACAAAAGTCGTATTTGCTGCAATTGAAGGACAAGAATGTAGTGAACGTTTCATATGTGAAGTGGGACGTGCTGTTCGTTTAATGAGAATAAACGATCAGCCTCTTAAGTAAGTACTATAATTATTGTAATTGTAATTTTTAATTTGCTGTTTCCATAATATTTAAAAATTACGTGAAACAAATCCATACGTGTATATATACATATATATATATATTCATTTTATAGGTTCCTGATAAATATTTTACCAGATCCGGTATCACGAAGTTTAAGAACTATTCGTCTTGCATCGTTTAAGAAAGAAAAATGTACATTTATACGATGTAAAAAAAAGAAAGAAATTTCTAGTACAGTTATAAATAAATAGTAAATAAGTTTGCAAATATGGATTTGGAAAAATGGTACGTTACTCAAGCGTTTGCATTGTTAAAAGTAAATTTAATGTTTTTTTAGCTTTAGTAAAAGTTTTTTTTGACCATTTAAAATATTACAATTAACTAAATTTATGAAATATTTTTAGTGCCACGACTAAGGGGGTCCATAGGTGTTCGAAAATCTTTTACTGTAATATTCGAGGTGTCAGGAAGAGATTAGTCACGTAAACTGTAGAAATAGTTAGTTTTGGTGCTAAATTATTAGTCACAAGCACTGATTTAATATTTATTTATTTATTATTTATGTATGACATTTTTTTATACCACTGAGTCATTTTTGTACCATCGATCGCTGTATATATAAATTAAATACAAAATATTTACGTACAGAACCTGTATTTTAATTAAGTTTTTGGAATCCAACATGTATTTATAAATATATATCTAAAATTACAATTGTATAAAGGTACTAACGATTATTTTGGTAATTAAAAAAGCGGCAGAATATAACTACAACAAAAAAAATGTTTTTTAAAAAATTATATTTCAATAGATAGCCACACACACGTTAAATTTTTTTTTACTAATGAAACGTTATATTATTTAAAAATTATTTCACTGGTAAACTTATTTTCAACAAACACGCACAATAATACGATTATTTTCAATGTTAAAGGTACTAGTTCTCTCCTTTTCTTTTTATAAAACAAATATGTTTGTGTATGAAAAAATTCTACACTTGAATAGGATTTGGAAAATCAGAGGTTTATTTTTATTATTAAACATGTATAATAATAATATGTATTTGAAATGATGAATAATGTTATATAATTCATACAAAATAATTTTTTATCATAACTACAAAAATAAAACACAGTCACAAATGGTTACATTTTAAAAAATCACGAGATCCTCACAAATTGGTAATGAAATTATTTTCTTTGTGATGTTTTTTTTCTTTAAAAGATGATTCTTAAAGCTGGTTAGATTATCAAACAGCATGTTATGCTCCTGAATTGTATAGATTTGTTTTTTTATTGTTATTTAAAATTAAAAGTAAAAGGAACAATACTCACTATTTTTTTTGTTGATTTTTACATTGTTTATAAATATTACATACTTTTAAAATTAAATAGTTATAAAATATCTAATCGAATCTTTATATATCAAAAACAAGGAAAGTACGACTATGTGATTTTATAACTTTTAAAATATCAAATATATTCAAAATTAATAATGTACTATCTATACAAATATATTAATTCCTGTATAAACAATAGTGAGTACTGCAATTTGTTCTTAATGGGAGATAATAAGTATTTTTTTATCTGAAAATTTATATATATATATTTTATTGAATTTAAAAAATATATTTTATTGGCAGTGTACCAGACTTGAATTACATGCAGTCTAAAATCGAAACAACTACAAATGTTTCGAAATTATAAGAATTTCATCTATAGTATACATTTCAAATAAAGAAAATCTTAATTCCCAGCTTGAAAAATCATTAACATTCCCTTAAATGTCTTTGGCATAACTCACCTCCCTATTTATTGTATCATATTTGTAATGAAATTATTATTAATCACAATTTCAATATTTTGAAATTCAAAGAGTTAAGATATGCCTTTAAAAAACATATACACAGACATATCTTCTAAAAAAAAGTTTTTGGATGCAGTTGTTAAGCAAAGAAATAAAATAATTAACTTAAATAATTCTATGTACAGAAATTAAAAACACATGGTACGTCAGTTAGAAGGTCTAATAGTCAAATTGTCATACTTTATGAAATATATAAGAACATACTTTTTTTATCTAATTATTCTAATTTGTCTAGAACAGAAAAGTAAAATCGTAACATTTAAATTATAAATAGTTTTATTACGATGCGAGATTCATTTGACAATTATCCTTCTAAATTAGTTTTTAAAAAACAAACTGTACCATGCCTAACAACATGAAGAAAAATGTTATCTTACAACGATTTACATTTATTTTATGTATTTATTTAATCACTTACAAAATATCCACTTGTAATTAACAATCAATGAAAGAAAGTATATACATATCTTA
Source organism: Neoneuromus ignobilis (assembly GCA_029203775.1). NCBI lineage: Eukaryota > Metazoa > Arthropoda > Insecta > Megaloptera > Corydalidae > Neoneuromus > Neoneuromus ignobilis. Next base: position 3,299,083 of record CP092097.1, read on the forward strand.
TATGGAATTACATACAGTGGAATTGTTGAAAATAATCAACGAACATTTTTATTGAAACATTTTTCAGATAATGAAAGAATAAAACGTAAATAACTGATAATTCTGCCACCATGTTTTCCGATATTTTTTCTGAATATTTTTAAAATGAAATAGTTTATATTTTAGGTATTTTATATTATCAAAAAAGTTATATTTCAATATAAAATTTCTTGAAACTTGTACAAACATGTAGATATGGGCTGTTTTTCAATGTGATGTAATAAAAGAGAATAAATTTAATAAATGACTTCAAAAAGAAACAAAAATATATTGTACTTTTAGCACTTGTTCATATTATTTTATTTAACAATTATCATAAATAAACTGGGTTAAGAAGTTGTGATAATTTTCTTCTTGTTTCAATAACAAAACTTCTGGCAATGAATAAAATCAATTTCTTTTAACAAAATTTGTACTTTAAATATTTAAATAAAAGTGAATTGAAGAATATTTACTATTTTTTTCACATTAATGAGTATTATATGAAAAAGTATCAAAGAAGAAATAATTCTTATCAAAATCTAATATTATTTTTTAACATCGCATCAGTTACCATCAGACAAGTCAAAAACGTGTTCTTTTCATAACAATGATATGAAAGTGTTAACTGGATGAATGTTACATTGTTTGTTTAATTGATACATAAAAAGGCAGATATGAGCAAACACTTTTTCACGAAATGGAAGTTTGAAATGTGCGTTGCGTAAGGCTGCTTACTTTATAAAAGAGAAAAATAGCATTAGACACCAATTTATTATTAACAATAACTTATATATTAAACTGATATTATGAACTAAGATACAAGTGTTCTTCAAAACCATTTTTATGTCACATGAGATTTATCTACGTAACATAAATTTGGTACTGCTCAATTTTGAGTTATTTTAATAACATTATATATATATATATATATATATATATATATATATATATATATATATATATACACATATATATATATACACACACACACAAACACATATATACATACATATATGGATAATCTACTTTTAAATAAAAAATATATAAATATTCTTATAACTATATAAAAGAATGACATTTTTTGTTTGAAAAATCTATAATTTGAAGATTCTTAAACAAAGAGAAAAATTAAATGCCCAGACTAGAAAAAAATATGCTAATGTCATATAAGCAATGGCACAAAATTTAAAAATTGTTTTGTCAAACATTCAGTTGAAACTTTAGTAGACTTATATATATATATATATATATATATATATATATATATATATATATATATATATATATATATATATAAAACACTAATTTTATACAGTATAATAAAATATATGAAAATGAATAAATATCAGACATGAAGGTTTATTGTATATTAACTTCAACTCAAGAATAATCTTAATATATATGTAATTCATTCTATTATAAAATATTAATTATATACGAGATTCAAATGAAGTATTTTTGAGATAATTAAATAAATTTCTTTGAATACTTACATACGAAATTATCAAGTCAACAATCATTAAAATAAACACTGTTTTAAGATAAAACTAATAAGGTATTTTGCCAGGATGGTTATAGTAACAGTATAATTTTTATGTTGACATTGTAGTTACAACTGTAAGGCAGTACTTTGTTCTCACATTTTTTTTAAGTTATAACTATTACAATATTAAATATACATCAAAAATCAATATTTTTTTAATATAATATACATATAAAAACTACTATTAAAAATTTTTTTTTGAAGTAGCAAAAGATTGTTAATTCCACATATGAATTTTTTGAAATTAATCCACACAGATGTACTTTGATTTATATTCATGTGCAAATGTGTGTAGGATGTAACTATATTAAAGTATATATATATATACACACACTTCAATTTTCTTAACTGTAAAAAAGCACAGTTTGAAATGAAAATAAAACTTATAACTAAATACATATTTTTAAATGTATGCAAAAAAGAGCTTTACGACTTCATATATTACAACAGCACCTTTACAAAACCAGTTGAACATATTTCTTGTGTATTGTACGAAAAGAACAGCTTGACAATTTTTTTACATATATAATATCACTTCATTTTCATTTGTTTTTTCAATAAAAATACTTAAAATTATCTTATCTAAAGTGTGGTACTGGTAGTTAATAATTTTAACATCATTAATAATAATAAGTCTTACGTATCGTCCTCGTATAAATGGTGAAGGTCTGCATAATTAACGATGGCACGATGTAGAAACTCGTATTGAGCCTAGGAAAACAATTTCATACTCAATATATTATAGAAAAAAAGAACTGAATACGTTACTTACAAATGTGTTAAGCATCCCGTTACGCTGTGATCGTAACTTCCTTGTCGTTGTAAATATATCGACGTGTTTTTCAATTCTAAGCTGTTGTATTAAAATACATAAACCAACAAACATAGAACTACGATCGGAACCAAAACTGTAATGAAATATGTACGTTGAAGATTTAATATACCATAAAACAGACAAAAACACACAAAAACCTCACTTGCAATGGACACAAATTGGTGGTGATGTAATTGCACTAGTATTTCCTGTAGTTAGTTGTAGAGATTGTGCTTGATCTCCAAGTTCAATTAAACCACGAGTAACTTCAGGAACTTCTCCTTCTACAGTTGGCCAGCCATGATATTGTAACTGAGTAACCATAACTGTTTCTTCACTTTTTTTATTTGTTACACTTAGTTCTCTGAAAAAAAGTGATTATTTATTTTTTTATACAGACTATTTGCACATTCCTACAAACAATAATGTATATAAGTACCTGCGAGTGTAGTATGGACAACTTTCTGACTGTATATATTTAACTTTTATATGGTCATATGTAATTTCATCATCAGGCCAGTAACGTGGACATTTCTTTGTGTTTTCACTTCCTCCAAGCTAAAATAACATTTAATTTATATTATGAATACAAGAAGCACATGTACTTTATTTAAAAATTAAACATACTTCTGAAAGCATAACAATAACACCAATTCCTTGTTCTGAAATCATCCTCCAAAAATCTGGTATTGTTGAATCAAGAGGGTCTTGTGTAATAATAAATGACTCAGAATTATCATATCCTTCAATGAATGAAGCATTGATATATGTTGAATGTTCTCTCCCAGGCATTGGTGTTAAAATAACACGGTTTCTATCATATGGAATAATGAGTTCACTTCGATTTTTAGACTGATTCTCTTCAGCACCACCAACAGAAAAGGGTTTTCTATCCTCCAAAACTTGTTTAATATTCTATAAAAATGTATTTATTTTTAGGACTTATGAATTACATATAAAATATTTTTGTTTTTGTACATATATGTATATATATACTTAATATTACATACATCATACTCATCTTCCATTTTACTTTTATCTTTGTCATTATCACGTTTTTTAAGTTCTTCAACTGTAGTTTTTAATTTATTTGCAGGTATTTCTGTATCACCAAACTGTGCTACTTCCATTAATGCCCGATATACAAAAATATATTGTTTCTGATATATATATATAAAAAAAAAACACACACACACTTTAGTAACGATTTAAAATCATTGTAATTAAAAACAATTTACAATATTAACATACCAATGACTGAACTAAAAAGTTTCTCTGATGCCTCAAATCACATATTGTATTAAATATAGCAACCTGTTCTTCTTCTTTAAGTTGCTGTAATAGTGAATCTAATGCAACTAATGTTCCAGTCCTTCCTACTCCAGCACTACAGTGTACTAATATTGGGCCTCTTTCTAAAGAATATGCCTCATTCATTCTTTTTATAAATTTAAGAATCCCATGAGGATGTTCAGGAGCCATAAAATCTTTCCAAACTAAGAAGTGGTATTGTGTTACAAAGCGTTCTTCCTTATCTCGTCCAAATACAGTCCGAGACACTTTCAGTTCACGAATTATATAATCAGAGTATCTTTTTTCATTGACGTGTGTAACAGTAATATCACCAAAATTCTTATCTCCTTCAGTTTTTTCTGGCCAATATTTTGCACATTTAGTTTTACTATATTCTTCTAGATTTGTTAACATCATTATTAATTCTAAACGTTGTTCCCAAATCATTCTCCAATAATCACAGACAGTATTATCCATTGGACCTTGTGCACAAATGAATTTTTTACGTTCTTTATAGCCCAATACTATATTTGCATTAATATAATCTGAACCAGCAATACTATCAATTTGTGACAGTTTAACTCTGGTTTGATCATAAGCTTTTATATCAGGATATCTATTTTTATACAGATTTTCTCTTGCATCAGAAGCACGAGTAGTACGATCTGCAAATCTATCAGGAAGTTGCTCAAACTCTTGTTGAAAGCCATAATCAGAATCTCTATGCCGCTCCATATAAGCATCAAACAATTCAGATTTCATTATAGGGGTCATATCTGGAGGATGAGAAGAGACAAGTTGATGCCGACCACGTAAACCACGACAGAGATGCCTTTATGAAATAAGTATTTGTAAATATCATTATACACATTTTATTAATAATCAAAAAATGTATATGTATATACAGAATTAAAATCTACCATCAAGGATGGATCCACATGCATGCTAAAGAGATTAGATTTAATATTGTACACATGCATGTATATATATGGGTATAAAACACTTGTAAATAAATTAGTACTTGTTAGATAATTTTTTATAGAAACATTTCAATTACTTTCATTACTTTTTTTGGATCCACCACTGATCACTTACCAACTAGTACTTATATAAAATTTTTTTTTACATGTTTTAAGCGAAACTAAAGCAAATCAGGGTATTTGATAAATAATCAAAGACTGTTAGCATTTTTAATCAACATATGCTTTAATTGCATTTTTAATGAGAATATGTTTTCAAAATTTTAAATTGCTTTATTATAACCAACCTGAACAAGTTCCTGAAAGTATTCATTTCAATACCCTGTGCTCTAGCCACTTGTTTCGTATACCTGTGCAACAAGCAGAGTGCAATGAGAAGTGCAAGAACTGCTAGAATCAATGCACACAGGATCTGTGCAACAAGACTCAATGCTTCATTTGTTGCATCTCCAGTTTGAACAGGCATTGCATCAGGTGCAGGTCGTTGAACTTCAAAATAACTTGTGTATGCAACTAAAGTTTGTCCTACTGCACCATGTACTGTAAATAATCAAACTATATAAAGTACATGTTTAAATAATAATTTTTATTAAAAGCAACTTTACTATAACTATTGTTCTTAAATTAATTTATATCTAAAATTGATCAAAAACTGTTTTTCATAGTAATGGAAATTATTTTGCTAAATGTGGTCTACCTTTTTTTAAAAAAAATATATTAACATACCGATAATTTCTACAAATCCAGTGTAATTGCTTTCAGTATCAAGAGGACCATCAAAAGCTGAATATTTATCTGAATTCTCACTTTGATTTTTTGGTAATTCCACTAGTGTGTATGAATTATCTCTATATTCACGTTTAGTAAAAATACGTAAATGCTCTCTTCTAACTCTTTTTTCATCAGTTATAACTAGAGATGATGAATCCATAGTAGTTGGTGCAGATGTTGTTACACTGACTATAAATAAATATGTATATATATATATATATATATATATATTTAATAACAGAAAGTTTTATGTAACTAATTAACTGATGCAAATATTCTAAATAATCACAAATATAAACTAGATCAATTTGAAAAATAATGACTTTAAATAAGGTAATATTTTATTACTAACTGTTTAATAAAGACCCTTGTGTTGTTATCAAAGATGGCCTATCACCACTAATTTGATTAGACCAGTTATTATTCTTTAAGTCAGTACTAGGAGCTTCTGTAACTGGTTTAGGCTGAAGACCTGCACAATGCATACAAGTAGAATTTGTAGTATTAAGTATAAGACCATCACCTAAGAAAACAGTTGACAGGAGAGCATCACTAAAAAGTAATTTAAAATTGGAATGTGGAATCAAACATTATATATATTATACAATAAAAAAAATACTTCAATAAACCTTGTAAACATTTCTGCTAGATAAGCACCACCTTCTGATCTATTATGAACTTGCCAATACGTATAGATAGATAGATCTTCTGGAGAATGCATTTCAGTAATACTTTTATGTGATGGCATACGTACCATAAAAACTCTAAAAATAAAAATATCAAATAACATTATTGAATAACAAAATGATTACAACTTAGAAATTCTATGATAATACTGATATTTTGAACTATATGTTTTCATTCAATGTTCCTAAATAAATAATTTTTTTTTTAAAAAAAAACGTTACCTATAGCAACAAATTGCACCATTACGTTCAGAAATTTTTGGAATTGTAAGTTTGAATATATATTTTTCACGTTCTTCAATTTTGCTCCATGAAAATTTTTGTATTTTATCTTTATCAGGGACTGTAGGTGGCATAGAACAATTCATAGACACAGTCTCTCCAATTTTTTTTGTTCTAGTGGTTCCTGATACTTTCACTGTATAATTTGTATTTGCAGGAATCATATTAAAAAGAGCACTATGAGATTTTTCATCAACAGACTTAATTTTTGGGCCATAAGTTCCATGTTCTAAAATATGCTTTTCATTTCTAAAATTTGCATCACCTTCAAGAACAACCTAATACAGTTTGAAAAAATTAAATAGATGAAATTTTCTTTTTAAACAATAACATAAAGTGTTTCTTACTTGATAGTGTACAATTTTGCCATTTGGATTTGTTGGAGGTTCCCAAGATACAAAAACAAAACTTCTTTGACTTACATTATCAAATTTACATTGGACGGTAACATTTTTTGGAGGACCAGATAATCCATCCATTGTTGTTCCATTCACAATACTTGAATATTGCCCACATTGTTTTGTATAATCACTACATGGTCTCACCTAAATAAATAAAAACAGTAAAAATTAATTTAATGTTAGAAAACTATTATTTAAATTATTGTAAGTTTTTTTTTAAAAAATAAAATTAAAAATGAAGATTATACCTTAAAATTGTATGTTGTGGCAGCTAACAAATCAGTAAATAAATAAAGATTTTTATCTTGTGTTGTTGACTGTATAGTTTCTTTACTTTCTGACGAGTTATAAGCTTGTGCCATCAATTCATAATAATGAAAATGATCTTTCAAATTAGGTGGTGGAACAGACCAGCCAATAGTAATTGAATTATAGGTTACACCATTAACTTGTATGTCAGGAATAAAATTCGGATCTTCATCTAAAGTACGTACAAATACTGTTTCATCATAATGGCCGGATCCTACACTATTAGTAGCACTTATACGAAATTTGTATTCTGAACTTTTGTCTAAATTCTTGAGTACATAAGAGTTATTACCACCACCAATTTGCTCATAATAGTATTGCCATTCTCCAGTACCATTCTTCATAAATTGTATTATATATGAAATGTTGGGGTCATTTCCATTATTAGTAGTCCAGTTAAGATAGATCATTTTTTCACCAACTGGTGTTATAAAATCTACTCTAACCTGTGGTTCATGAACCACTAAAACTGTAACAGAATCACTTACTTCCATACGAAAGTCTGAAGCTCTACAATAGTAAGTGCCATTATCTTTACGACTTAAATCCTTCAAACTCAATGTGAAATTTACATTGGTTTTACTCAACCATGTAATATTAGTATTAGGCTTTAACTGAGCTATACTAGAATTTTCATTCTCTTTAATCCAATAAAAATTTGATAATGGAAATCCTTTGAATTCACAGAATAGTTCAGCCTGCCTATGAATTCTTGATCGCACTTTATTTGTTTTACTTAGTACTATTGCAGGAACTGATACATTAAGGGTAGTATAGGATGATGAATGTTCATTTTCAGAAACAGCAAAACATGAATAATTGCCTGAATCACTAAAGTCAACATTATGTATTGTAAGAATTATGTGACTTAATGTTTCTTGCATAGCATGGGGGAGATGTTCAATTGTGTATCTAAAATACACAAATACAAGAAATAATTCAATAATAAAACATATTTTATTAATCATTAAAAGATGAAAAGATTAAAAATATGTTATATAAAGTTGTTTTCATATGTGTTATGTAGTGATATGTATATATATTATGATCTTATGTATACAGTAATTTCAATAAAATTAAAAATCTGATTATTATTATATACATCCATATATCTATATCTATCTATATATATACACACACATACACACAAATAAACATGCACAAATAAATAAATTTACTTTTCTCCATCATGAGTAACATTAACATCTTCATACATCCACCATATTTGCATAGCAGCCGGTTTTACTTGACAGTTGAATGTAACATTGCCACCTTCAATAACAAGTTTTTCAGGACCCGTTACATCAATTTCCAAAATATCTGATTGAGATTCAAAGTCTACATCACTTTCTTCTAAAAATAAAATATTAAGTTATTTTTTTCATACAAATACTATTTGTTTTACAATACCTAATCAACTTAATTAACATAAGTGATAATAGAATATTGTAGATTAACATTTATATCAAATAAATTTTATCATTACATATGTACATAAAACAATCAATTATTACTAATTGAACATACAAATGCATAAATATTAAAATCACAAAGATTATCAGATATTAAATAATAATACACAGATGAGAACATAATTAAAAAAAATTGTGACAACAAATAAAACAATATATTTTATTACTAATAAAATAATATGAAAAAACACATGATAAATAAAAAATATAGTTGCAATAAAAGATTATCAGACATATTAAAAAATAGATAACAGAAAATATATTTCAATGTAAATAAAAGCATCTGAAAAAAACATAAAAATACTTGTGTAAAAACATACATATTATATTAAATATATACATATATAAAAAATACACTTTAAAATTGTAATTAACAAAATCATATAAAAAATAATAGAGAAAACATGTTTCATTGAACTAAAATGAAAATATTTAGTTCAATGAGAAAAGCATGAATGGAAAACAAAAATATGTTGATAAATAATAATAACAAATTGAAATTGTAATCTATATATATGATTAATTGATGTATTGGATAAAATACATAAATAATAAAGATGTTTTGATAATACACAATTGAATATGAATTAAAAACACATACACATAGAGACATTGTTAAGAAGGTTAAGTTCAGTCATAATTTACAAAAATCATACAATTCAACTATATAAAATTGATAATAAATAATAAAATACTTACGATTATTAATATCACAAGTGCTCAATGCAATTAGACAAACACAAAGTAAAAAACTTATAATAAATCCATGGGCTTGGCTAGGTAACATGGCGTAGACCGGGTATAATTCACTAAATTCTTGCGTCACCTGTTACATATTTTTAAACATAAAATTGATATTATTATAAGAAGCAATATTAACAATTAGTTCCACAATGATATATTTAAAACGAAAACATTGTTTTTCTTTCAGTATAAATACAAAACACAGCTTTTTCTTTAATCTTTTGGGATGTTTGTTTGCTATATCACGAACTTTCACATACAGAAATTGATAGTTGGTAACTTTACTTTGAGAGAATCATTTTTATATTTATTAAGATGGCATTACTGCCAAAATTATATATAAACTGATTCAAAAGACATTGAGCAATTCAAACAATGTTTACATATTATATTCTTCAGTCCCATTTGGGACACAAGTATATAATTTAAAAATAAAATAATTAAAATATGAAATATGATTAAATACATTACTAAGATTTTAATATTTATGTAGAAAATTGATTTACAATCAAATATGTAATTTTTTAGAAAATATTATATATATATATATATATATATATATATATATATAAATTAAAATATAAACAACTTTATAAACTTACCACTTTTTAATTTATTTTATCAATATCTTAAATATATAATTCTGTTTAAATATTAATTTTATATTTGAAAAATATGAACAATTTATTTTATATTACATTGTTTAATCAATAAATTCTGTAATTATTTCATTAATAATTATATTTATTATAGAAAAATAATTATATTAAATCGCAACAATTATATAAACAATATTACTGGTTAAAAATATCAAATTGTTTGTTGGCCAATTGGTGTTACAGTATTAACTAAAGATATAATTTCAATCTATATAAATGATAGTAAAGAAATATTTTAAGCATTAAATTAAAAATAATCCCTTTTTTATCAGTTGTAGATTAAATATACGTATTCATTTAATATCTGTTCAACTGCAGATAAATATCAGATGAATATATATATATATATATATATATATATATATATATATATATATATATATATATTTAATAATAATTGTTTAATTATGAAAATAATTTATCATTTATGATAAATATATTACTTTTAATTACCAATATGAAATTAAATAAATCAAAGAATGTTATTATTAAAAAATATATTTATTCATTAAACAAAATGAAATTGTATAAGTATATATATTTTAAAATTAACGACATATATATATATATATATATATATATATATATATATATATATATATATATATATATTATACCTACCGCATGCAGACAAAAAAAGTAAATCCGATTAATGTATGTTGTTACTGTAAGAAGGACGATTTCAACATCCTGAAGTAATACATTCTCTAGGTTACATTTTTTATATCATTAAAGATATATGATTTTTTTTTATAATTCCATAATGTCTTATTTGTGTTAATTACGAAATACATTCGTGAAGAATTTGATAAAAGACTTATTAATGCCTACTTATAAATGATGTAGAATAATTATTTTAAGATTATATTGGAATGTTTTAAATTTGTCCTACGTAATATTTACATTTTGAAATATTTTTTTATCTTGCCAATATTTGTTAAGATTGATTTTTATACAAATGCACAGATTCACACACATGTGTATGAATGTGTATATATATATATATATATATATATATATATATATATATATATATATATATATATATATATATGTATATATGATTAGTGGTATTACTAAGAATGTACTTTAAAAAGAAATTACTATAAAATATGGTTATAAATATCCAACCATAATTAGAATTTCAAAGAAACAACAGCAATGTTGATTATAAATATTGTAAATATCGTATTGGTTTCGAAGGGATTATAAATATCTAAATATTTTTAGTTTATGTTCAAACTAAAAATATATAGATTCAAAAAATAAAATATATAGTTTCGACGAAGGATATTTTATCTAAAATTATTTCTCAATACGTATGTATGTATAATACATATAATAGTCAATGAAATGAAACAGTATTCAATGAAACATTGTTAAGATAATATGTTTTATGTTTTGTTCATTGTTTTGAATATCAATATATTAACTTCTTGTTATATGAACAATGTCTAAGACATTTTAGATGGATTAAATATGAAACATTTACTCTCATTCGACGAGATAATAATATCCATTGCAACACTGGCATGTGCAACATCAAATTAAGTTTAAAAGTGCGTCTTTCAATCCCACGCATTAATTAAATATCATATTTCATTTAAGTACACAAGAATATATTAATAATTATTATCTACTGTGTTGTTATTACACAAATATATTTTTTCATAGTTAAACTTGGATGGAAAATTAAATCAATTTTTTAAATAGAGAATAAACATATATTTGCATGTATTTCAATATTTTCACAAATAATTAAATTCAAGATAATAGTATAAGCAATGGTAAAAATAGTTGTAATTTAAGATAATTTATATATATATATATAAATTTTAAAAGAACAAAAAAGATACATATTGTTTATCATTTATTTAAATGAAACGACTTTTTTAAGTGATATTAAACGAAGCCTTGATGAATTATAAAAAAATGTTTTAGCTTGATTCATACAGGATGTTCGGACTTAAGTTTCATAATGTTAAATCGGGATTAAGATCCATTCACAACCGAGAACTAGGTACGCATTTTATAACACTGAAAAAATCCAAATACAGTTTGATATAAAAATCATATGGATTTATATTATTTTTAGAGTACGTACGTGTGTGTGTGCGTGTCTATATACATAATATAGATACATACAAATAAGTAAACGTAATTTGAGCTTATTTGTTTCAAAAGTTTGAACTTGGTTTTAAGGATATACATTTATCTCATGACATTTATAAGAAAGATTATTATTATTTATTTATTTTTTTTAAAAAAAATGAAAGATTAAATGTTTTTGTTCAAAAATCGTCACCGAGTATGAAATTTATATAGTTTTTTTTTACATATTTTATTATATATAATTTAGAAAACATTGTGTCGTTTTCAATTTTTATAAAAGTTTATTTTTATGTTATATTAGTGTTTTTATAAATGTTTTTCCTAAACGTTCATAACACCTACATATTTAAGATTTTTATATATATAACGTCACTGACAGATATATAGAATATATTTTCGAATCCGCATGTCTGAAAATAAATACTACATATTATATTTAGATTTTAAATATATAAACATTGCAAATTTGTGATATAAAGTGAATTTATTTTTTTTTCATTTTTATAAATATATAGTATATCGTGTATAAAATAAAAAATGTTTATAAATAGTGCGTGTCATATATTACAAATAATTATTACACAAATAATTAAATAATTAAGTGTTACCTTACTAATTATAATCTAATAACTGCCCATTTAATACTAACACATTTGTGATTTATTTTTACATGTAACAATGTAAATGTAATTCATAACTTTATATATATATATATATATATATATATATATATATATATATATATATATATATATAGTTGTAAATGAGATTCTTTACAAATATAATATACAAATAAAAGTAATAGTGTGATGCCTTGAGAGAGTACAATATTTGTATTCAATTCGAACGTCAAACATTTTTATAGAACATTCTATTCTAATTGTATATCTATAAAAAATATTTTTTGTAATTATAGATTTTTTAAATAAATACTTATAAATACTTTGAAACGTCGTCACAGTTTAATGTATTCCTGTTTATAATTCGTGACCTATATTTTCAACGAAAAATTATTATCATGAGATATAATACACGATTATATTCCATTTTTTCATATATTAATTTAATAATAAATAATCATTAATTGACTAAATAAATATATAAGTATAATATTTCTGTTACAAATAAATGTCTAAGTAAATAAATATAATTGTGTTATATTTATACACATAAGTATATAAATAGATTTTTAAAAATATTCAAATGCGTAATAATGTAACACTGGTTCATGAAAGTTTCTATATATGTAGACAATTATATTCTACTTTAATAACAGCAATCATTATCATTGTTAAGTAACCAATAACTACAAATTAACCGTTGATTAAATGAATAAAATTTGATAGAATTCGTATATAAAGATAAAGAGAACTGACTTTTTATTCGTATTGTATAGATATCTAGCGAAAATGTATATAATAGCGTTTATCTAAAAATTACAAATTTTACTTTCTAATAATTACAATCGTTCTTAAAAAATATTTATTTAAAAATGATCATTTTCTAACAAGTGATAGGAATTTTCTACACTAAATCGAAATAAATTATATCGAAACAGATTTAATTCTTATGTTGAATGTAGAAAATATTTATAAATAAATGAATAATCGAAATTGAAATATCTAAAAATATTTTCATATCGTTAATAATTAAATTTGTATTTACATTTGATAAGTACTTCAGCTGGTTTTCTATTTTCTATTGTATGTTTTTAATCTTAATTTTTTTTCAATATAACGAACAAATAACAAATTATTCACGTAAATATACGAATTTATTTTCGATAGTAATTATCATTCTGATATATATGAATAAACTACGAATACTAAATATTTTATTATATAGAAATATTAATAATGATATTTATTCTAGACAAATGGGCGAAACTTACTGAATGTTAAAATAATTTCATTTTCAAATAATGCCGATACAAACATTAAATATTGAAATGTACGAATAAATAACTTAAAATATATATTTACGGAATTAACAAATATAATATTTCGAAGTCTTTGTCCCAATTAAATGAAAAATAATTGAGGAAAGACTACTTCAATCAAATAGGCTTTAACAATACGAAAAAGAGTATATGAATTGTTAACATTATTATTTTCCATTTTTTTTAACAATGTTTAACAATTACAATGATTAAATGTGACATTGTTATCTTATATATTTTGTTTGATTGCCACAAATATTTTATTTTTTGAGTATTAAGATGATTCTATATTTTATATTTCTATATTAATTACAATTATCTTTTCTTTATATATATATATGAACATTTTAAAAATAATATGTTTCACAATATATTTAAATGTAAATGATTTAAAAATGTATACCTTGATACCATATAAAAATCGTTATTAGTTGTAAATTGTTGTCAAAAATCGTTCATAAATTTTACCATTCATCTTATAAATGTTTAATTCGATATGATAAAAAATTATTTCATATTTAGTCAATATACTGATTTTCAGTACTATACAATGTCAAATATTTTCAAAATTTACAAGAATATTTCTTCCACAAATTTTTCACAAGACAAATATGTTATATAGCATAGAGAAAAATCAATTTTATAGCATGTTTATATACATACGTGTATATTATTTAATAGTAAATATTTATCTCTTTCCCAATATCGAATAGAATTTCTTGATTCAAAAAACATATCAATTTTTAAACATTTTACAATTTTACAGGCAATACATTTCAATAAAATCTCTCGACGATTGAAATATTATTTAAAGTAATCATTATCTTTTATTTGTTTATAAAAAAGATTTATATAATTGAAATATTCGTGTTATTTGAAAGACAATGTTTTTTTTGTGTGTTTTTTTTTTTTTTTTTTTTTTTTGTTGCCATTCCAATAAGGCACGTAGTTTTAACAATTCTTAATAATAAGGTAGTATTGAGAACAAATATCGTACAATATAAAAAATTGTTATATTATATTATAGATATACGTTTTAGTACAATTTAAAATTCAATTGGCAAAAAATGTAATTTTGCTCTAAAATCTATCGTATCAATAAATTTACAAAAATTATTACAAAATCTTATAATATACCTTAGGTTGATCGAAATATACATATATCGTTTTTAAAATATATATAATAAACATCCAAATAGTTTTCATTATTTCCTAATGTAAAGTATTTAGAGGTATTTTATAATATAAATACGTTAGATGCTTGTATAGGCGACATTTTTATTTAATTTATAAAAGTATAAAAAAATTATAAACATACGTGCATAAGAAAATCAGTAAAAAATTATTCATTTTAAAATATATATCAAGTTTTTTTTCTTTTACAAATAAATGTTTTCATTCAAACTATTTAAAATAACGTTGTATGTTCCAAACAGCTAATATAAAAATAAAATAAATAGAAAAATATATACATTTTTTATATAGTAAAAGTATGTAATTATATGATTACAAAAATATTTTTAATGGGGTTTCTAACATTAAAAATTATTACATATATATATATATATATATATATATATATATATATATATATATATATATATATATATATATGACGTGTTATGTGAATGTTTATGTATGTGTATCTATATAAAGAGGTATTGAAAAAAATAATTGTATAATTACAATTTTATATACAAAACTAAATAAGGTAGATGATATTCCTTATAAAAATCTATTAGAATAAAACAATAATTTTATTGCAATTTAATCCTACAATTGATTCTGATTTTAAAAAAATATCAATAATTATTATTTTAGGAAAAATCGTGAATTTAACGTTAGTTTATAATTAAATACTTTCTTGTCATTATCTCTATTGATAAAAAAAATGAAAGTATTCAATTTTAAAATATGTAGTCTTTTTAAACTTTGAAAAATATATAAATAAATTAATAATACTTTCAAAGTTGAGAAAAGAATATTTATAGGTAGAAAAAATGCAATTGAATTATTGTTATAATCAAACATTAACGTATATATATATATATATATATATATATACACGTGTATGTGTATGTATATGTAAAGATGTGCGTTTGTGTATGCACAAAGGAACATTTTTAGGAACTTCGAAAAATAAATTTTACAAAATTTGATTAACAAGTTCTATACTAATTTTCAGTCTTTCAAAATTATAATATAATTGAAAGAAAAAATATTTAATAAAAATAATTAAATACTACTATATGTACAATATAAAAATGGATATACGATTATTTATTAATATATGTATTTATAAAAGACATTGAAAATAATTATGACGAAGCAATAAGATATTGTTATAAAAATAATAGCATATATGTAAAATTATGTTATATTTTTTGCATTTTTGTTCGTGAGTTTTAAGCGATTATAGAGTATTTTTTTTAATATATCATCATGAATTTCAAACACTTTTTCAGTTCGATTTAAACATTTCAATGTGGATCGGTTGTAAAGATTTTGTGCTTTTTGTTAAATAGTTTTTAATTTTCTAATAAAAATGTGTACGTATTTTGAAAATTGTTATATAAAATTGAAATCAGCATCAAACGTACTTTAAAAAAATATCTGAATACATTATGACAATGTACGAATGGAATCTGAAACGACGTCGATGTATGTATATGTTGTATATTGTATCGATATATGTACATTCGCTACAACATTATAATATTTATTTAAAAAAGACAATTCGGTTAGGAAAATGCTGAAAACACATTAGTATTTGAAAGGCACATCAGTTGAATGTTACGATGTCCTTAAAATAGTTTATATCTAAAAAACTTGATATGAATATCGATTGAGTTTAAAGTTAATATAAATATCACGCTTACAAAAATACCAAAATTACAGATCTACAAAAAGTTTGTTCAAATTTCATTAGTACTAACAAGAAATTGATATCGTTGTTTGGTTTATAAGGCAAGATTAAATTTGACAAACAGCGAATTATCCCTGTGTTACCGACACAATGAATTCAAAAAAAAAAATAGTCGTGTGAACAGGAGACTCATTCGCAAAAATGTATTTTATTAAAACAAATGTCGCATTTATTCGATGCAGTTCACAAATGTGTCCCGACAATTTAAAAATACTGAATAGGTTACGCTTTTGAAATCTATGTGCATGCACATTCGTCGACTTCCATGTCCTGCCAAACGGCAATTTTCAACTTGTTCGGCTGTTTCATATCGTAATGTACAACTTGTAAGGCGTTGAGCCGGCTAGGCGCGCAACAAGGTTTCGAAATAGTACGATTATTTCTCCACATTAAACTTTGAATAAACGCGTGCGTGTTCGCTGGTATGTGACGAAACGGACATCCTCCTTTACAATAACCAGCGTCGAATGTCCTCGGTTGTATGATAAATTCGAATTCTTTCAGTTCCTTGAAAGTAATTTGCATATTATACCTACAGCATTCTCTACTGTTGTTAAAACATTGTGTTTTCTGGCGTTTCTTAAGACGTCGACGTTCTCGGTACGACAATGATCGTTTTATCCGACCATCAGTGCTGGTTTCATCCTCGTTTCCCACCTCGTAATTCACCAATGTATTTACAGCGGCCGATCTGATATGATCGAGATGATTTAATTTCAACTTTTCACATTCGTCACACTTCAATTCTAAACGTAAATTTTCACCGTTCTGTAAGCTGTCTTCTAAAGCACTTGTCACATCGAAATCCGTCCATTTCGGATGTGTTTCAGCTAAATGCACGCTACGTTTTTGTATCAACTGTCTCGATCTGTTCTTTTCATTATGATGATAAATTTTCATTGAAACCTGATTATGTTTTCTCCGTCTTAATAAATTCGGTTCGATACCTGGTATTAATAATCGTAATGTTGCATGTTCCACGTCTACTGGAAATGAGTTATCAGAACTATTCGACGTAATGTTTGTTGGAAAATTTAAAATCTGTTGGTGGTTATTGTGTCGACGATGTCTTTGGTAAGGTTGGTTATCTGGAAAAAAAGAAACGAATTAATTGATTCCATACATCGTCATTACATGAAAAAAATGTTTTTTTTAAAAAAAACAAATCAAGTTCATCTTTTCAAAAATATTTTTTATTAACTCACAACTCGCTAAATAACCGGTCATTATCGACTATATACATATGTTGAATCGCCAACAAGTTAAAATTATTTTTATATATATTGATATAAAACAACAACGAAGAATGTAAAAGCTATTAGTGTGAAAATTATTGTGTTTTACAATATCTGAAATATATTGAATATGTTTTACATTTCACGCAGACAGAAAATATGAGAATTTAAATTGAATTCGACTTAATAATTTGTACCGATATATTTTGAGTCTAATTTTCGGCGCCAGGCGTTTGCCTCACACTTCGATGATAAATCAACAAGTGGATGACACTACATTCCACAACTACATTGTAAACAGAAGAGAATTCTATATAGTTTCAGAATAACATTCCCGATGAATTTTTATTTATTTAGTCATATTTATACAGTAACATTGTCGAAATATGGATTCATAAAAAAGTGATCATTGTATATAATACTTTTGTAAAATCTGATCTCTTGTAATTAATTATGAATCGTAGGAAATATGACTTTGTGCAATGAAAAAATCGGTTTTTTTCAATCACCTGTATATGTTTCTATAGATTTCGGTTTCTTCTGAAAAAAATGTTTGTACTCATTCAATAACATCTATTTTCTATGATATTCAATGATGTAATAAGCAAAACAAACGAACGAAATTTATTATCGTTACGTACACCCACACTGGGGCGAACTATTAGGGCTGTGGGCGTGGTGAAAATACCTTTGATCATAAACCGACGACGCGGGCGACAAATTCAACCAAGAAAATGCGGAGGCCTTAACGACTCTAATATAAACAAAACAGCATAACTGTTTAGTAATAGTGCTTTAAAAAAACTTTTATATCTGTCGTCATATTCCCCTAGTCTATTTTAACAACGAGTTCTTGAATTTTTAATCGGCCACATTTACCATTAAAGGAAACATTACATTGTTTATATGTCTTCATTGAGACTAGTTGACCATTTATCAATTATTCACGTGAATAGTTTGAAAACTATATTTCTTTAAAAGGTCAACAGTATTATTACGTATGTTAATAAAGATTGCTTTATCAAATTCGACTATTAGAGAAATGTATGTTGACTATTTTTTATGATACGATATAAATATATTTGTATATATTAGAAATAACATCCAGTTAAAAATAGAAAAGATGCAATTAGAGAAATCAATTCGAACATCAATATCGTGTTGTCATTATGAATTTAGTTTTGTGTAATCAGATAATTTTGACAAGTTTTTTCCTATCTTCATAAATATTAAATACTATTCAAAAGAAACGGAATCTATATTTAACATTCATTCTATTTATAATATAGTTGTATATTTATTTTTCACAAACACATTAATAATACATGTCATAAATGAATGATAGTAAATTTACCAGTATTTTTCAAAAATATATAAATATTTCTATGATTTTCGTATCGTACTATTTCATATTTGTCAGAGTTTATTTTACAATTTATTATATTATTTATATATATATATATATATATATATATATATATATATATATATAAATATATATATTGGGTTGGCAAATAAGTAATTACGATTTTCACTAATAGATATTTTTAGGTATCATGAAATGTATCTGACCTTATTCTAAACTGTGAATTCGTTATAAAATTTGACAAGTGACAATTCAAGCTTGATATAGAAAGAAATTTTACGTGAATTAATAAAAATTGTTTGTTTGGAATCGAGTTGAAAATTGGAAATCAAAACGAGCATTATCGCCATATTTTGCTTTATTATTTCCATAAAGGAAAAAATACAACGTAACCTCATAAAAATGTATGTGAGGTGTATAGTGGTGATGCCTTAAAAGAACGACAGTGTCAGAATTGGTTTGTTAAATTTCATTCTGGTGATTTTTCATTTGAAGATGAACATCTTTGGTCACTCGCCAAAAATTATTGGAGCTTGGTTGAGATATGATATCACATTATGAAAATGCTTGAAAAATGGCAAAAAGTAGTGGATAAAAATGATAAATATATTATTGAATAAAATTATTTCATTCTATGAAAAATCGTTTTTCATTTTACTTTAAAAAACTCAATTACTTATTTCCCAACCCAATATATATATATATTAAAAACTAGCATAATTATTGCATTATTTCAATTTTTATATTTTTTTAAAAAAAATAAAACCATATCCATTTTACAACAAATTAAACAATTTTAAATTTGTTTGAATTCGTAATGAGACTGATATGAAGTAAATCAATAATGTGACTAACCAGAAAACAATTTTTTACTGACATAATATAAATTTGAAGTCAGTAAACAAATGTGCTCACTTATTAATATTTAGTCGAAAAAATATTTTCAATATAACTTTTCGTGTGCCATTTTGATTTATTTGATATTTATATAGTTCGTTTTCGTAAACACTGTCATAAAAAAGAATACTGCCATCAAATAAATGGCATCCTATTAAATCAAACATTAAAATAAAATTCTTCTTTTTGATACATTTTGGTTATTTTTATAGTTTTGTTTAAAATAGTCTATGTGTAGGATTCTTCAAAATGCGATCATAAATTTTGCAACTATTTGTCCTACATATGTGAGACATTTCAAAAGAATTTCAAAAATGTTTTGTAGATGTTAGTTTAACGATTTATTTTTTATATAAAATCATATCTATTTATGTATCTATCTAAATGCGCATTATATATTCATTAGAACAAAAATATTATGTTTTTTTTTAAAAAAAAATATTTCCATCTGACCTTTATTATAAACCAATCTGTTAAAAAAATGTATTCAAATGACATGTACCTAAGAAGAAACACTGGACGCATGTCGCGTTATTCAATATCCTAAGAAAAATATTGAACAAGTTCAAAATGTCAATAATTATTTTACCGATACAGACTCTTCAAGCGGAGCACTTCTGTTTTCGGCAAATGTGTATAGAATATATTTATATATCGAATATTTATTTGAATGAAATGTGTGTCTTAAGTACATTTGTGATCCGCATGCGCGTGTCATCCACATGCCAACACGGTGCAGTCTCAGTTAATATTTACATTCTTACTTAGAGCATGTTTTTGTTCGTTAAGTGGATTTGGTTTAATGTAATGTTAACGAAAACTTACCAAGCATTAATTTATTTACTTGCTCAACTTACAGAAACGACCAAATAGTTAGCTTTTACGTTCAAAGATCGTCACGTTATCATTCTGTCCATTAGATTTTTTTCAATAGTTTCATATTAAATGGAATCTAATGAAAAACGTATGTATGTATGTACATCTCTACCCACATAGATTCACATGAGTTGAAAAACAATTATACAAGAAAGATTTTAAGTATGAACAAAACATATATTGCGATTTATTTTTCAATATATTTATAATACTTCAATATTTGGTCCCGTTAAACCAATATGTATTTAGAATTTTATTGAAAAATATCTTTATTTATTTTTATATAGGTGTGGTAAAAACACTAATTTGTAGTTAAACACATGTATCTATTTTATCAATTTTGTTATTCTATGTGCTATTTTGATATTTATAATCAGTACTAAATTTTTTCCTTTATATATATATATATATATATATATATATATATATATATATATATATATATATATATATGTATATGTAACTAATACATATACACGTGTAGTATGAAATATGTGTATAAATACGTGCCACAACTACGTTATACGCAAAGAAAAGTGCTCATTCACCGAACACAGGAATGCGTAAACTACATATCATAATAAACATTGAAACGAATCGATTGGGGGTCACCGTCAGTGGGATATATTCAGCCAGATGGGCTAAAATTGTACAAAACCCGAATAAAAATAATAACGGATATACGTTCATTACACTGTTGTGAATCATACGTCAAAATATATAGATTATCTATGTATATAAATAAATATTTTCTGGAAATGTATGCATTGAGAGTTATGTATTAATATGTACATACATACATATATAACATTGGGGATAAGCGTAGGTACTAATGAAAATATTTTCATTGAAGTTTGAATCATATTAATCGTTTCGTATGTAATTTATTCAAACGTTATATATTTTATTGATGTATTACTGAAATATTTTCAAAGATAAATAATTCTAAATAAATAATATTATAATTTTAAACATTAAAAATAACGATATAGATAAGTTTATTTATTGAATATGAAACTACAAAATGTCAATAGATTTTCTATTTTAATGTAGTAACATTCTGAAGTAGATAGATAAAACAAGAAAATGTTCGAATGCAAATCTACAACTTTTCGAAATTCACAAAAAAATTCGTCGATAACAATATTTACTCGTATTTTACAAAAACCTAATATTTAATTATTTAGTAAGAGGTGTTGAAATTCGCCCTCAAACAATTCAAAAACGTAATAAATATTAATTATGTATTAATGACGTATTTAATGAATTTTCGATAGAGAAAAATGTTACGATATGTCTTTGATTAGTCAGTGACCGACAGAAAATAGTGACATAAATGTTTTATTTATATTGCGTCAAACGTGATTTTTTTTTTGCAGAAAAAGCAGCCAGTGAAAGCATGAAACGCCTGTCTAAATTTAGAGTTTGTAGTAAGGAATACGCCAATAACATAAAAGATTCCAATCTAATACAATGACGAATGGCATGAGGTTAAAAATAGCAACGGATATTTTACGCGAGTTCACCTACGCGTCCACTGAAAAAATTTGTAGAGCAATAACATAAATAAAATAATTGATGTTTAATAATCAATGAACGTTCACGTGGTTATCTGTTTAAGCAGAAACATTTATATACATACATACACACACACACACACATATATATATATATGTATATATATATATATATATATATATATATATATATATATATATATATATATACGAATGTAAATGGATTTGCTGGAATTCGTTGACAGTAATGTCAAATAAAATAAGTTTTTCATGACTGAAATATGTTGACAAGTATGTTCACACATATCAATCAAAAAAAAAAGAAAAAAATCATTTATATATTATATATATCATCTCAACTCATCTCTGATAATTTTTTCTATAACTGTAATTCGTTTTCTTTCTATTTTTACGTGTTCTTCCTGACATATATCTTTCCATACTTCTTTATATTATCTGGAATCATTGAATTGTTCTGGCATTCGAAACCAAGTTTTACTGCCATAATCAATTTGTTGCTTTTAATCGTTTAAGTTTATTTATTATAGTAATCAAAGTTAAGAAATTAGTTTTTTATTTTTTAGTTTTCCAGACATTTATGTTTGTTTATATTAAAAAAAATTTCAATATAATTTATCATTTATTTTGACATTTTTTCCAAATTACACGTAATTTTTGTAACTCACTGTACATAGTTTCATCTTCTTTTATTTATATTTCATTTAATATATATATATATTTCAAATAGACTATAAATTATTAACAGTTATCTATAATGAGCACTTGATTAAATACGGATGTAGTATGACAAGATAGAGATACTAATTGTATCTTTGTCGGTAATTTTTTATCTGTATGAAATATTCAGTATACTTTCTCTCATATACATTACTTAAATACAATAACATTAATTAATGTATTTTTAAATCAATTTTATGATCGAGTAATTAATGTTTATGATTTTTAATGATGAGCTAATTTTGATCTCTTAACTACATATACCTTCAGGTGTTAATAAAAAGAGTAATTTGTTAGATATATTTCTTGTACTCATTCAATATATAAATAAATATGAAACAAATTAATCTTGTTGGAATTGAATAGAATATATGAAAAAAATATTTAACTCTAGAGATAATATTGTACATGGGGTAGATGAAATAATGATGTAGAAATTATAAGGTGTTGTAGATCTGATTTATCTACTAAACTTCTAATGTTCCACGTATGTTTATTTGTACATGTTTGACGTTACAAAAATGTAACGTTTCAGTGTTTGGCAGATATAATTAACGATGACGGAATTTGAAAGTAGAAATAATTTAATTTTGATTGTAACCTTAGAATAACAACGTGAATTTCATGAGTGGGTTTAGTGAACCGACGACCTTATCTATAAATCTCGTTTGTATGAACTTTCTTCTTACACAGCTTTTCTCCGTCTGTACTATTTTCATTTTTATTTTATTTTATATACACACGTGTGTGTATCAAACAGTAGATACTTTTTAATTAGATTTAATAATCAACTAGCTGAATCATTGAAAATATCAAAATAAACGTTTATTTGCAATCGATTTATAATTCTTTTTAAATGGAAGCAATTTGAAATAAAAATAAACATATTAACATCAAATGGTAATATGTTATAAGTATAGAAATCAATATTTCAATTATTGAATATTTGTATGAGTACAAAGACCTCCCTTAATTTCTTACTATTTATACATACGCAATATATGTATATATAAAGGTTCATCCAAATGTAACGCCTAGATTTGTGTTTTATTAAAAAGAAACAAAATAAACTATATACATGTTTCTTTTTAATAAAACAAAAATCTAGGCGTCACATTTGGATAGCCCTATATATATACTAGTATATATAAATTGATTTCTTTTGTATGATAAGTGGATGAGCTAATTTATTAATTTTATTACAATTTTATTTCTGGTTAAGAAGCTATGCATATGGTGACATTAAAGTAGATTTCTCTATTATTTTTAATTGTACTAGTTAAATTAGATATTTTTGACAATAACGCTTTCACCAAACACTTGACAAGATATAATAAGTTTGTAATAATTCTAATTAATTCATTGAAATAATTTTTTTTAATCGAATCATTTCATTTATTGTATTTAAGATATGATTTATTTTTTATACAATGCGGATTTCATAATTCAACACACAAGTTAATCAATATGTGACTTGAGAGAAATATGTGACAATTAATTGTTTATAAATTTATCTAGTCTATAAATAAATTTAGTTTATCAACTCATCTAAAAATAGATAAAAATTAAAATCCGGTAATGAATTGATGAAACAGAAAGACCGAGAACATACAATAAATCAATTTTGGTTTGATATAATTTCAAATAAAAATAGAAATGTTTAAAAAGTGCAAACACATAATTTAAGTGTAAAGAATAAAAAATATAAATAAACCGTCACTACAACGAATTAGACATGATCGATATTTCTTATGATTGAATAAATCCAGTGCATCATTTTTATACTATTTTAACTTTCACGTCATTTGTACTATAAACGCATACCAAAAAACCCGCGCAGTTTAAAATAGCGTTAAAGTTTGACGGTAGAAATATATGATTTATGTAAAGATCGTGTCGAATCATTCAAGAGCCATCGTAAATTCGTGTCGTATTTAAACAAATTTTACATTAATTATACGAAAAATGTATTTTTAGTCGAATAAAACTTAAATTTAGTTACATGGTGCTTATCCTGATTTGTGATCGTTAATATTAGTGCGAGAGTAATATTTGTTTCCATTTTAAATAACAACGTCACAGATTCAAAAGCGTGGGTAAAATTATTTGCATTTGTTTATAAAAGAATTAATAAACTCGTTATAAATGAACTAAACGTACTCATACATACGTATATAAATTATTTTAAGTCGTATATAAACAAATGTACATATTATAAAAATAAGCACAAATAACAAACTTTATTTTTCTTTAATTAAAATAGTAATCATTCGAAAAGAATTTCTTTTAAAAATGTACGATATTCATGTTTTTCTAATGATAATTAGAAATAGAAGACAATTTTCTAGGAGAGAAATAAAAACGAATATATTCAGAGAACCAAAATGAACGAAATTTTGATTTGTTGAAAATATGGCGTTTTAATTTTTCAGTTTCATGTGATATATATATATACATATGAAAATAACGTAAATTTTGTAAAGGGTCATAATAAAAACGTTTAACAACACAACTGCACATTCCATTAACGCCTACAATCAACGCCAACAACTTATACAATTTTAAGCTCGGACGTTATAATATTGATAGGTTTTAAAATTATGTTGTGTATACATTATTGTAAACGTTCGTCGTTTACACTATAAAATTTTGTGAATATAATGTTCATAAAGTTCTTTGACGAATTGCAAAATCTTATAAAGGGGTCAATACAAATATTGTCTCACTTTGATGGTAAATCGGCCACATGGTTTCAATCAGTTCTTTGTCGAAAAGCTATGGTGTTTGTAGAATCAAACATTAAGTTACGATGATACATTTGTCCTGTTTAGTGTTAAAAATATATACACACATACACATCAATATATACATAGGTTAGAAAATTGTTCAAGCCAATCAGATTTTTTAAAAATGATTTTGAAAATAACAACTTTTTAATATATGAATTTTTTTTAGATTTGTATTAACATTAAAATTGATTGTCAAGTGAAAAATGTAAAATTAGTTACTGACAGATCATTATGATATAGAATATAAGTAAATCTTTATATAAATGTTTTTAATTGAAAAAGTGACAAGAAAAAAATCTTTAAAATAAATATATAATCACAAATACTTGTATGATTATAACATTTCTATTTTTTTTATTCATATAATTTTGAAAATATTAAAAACGAACTTTTTTCAAACAAAATATATGAAATAGGCAAATAAGTTCGAAATGATTAACTAGTATTTGATTTGAAACAGAAGTGATGAAGTATTAAACAAACCACAACATCTGGTTTTGAATATTTACTTCTTCAATTGATATGTTTACAAAGAGTATAAAAAAGTGATGAAAAAACTAATTTTTTTACTATTATATTATTGTCATTCGTTTTTAAAACGGTTTCATTTATATATCTAAATGTATTAATATTAGAATTTTCTTTTTAGAAGAATTAAGATATGAATATTTATCACATATAACCACAAACATAAATGTTATATATATATATATATATATATATATATATATATATATATATATAATACTTTCTTTTGAAAGTAGAGAATGTATTGAAAGTAATTAAATCAATTTTGATGTACAATTTGAGAAAAATGATTAATATTTATTATACAAATTAAACTAGTGACATGATGATTATCATAATGGCATTTGAGAAAAAAAATTAGTCAAGATTAAAACCAAAAGACAATTCACCTATCGTTAAATCGTTTTTGGTGACATGTTTTTTATTCATAAAACAAATAAATACATATAATTAGTTGTCCTATTTTCAAAGTGTTGAATGATATGAAAATATATTTTTTGATTAATAATTCAAATAAATACGAAAGATTTAAAGAGGAGAAAGATAGGAGTTAATTTTTTGTATTAATTAAAAATAAATCAGAAGAGCAGTATTAAAAAGGCTTATAAAATAATTAATTAGTTATTTTGACTTTGTGGTCACGCCCTACCAGTCAGTTATAAATTTAAAGTAAACAAATTTAGATATAAGCTTATGACGAAATCGACGTCTCAAGTTTTAAATTTAACTAATTTCAATTCGTTTAATTTTTAATTGATGTCGAATTGATAAATTGAATAATTTTCAACGAACTTTATAAATGAATATTTTTTAAATTAAACGAAATAAAAATAAAAACTATATTCAACGTTTTCAAAATATTGTATTATTTATAATTGATTTTCTCTAATTGTAAAAAAATGACAAGAAATTAAAATGTAATCTGTTAAATTTTCTCAAGACGAATTTCGTATTTGATTAGAAAATATAATCTCTAAAAATAATCAATGAGATTTGATATTGAAAATATAAAAAAGAATTCAAACAATAATCATGCAATAAAATGTCTAGTTACACATTATATATTTAATGGTTTGAGAGATACTGAACGATGTTTACACTTTATGTACATTTTACATAGTGAATTCGCTAATATATTCTGCATATAACAAGACAAATGTAATTGCCGACAAGTAAGTGACTAGAAACGTGTACATTACACTGTTGTATTTTACATTTTACACGCCAAGTATGTGTGTAAAGAGCATAAGCTATAACAAGGTTAGCCAACGGAAAGCATTCATTCAACTCAAAAAGATATTTATTTACTGCTCGTGCTTAAAGATGTGTAATTGTCATGTTTTATATTTGTGCATGTGCTTTTAATTTTAATAGTTCTGATTATAAACAATGTGTACATAAACGAACAATAACAAAATATGATAGATGTTATTTGTCGTAATGTATAATTGTGTTGGAAAGATCAATGGAATATTAATAAAGTGGTAATGTATTTCGACGAACGAGTTTGTTTTTGATTTTTTTCAAGAAAAAGAAAAATACAATTCAATAACATTTAAAATAAACAATTGTCAATTGGATAGTGATCGAAGTGAGATGAGGCACCACAAACGATTACAAAGCCCGGATTAACGACAAGGAAGGTGATGATGAGTGTCTGGTGGACTATGTTTCGGTCATTGCAAGACTCACATAATGGAGTAAAATTGATTTCAATAGAGACCTGCAAAAATCACTTATCTCTGTTTTTTTTTGGCTAGGCAGCCCAGAAGTTCTACACAGATGAAATAATATTTCTACCCAAAAAAAACAGCAGGTCATAGATCCAAATAGCACATATTTAGTTTAATAAAAGATTTATAAACAATTTAAAAAATAAGTTCCAATTTCGGTTCAATTTGTAAAAGGACTTTTTCACTAATCCAATATATGTATATAAGTATGTTTATATTTCGACTAGAAATTATTTAAAATGACTAAATATAAATATTAAAAACAATAAATCAAATTGATTGAAAAATTGATTTCATTCTCTGTATAGTAATGAATACGATATATTTAAATTTCAACTAAAAAGGCAACTTGACCTAAATGTTATATTATTAGCTTTGTATGTTTTGGTTTAAACCGAATGAAACATATACTATATAATATGCGTCAGTGTGTTCCAAGCTCTAGTAACTTAATGAACAGTAAACCGTAGGTAGGTATCATCACCGGAAGTGCAATTAGTTTAATTAATAACATAAGATTGTCTTTGACGAAACATCACAGACTTAATAGGTAACCTATTTTAAATAGTACAGTACAGATTTACGAAACTATGTGGTAGTTTTAATAAATATATATCTTATAGATTTTTATCACAAAGTCAAAATATTTTGAACTAATTCCAGAGTTAATATGTGTCGTTTACCAGAAATTGCTTTTTTATTTTTAACTACTACGACTATTTATAAAAAATAGTCGGTGCTAAATTTAAATGAATTTTTCAAATATTTCTACACTTATTAATTTCTGTACACCTAATTATATTTTCAATTAATTAATGAAATGTCTTTAATAGACATTATTCTAATTTAAATTTTGGTTTGAAACTAAAAGATAAAAAAAATAAATCGTAAATAAAAATATTTTTTATAGATAAGTACAATAATTATAATATTAATTAATTGCTGTTATTCGATTATAGGAATTAATTAAAGGGATTTAAATATTAAATAAATCTATTTATCGTTAAACAAAACCATTGTAGATATTTTAATCACTTCTATAAACATTTCAATAAATAAATATTTATTACAATAGAAGTCAACGATTTTATATGCCAAGTAATGTATCTAAAATGTACAAGCATTGTATTTACAATAATTAGCATCGAATTTGGACCGACATGTTCAAAGACGTGCGTTTTGCAGCCATACAACTACGTGCCATAAACTTGTTTCTGCTTCACCTGTCGTCTGGAGTTTGTAGTAAAGGACAGTTTATACTAACATTATTTGCAATAAAACATTGTAAATATTTGTTTAACTCATTCATTACAATGTTTTTTTTATTATTATTATTATTTTATAATGAATACATCAATATATTATAATGTTAGTACTGGCTTGTTCAAGAAATAAATTATTTCAATTATGGAAATGATAGTTTTTTTTAATGATGTATCTATATATCAATGTATATATTTATTAATCACGTTATGAATGTATATGTATTTTTATTAAACTGTTTACTACCACATTTTATTAATATATGTAAATATATCGAAAGAATAGCTGTATTTCGTTTCAGAAAATTTCATATCAGATAGTTAAGTGAAATTATAAAATATCAATGGAACAACTATAGAACAAGAAACATTTCTTTCATTATTTATATTGAAATAATTCGATAAGTTTCTATCAAGAAATCAATTTGATCAATATTATATTGAAGAGGTTCGATAAAAAACAAATTCACATTTATTAATAACAGTAGTCGTATGTGAGATGTGTAATTCAACCTTTTTGTAGATCTTGAAAATAGTGAATTTAAAATGGATGGCACACGTGAGCGTTTTGTGAAAGTTGCAGAGCCGGATTGACCGCAGAATATTTTCAAAAGAGTTGTCTTATCATTCTATCTACGTGTCAAAGGTATTTATAAATATATAAGAATGTAACATTAACATTAAAAATACAAAAAGCTTTAAACGTAGATTGTATCATCACTAACAGCTCAGTCTTTTATTAAATGAAAATATTCGATCAGTTTATTATTATAATTAACATTTTAACTGATTTGTTTTCAAGTAGTGTATAATTAAGTTACGATTTTAATATGTAATAACATTTTGATAAATTAAAAAGTACTCATTTCGATCAATTAAGCGGTGAAATAATTATTATACCGAAATAAACTTTTATATTTTTCGATAAAAAAGTAGTTTTAAATAAAGGTTAAAAATATCTCGAGGATATGACTGATATTGAAAAAGTCTAATCATAAATCAAAAAGAGAATAAGTAAAACATATTTTTAAATGTAAAATAAACACTTTTGGAATTCATAACAGTTGCTGACGCACTTGAAAATCATAAATATTGTATTAAAATATGTAAATTATAAAAATAAATGTAAAGAAATTTACTGTATGATTTATGTTTGATATTAGATTAAATTTTTTAAGACAATGTTTTTGTTTTAATAATTTATATGCATTTTTCAACGAAAATAAATCAATTGTAAATTATGATTATAGAAAAAGAAAAATTCGCTATGAATACTTAGTTTAAAAATATTTTTCTTAATTAACATTCGTATTATAAAAATTATATAAATTGTCAAACAAAAATAAATCGACTAAAAAACTGAAATAACGAATGGGAAAAACGTCAATTTCAAAATAAAATTATTATATACATAAATTAAAAATAGAATTAGATAAAAAAAATACTTAAAAACAAATAATTTATAATTGTACGAACTAAAAATAAATTTTATACTCGTAACATTGTTCTGTGTATCTAAATGACAATAGTTTAATAATATATTAAAACAATAAATAGATCATTTATTAAACATTTCGTTTCGACAGCACTGAAAATTACTTCAGTTGACGTTTTAAAATTACACTGCGTATCTTGTTTATAAATATTTGTATCATTTTTTCTATACATATTCGTCGTTCTTCTTGTATATTGAACATCTGCTGACTATTTGAAACATTTATACATGAAAAAAACTATGAAAAAAGTAATATGTATGTGTATCCCATTTCATGTGCTTAACTTTCTATTATTTTATACTGTGAATTTATTTTAGATGTTAATAGTGTTGTATTTAAATAATCAGCGAATATATTAGTACAAATAAACACTCAAAACTCTTATATAAACACACATAAATAATATAGTTAGATATGATTTTAATTAAGTTACCTATTAAAATAATATGTGAATTAAATTTATTTGGATTCATATTTTAGAAGCAATTAAATATAAAAACACACGTACTAAAAATCAATTTCAAAATATTCAAGTCATTTTTATCTAAATATACACGATGTTAAATTAGGAAATTTACAAACTACTTTAAGAGTATTCTATTAGTAAAGTTATTAATATTTTTTTTAAGAGACGCTAATGGATTATTACTGGCTATTTTTATCCCATTTAAATATTTTATCTACTAATGAAATAAACAACAATAACGAGATAAAAATGTTATAAATTTCAATGATATTGACATATTTTTATATGGTTAGGTAGAAAAAAATAAATTTATACACACTTATGCCTTTATACATACATACATATATATATATATATATATATATATGTGGAAGATGTCTGATTTAATTGAAAAATAATAAAAAAATCGTTTTTTTCATTCAGCCAATTTAATGGGATTCTCTTTAATGACGCCATCCAGAATGGATTTAATGAGTATAATAAAATGACTGTAAGATCTGAATTTAAATTAGATGAGAAATAAAGGATTATATTTATTTGTAAAGCTAAACATATGTTAATTGATTACAAAATGTTGATAATGATTTCAATGTAATGACTGAATAAATTTAGAAAGGAATTATTTTGTTAGATTAAAATAATGATTATATATTAATTTATATAAATAATGTAAGATAGACTGATAATAATCAAAATTATATCTTCATATTATTGTTGAATAGATAGCAATGATACACTCGTTTCAAATTTGTCACAGTTCATTATAAAAATAATTATTTTTAACATCTCATATTCATATTATTGTCGCTATTTATAATAGCGAAGAGAAAAAATAAATGTTGGCTCATTGTCACATATGTTTCAGTTAATATTCGTATAAGTATACGATTTACATTTTTAAGTAGTTGGAATACAACATAAATAAACATTGGATTATTTTTTTAATTCTTTCTCAATATATATATGTGTATATAATTCTGGCTAAAACTAGTATATTTAATTGAAATAAAATTATAAATATGCATTTTTCTTTTCGTCATAAAATCTGGAAATACCTTTAAACACACCACAACAGTAATAATATGTATAAAAAGTTTAATTGTCGGTTATGTAATGATGAAATGCATGACAGATCTTGGTTGACCAAAATACAAAACTAAATTATACCATAAAAATCATTTAAATACAACTTTTTTCCTTCTTAAAAAACGAATTGAATATATCCAATGTATTATACTGTGAAACAAACTCTTGTTCAATTATGCAAATGCATATATACAAATAAAATAAATATAGTTTGCGGCTAGTTAATAAGAATTCGTTATTTTCGGTATTTCGTTTGATTTCATTTTTTGTTGTACATTTTTTTGTATTATATTTGTTTGCTTCGGCACTTGCTAAGACATAAATTCTTTTTTTATACACAACTATAGCGAACATTTTTTTAAAAAAATATTAAGCATGATCTAAATTTTAAACTGGATTCTTTGATGACAATTTATTATTTTTATTAGTTCAGTAGTTTCAAATATATATATATATATATATATATATATATATATATATATATATATATATATGTATAAAACAATTTCAATAAATTTCTGGAAAATACATGAATAATTTTTTTAAAACGAATTGCTATTTTATGTTTAACTATTTAAATTCGTTTTAAAAAAAGTCATAAATTTCAAATCAAATTTCTTAGTACTTAGATATTTTATATTCTTAGAAGAACTATTATTTTTTCTGAATTTGATTTATTCCATTTAAAAAAAATATGGAAATAAAAATTCCTACAGATTTCAATTACACCAAAATAATATTCTATAAACCGAAATACAATTACACTGAATATGTTCAGTATTTTTTTATACTATTGTACATATTCTGTTAATTTTTTAATAAAAAAAATATTTCAAAATTTGAACAGTTGAAACTTATATAATATTCCAATAAAAAATGTAAGAGAACGTAATATGATTATCTATTTGTATGATTGATTTATAATTCGAGTACAATGAAATTCAATTATAAACAAATAATTAACAATATAAACGATCTACTGTTATTGAAAAAAAAACTGTTATAATAAAATATTTCTTTTACTACCAACAATATTTTAATGTAATTAAAATCCGGAATCATTTAATATAATCCTCGTGTTTCAAAAAAAACAACCATGAAATGTACTTAATTTATTATACATAAATACAGCTTAGCTATGATATTTTTATAAATAATAAGGTATTAACATAACATTATATATAAGCGGATCAACGCTAGTAAAAAAAGAAAACTTTGCTTATAATGGGAGTTTCCTAATTGCTATAAACAATACAACTTCTATCTTTCAAGTCGATGAATAAAATTAAATACATGTATATATATATATATATTAAGTAGTTATTGAAGGCCTTGTTAAGAATTTTCTACAAATTTTTTATTAGCAAATACGTTTTCCTTCAATATTTCATAAATTAATAATCTAGAATAATACTGACTGGAAGTTTCATTGATTTCCAATAGTTTAATGATTGTTAGAATATGGATATAAATTTAACAGAATTATGAAAAGACATAAAACTATGAATAAAAAACCAAATGTAGTGAATAAACTAATCAAGTCTGAATAATAAATAAAACGTTCTATTAATTGAAATTGTCTTTGCTTTAGCCATGAAAAGAAATACCCGCCACAGTAACAATGAACTTTCATTAATATTTTATTTTGTTTATTTCGTATAAATTCTTTGTCCTTTATAACACTGTTTATAAATATAAGGAAGGAATTGTGTTTCCAGATCATTTGCATGCAAAGCATCTACATTTAAAAATATTTCATTTCTTCCACGGTTTATTCTTTGTTAAATACTCGTTCGGAATTTCAATTTCCCTAAATTTAATATCATTTCCGACAACACAATAGTTCAATAACATTGAAGTATTTATATGTATTTTTATTGTATATATTACTATAATTTATATATATATATATATATATATATATATATATATATATATATATATATATATTCAAGAAATTTCAATATTTAACCATTTCGTAATTTTTTTCAATTTACTTTTGAACAAATCTGTTTACTTTGAATTTTCGAATAGTTTTTCAAGCTTGCATGTAATTATATTATCAAATCATGGAGTATAGGTCTAAATATAAATACATATAATGACACTACTTTTATCTCAACGACCCTCACAAGTAAAGCATGATATGTGTGGTTACATCTCATTTACAAACAGGAATTTCTATACCATACGTTGAGTAAAATTAAACAATACTAATTCTACATATATATATATTTGTATGTATGTGTATTATGTATATGACATGACACGATGATTCAGTATATTTTTAATAAATTTAAAAAAAACAAGTATTTAACCTGAAATACAAAAAGAAAATCAAGAATATTATATTTTATAAACATTTTATGTTATTAAAAAAATATAAACAAAGAGATATTGAAAATAAAATAAAAGATTTGATTATCTGATCAATGAAACAAAAATCTTGTAAAAAAAATTAATGAAATCATTGAAATGAAATCAATTATGAATTACATAAATATCTATATGAGTAATGATTACGACTTTCGTTCTTGAAAAAAATTTCTATCACCGACCTTGTTGTCTTTAAGACAAGTAATTATTATTATTATTACGTTATATGATATGAACGTTTTCTTCATATTCATAACATTAATTTAAATCACTATCGCATTAACATATTTAAGTATGTGTAAGAACGAATTGTTTTTATATGTGTTTCTGCACGTCATTATAGTAAGAAAAGTTTGCAATACCCACAACATAAATAAGAATTGAGTCGGTACTGTCCACGTCCCAGCTCAGAAATGACTTCGCGGTAATCTTATACAGATTAGAAGTAATGCTATGGAAAACCCCGTTCAATTTCTCAACTAAAGCTAATTATAATGATATTTATATAATTGAATTCGAATGAAACACACACACATATATATACATATATATATATATATATATATATATATATATATATATATTAAATATGCCTAAAATGTTTTAAACGTACAGAAATTTAATTTAACTTCTACTATTTATTTCATACAAAGTAATAAAGAATATGAATCATTGAATTTTTTTTAAAATGTATTTTAATCTCATTGAAGCAATGTGCATATGTGTGAAAAATCATTGAGGTAATGTTTGAAAACTGTTGGCATCTAATTTGTTTATTTATTAAAATAAAACTATTTTAAAGAATCAGTCCTACTTTTTAGTCATACATTGTATTCAGGTGAACATTTTGTCTTTATATAAAACAAATATTTATTATTCGAATAAATATTTATAATCGATTTTGTTGTCATTCATGTATACAATTTATGACTGTAAATAATTTTATACAAACTGACAATAATTTACTAACGTGATTGAACTATTAAAAAATCCTTCTGTAACATATTTGAAACTGTTCTTTTTTGAGTTCTTCAAGGCGGAATTTTTTAATCATTATATAAAATAAATATTTGTTTGTTACGTGCCAAATATTATTATAGAAAATAGTATTTTCATTTATTTCATTCGTTAAGATCAATTCTTTAATCTCGTAAAACAAATATTTATATACAATTCGTCAAATATATTAGATTATTTTCTAAAAACAGTATTTTTTTATTGATTCCGTTCTTTAAGATCATTTATTTAATAGTTTTTTATATATCGAAACTAATTTTAAAAAAAATTAAGATTTGAAACATTTCCAATATATTTTAGTGATTATAAATAAATATAAGGATATTGAAAACGATTTTTAAATACATGATTTAAAAAAAGTAATATATATAAATAAACGAATATAATTAAATATATTCTTGGAATGAAACAAGAAGTTTTGTTACACGTGCTCTCATTTTCATATTGAATTGAAATGCAAGTAACTTTTTGTACTATTTTTTATTATTTATTAGAATTGTAAAAAAAGCTATATTTGAATAATCATGTATCGAGTTTGTTTATATAAAATGATAAATATTTTACGAAAATAATTATTACATATTATATATCACTTTTTATTAATTAATTATACAAAAATTATTTTTATCTAAATAAATTATTTGCTACATTCGTGTTAAAAGTTAGTAGATTGTCCTCTAGATTAATATTTGGAGACATAATTGGATATATTAAAAACAATTTAACTATTTTTTTATAATAAAAAAATCATGTATAAGATACAAATAAATGAAATATTTTAATTGTAGTTAGCAAAGAATGATTTAGAAAAAAAATAAACATTTCGAATAAATCATTTACAAGAAGAGACTCTCTCAAGTATATTTATATGATTTTTTTTATCGTACTTTCATTTTTCTTTGTTAGTCTCGTGTAGGTTTAAACTCCTACTATATTATTAAGTTGATTGTATTAAGCACCGTATGACTCTTCCACCGTCTATTATTCATTGTCGTAAGATACATAAAGATTCAATAAATCCAAGATGAGTCCATTGTTGGAACTTCAAAACTAACATATTTTGACTAGATATTGCTTAACAATTACTTATTTTGTAGAAAATATACGAGTAAATAAATTATTTCAACGGTTGGGAAGTTGTTGTTTTCAAAAAAAATAAAATAAAAAAAATATAATATATTAGTTAAATAGGCCAGATGAAATACTATATTTGACCACACTATTATGTTTAGTATTTTTTTGATTCTATGTTTTTGAATCGACATGGACTTTCTTCAATCAGAAAATGAAAACAATAATAAATAAATTTTTAAAATATATTTAAATGGCATAAACATTAAACTTACTTTCATGACTAAAAGTAAAAAATCTTTGGATTGTGTATGGTTCAGTTCTAGCCAGTTCTGGATTACTAGCATATTTTTGAATTCTTCTTCTCATTCGTGTCTCGTCTTCATTATGAAGATATATTCCAAATACTCGGATGTATTCTTCTTGACTAACATTCATCTGTAAAAGAAATGTTATGTCAGTATGTGTTTTTTCACTGGTAAAAATTCGAATTTCATTAGTTCAAATAGAAAACAGCTACTTTCAGTGGAGATAAAATATGTTGAAATTTTGTTGTTAATATGTAAACAAAACTTGAACATTGAATCCGGCTGTATTAGAAATCAACAGATCATCGACAAGCTCTACTTAATGATTAAACAAATGTTTGTTTATATTTACGTCATTAATTATTTTTATACTTTATTAAGAAATTTCATATTCAATTCTAACTTATATATATATATATATATATGGTATTTTTTAAGCGTGATAGAAATTTACATTGAAATCGATTTAAATTTCTATCACGCTTCAAAAAAACATTCTATATATATATACATAATTTATCAATAAATACTTTCCATTTCTTGAAAATTATTTTTACAAACGATTTGTGATAACTTTTATAATATTTCTTATATATCTACGTATATTTTTTTAATAAAAACTGAAATAAATTTCTCAAAATCGACTCTAATATTTTTATAAATACACACACACACACACACACACACACACACACATATATATATATATATATATATATATATATATATTGTGTATACATATATTATCTTTTTTATATTGAAAAAATATTCGTTAAAATTCTAAATGCACCAGCCACACAATGTACTTATCAAGGAGTGAAAGAATGTGATATGCTTCAATCAGATAGGTGGGGTTTCGATAACTCCAGCTGCAATACATCATGACTCATCGAGATCTAGTTCAAAGTATTCTACCTGGCTGTATAGGTGAAGTTCATCTTGTGAAAGGTGAAATAATTTCTAAGAAATTATTGAAATCAGATTATTTGCAATAATCACAATCTATTTTATCATTGATGACGTAACGACACGTGTATTTTTTTAATGACACGATCGTCGATACTTATCAGTTTGAGAAATAATTAAATTTAGAAATACACGTTCATGAAAAATATAATTATTTATAAATGTACATTTTTACAAATAATATAATAAATATTTATTTGATTATTTTAAATAACTGTCATTGAAATTATTAAATGATTAAATAATTAATAAAATGAAAATGAATATTTCTTTCAATAATACATCATCAAATATTGAAAAACTTTTCTATTGAACAACATTTCACAACATCAATAAATATATACAAGCAGACAAAGTTAAATGGGTTTTCTTTACGAAATACATTTATAAAGAGTTTTTCATCTCTGACTCCCCGGTAGGATTGTTTAATCTAAATACAACTGTGTCGAAATTTATGTATATTTAAAATTTAGAAATGCATTTATATAATTCTCGAATTTGTATAAAATCAAATACAAATTTCAAATTAAATTATTTTATACATACGTTTCAATTATTTCATTTTTATAACAATTATTAGAAAAAAAAACATATTTATTACACTACTGGATGAAGGCTTATCACAAAACTTTTTATTTGGACCGATCTAATGCCTTTCTCTTCCAGTCCAGAGTGTTTTTCTGGACCGTTTTATATATCCAGGTTCTTAATCAATACTTATATATATAAAGTGTCTAGAGAGAGAGAAGAAAATAAATAAAATCTCAAATATCTTGAAACTATAAAACTGTTCCAAATTTAAAAAGTGGAATAGTAGAAAAATAGGTTCTTTTAAAAATATACATTTATTTTTTAGCGTACACTAATTTATTTATTTACGCGTTTACATAATTCGACCTAATAAATGAACATTTTTCTCAGAATGAATCCTAATTCCAATTTAACTATAATACACAAAACATTAAAATGAACATTTCGTTTTTTCTTTTATTACTCTGATCAGATTAAATTCTTTTTCAGTTTAGCGAAATCGAGTTTTGTTTATAACGATTTATTTATCTGATCGTTGATAACAAAATCAAATAATTGTCAAGGAATAAAAAAAAACATTAGCATAAATTAACTATTTGTAACTTTTAAGTATTTTGACTTGTAATTATTCAATTCTAGAAATATATTTACACACACGAAAAGTGATTTCGAAATGATATTGGATTTAGAAATTGGACAATATAAAAATTTAAATAAATACATTTATGATAAATAGATACTTTTCTAAATAGTAATTCGCGAAACGGCCTTCCACGTTTGATTGTACGAACCGTAACCGATTGCAAATATCATTCGATTTAATAAGAAATGAATTCGAGAAAAGGGCAAATTTATTAATAAAAACGTGAAATAGTTAATTGTTCAATTCTCCGATCTGTGAACAGGATTTAGAGAAGGTAATATTCCGCGAAAGAAAGTATCGATTTGAAAGAGAGCATTATTGAGAATTATGTGATTGAAATCATGTAATTGCGAGTATATAAGAATATGTTGACACGCCCATTATAAAGGTTATTGAATAAGGAACTGGAATATAGTTTAAGGGCATTGGAATCGAAATATTTCTTTAACGACCTTCTGACGTAACGCCACGAAGCATTTCATTCAATATTTTGATGCCCACGTACAAATACGGATTTTAATTCGTTTTGTTCATTGACATTGCAAATGACAGCCTGTTTTACATCAAACAAACCGCAAAAATGGTATTCAATTTCGAGTTGCAGTTGAAAATAAATCGAATATGTCATGTGGTTTTGTAAATCAGATATTAATGATGTAGACGAAAGGTAATTACAATGCAGAGAATAGGGACAATATTAATTATCGTACATTATTTTTTCATATTGGAATTGTAATAAAATATTTTTAACCCATATACAATTAAGATCACCTGGTATTAAAA
This sequence comes from Neoneuromus ignobilis, assembly GCA_029203775.1. NCBI lineage: Eukaryota > Metazoa > Arthropoda > Insecta > Megaloptera > Corydalidae > Neoneuromus > Neoneuromus ignobilis. The sequence goes on from CP092097.1 coordinate 3,339,719, forward strand.
ATAGGATTTTATAAAACTCTTATTCAGTAAAACGAATATTTTGTTGATAAAATGATTGCAAAATATCATATTGTTTTTTTCAAAAATATTTTGTTGCATTTAATTCAAACGCATCTCGAAATTCTTACAACAAAAGTAAAATGTAATACTATTTAGGAATTGATTTGTTCAATCTGAACTGATTTATAATTCCATCCATCAATTGCACAGATGGAATAAATAAAAAGTCAATGCTGGCTGTATGCCAAATTCAAAGAATTGTGTGATACTTTATTACATCATAACTTTCGTTTCGTTCTGCAAAAGAATTTCCCTGATTTGAACGAATTGACTTGAAATTATGTTCATGGATGCTGAAATTACCTCAATGTATTTACAACAAGATATTCGAGTCAGTGGATTTCATTAAAAACACTGATCGTTTCGACTTTATAGATAATCATCTCAAGTTGTTTTCGAAATGACATGTTTATATTCGAATCCTTATATCGACACAGCATCAGAAATAAACAAATACAGCATCTAAATTAGATTAATTTTACCTGAACTAATTAATAAGATTTGTTTTGTGCAAAACGTCAACTGAAACTATTAATCATTGTTACAGTTTTCCATTTGAAATTCGATAACAAATCGTATTTTTTTCTATTCTTAAGTTTTTAGAAACATTCTAATAGCAATTATTTTTACACATAATTTGATAAACGAACATATGTCTCTATATTTCAAACCACATAAATTGTCGAAACTAAAACTGTTTACTCAGCAATATTCAACTTTTATGGTTATTGTCTGAACTGTTAATAAAACCAACCCCTATGAATTTATTGTTCCCATATGAGATCTCTTTATTGGGGTAGGGTATTATATCTTAAAATTAAGTTGAAATTGACATACATACATAAAATATATTGATTGTATAGCAGTTTAAAGTCATGTTTCGTATGAATTATTTCGTAAAATAATTTTCTTTTCTAAGGGTATCATAATTAATATATATATATATATATATATATATATATATATATATAATTGACTCGTTAATTGTCTTATCACTGTGCCTATTTTATAATAAAAAAATTAGACCATTGATTTAAACAGATTATTAAGAGAAAATGTATACACAGTGTAACAAAACAGTTTGATTGAGTATGATAATTTTTTAAATAAAGAATTGTGAAATGCTATCGTAATGATGTATCAAATTTATTACATGAATAACTGTTGAGTTAATCAATAAATCAATTGAGATACATTCACACATCAAATAAGTCAAATCTTTTGTTCGCAACATTTTTCAATTAGTGAATGGACAAAAGATACATACGTACGACTAATATCAAATAGTCGAATGGATCATCAAATATAAAGACCATCTGTCACATACATACATATATAGACATGTCTTTTGCTATACATTTGTTGATTGCGATGATGTACACATTTCTATGTTTGTTGTAATGATGTACGATTCGTGACTTTCATATAGATGTATCAGCCAAAAGATCATTTCCATATGTATATGGAAACTGTTCAAAAGAATATATAATTTCATTGTAATAATAAAGCTGAACAAAGTCAAGATTGAAATAAAACATTTATATTTTTAACGTGGGTTCATGTCTGATAATAATTATACATAGTAACGTGGATTTGACGTGATACACAATCGTAAAAATTGATTGTAGTATTATTATTTAGTTAATTTCCAGTATTTCAATCTTCACACGCTTTTGACTAGTGGAAAACAGTACATATAGTGAGTCACAAGTCATGGAACATATGTGTAATTTAGAAAAAAATAGGCTTAACTGAAATATTACGATATTTTTTAATATAAAGAAATATAAATGTTAGAAAAATAAAAGAAAAAACGAATTTTTCAACTTCAATTACTATAGTAAAAAAATTAACTTAAACGATTAAAAGTAACAGAAATCATAGGACAATGAAATGAATATCTTTGGAATATTTTTGAAAAATTAAAAAACACAATTATTTCAACAGATTTTAGCAAATGAATCATTCATTATTCCCAACCCAAGTAACAATTAATTTTGTAAAATCAATGCCAAGAAGATTAAATTAAATCCTGGGATTAAATAATAATCTCACTAAATATTAAAACAATTTTTTTAAAAAATATGACTATAATTGTATTCTTAGTACTATAATATATTGTCTCATGACTTTTGTGAGATCGATGAAATATTTTTTTCTTTTCTTTTTCAAACATTCATATTTGTTTATATTAATAAAAATATCGAATATAATTTATAAGTTAAGCTAATTTTATTATTTTTTCCAAATTACATGTGTTCCACGACTTTTGTGACTCACCATATAACATATATAATCGATTGTATCTGCCTATGTTTAAATGAACAAAGGTCCTTTCAGTTCACAGATAAAAATCGATGGAAAAGATTTACGACTTTTATATATTAAATGTGTAAATGGTGTTGGTATGGGTTGTAAAACCGGCTGACATGCATAGTATGTTTCACGTTTCATTGACTTAAATAAGTTTATCGTATACCATACATAAATGTGTAAATTTATATAGACAGGTTATCTATTGTTATTCAAGGTTTGTTCAGATCCTCAGTTAGTTTTGTTATTGTATTTTTACGAATAAATTTTAACGATTTAACGACTGGCTAAATAACCGCGAACAAGACTCAAAATTATTTTCAAACCTATAAATAAAATTTCGTTTATGAATTATATTTTAAATATGTTTCGATTTTAAAACAAGTATCTGTTGTAACATTTTTATTTTTATTTTTTTGATGAAACAAACAAAATTAACCATTGGAAACATTTTTAACATCATCCAATTTGTAAGTCACGATGTTGGAAGTCATGGATGATAGAAAAACATGAAAAATAGTTTGATCTATTTTGCAACAAATGTTTTCATTAAATGTCATGTACACCTACTTTTTTGTTACTATTGTACAAAATGGTGTAATAGTGTGTGTGTGTGTATTATGTAATATTTTATGCTAAAAAATATATTACTTTGAAATAAAAACTCGATGACAAAACGACTATTTCCGCGAAAAGATTATTTTTAACACTAGGGGATCCGCCTCACGGAAGAATATATTCGTTTCGTTTCTTCGAAAAGAAAAGATTCGACTATTAATCTATCATTCAATTTCTAAGAAAATTATTCGATAACATACCAGTATTATGAATATTTTAACTGTTTTGTTCATAATATCAATTTTCTAATACTTAAATATTAATGTATTTGTAATTTTAATGGAATTTTTTTGTCGAATATTTAGCCTAAAGCAAAATATATTTCAAATATGCAAAATGATACCACGAATATTTATGTTTGTTAATATATATATATATTAAACTTTCACGCAACTACTGTATTTATCTCTGAAAATTTATTTATTTTCTAACCGTGACTCATATTTCGGTCATGATTTCACACATCATCTTTTGCGAGTAAATCAATCATTATTATTTCGTGAGATTTGAAATTGGAATTTTAACGAGGATTACTCACTCTGTGTTGGATAATTTCTGATGATGATCACAATCACACCGTGTGTGGTATCATATATCAAAATTTTAAACATATTTTTTTGAGTATATTTAAAGGATGGCGCAACGAATATAAAGTATATATATATATATATATATATATATATATATATATATATATCTTGTTTTCTACGTATTTGATTATAACGTTTTTTTATAATTTTTAATCAAAAAAGTTTACAATAAAATATGGTATTAAAAAAAGTTCCAAAGTCAATATTAAAATTTTAATTAAACTAAGATGATCATATTTTAACAAAACATAATTATAATAGTATAGATTAAAAAATATTTATTGCATTTTTATCCTTTCATTTTATTTATTATCTAGTCAAAAAAAAATGATGAGAATATATAAATATTTTAACAAATATTCTCAGTCGACGTACTTAACTCTACTTCTAATTAAAATGTGCATAATAGTAATTTTAAACGTAAACTGATACGAATCTTCACCCGGATATGGAATAAAAAAAAAATTCTAATGTATAAAGATATAATATTAAACGAAATGAAGCATATAAGTATTTTTTATGAAAAATACTACACGATGTGTTTCTCTTTATATAATTAATTAATTACAGACATATATAAACAGGATACAAAGTAGAAAAACCCTTTCATGACATGTAAGTACGGAAGTGTGTTTACGTCTTTTCAAGAAAAAAGAAAACAAATCAGATCTATCTCATGATCTTACAGTTTAATGACATAGTAATAATGTTGATATGCCCACCTGCCTCTCATCAGATATTTAATTATTTCGACTGTTTGGAAATTTCGTTACGGATTATATAGTCTTTGTTGTTTGGAATGGATATTTGTTTTATTTATGGTTTCGATTTCATCGTATAAATTGTTTTAGTATACATTTTCATAAATAAATATATTTAAATACTTTCATGAAAATCAAACAGTATTGCATATGATTGTTGAAACTAATGTTATGAATCGTAGGAATTTAAAAACTTGTTAATATTTATAAATAATTCAGTACAGTGAATAATTATTCAACTGTAGATAATTGTATATGTGTGAGTGTGTAAATACGAACATAATATTTAAAAGGGGTTAATCACCTGAACAACAAGAAGACATCTTAATAAATTTCTAAAGGTATAAAATAATTATTACGGTATATTTTTGATCTATCATAACATCATACAAGAAGAATGACATAATCATAATAATAACAAAAATTACAACAATAATATAACGAGTAGAGTAACGTAAGACAACGTTTTTAATGTTGATTCATCATCGTCGTTGAATAATAACGTTGACTATTTTTTGCCACAATATTCATCCTGGTTCTAGTTGGTTGCATGCAGAATCTCTCCGTCGTGAGTCTCAAAAACTAACATTTAACTATTATCTTCAGAAACGGACGCGTACGTTGCGTGATAGAACGAGATATGTTTATCTGTACGCTTTATACGTCCTTCATTCGAATCGTTTCGTACGAAGAGCACGTTGGCATGTCTTAACTATTTTAATATCTCTACGCCTTTGGTGATACGAATCCAGTAGAAAAGTACCGGGGTTTCCCCAGTTCCGGAAAGTGAGATAGTGAAGATACAACATTATACACGTACACACGTGATATGTTATTATTACACGAGATATATACATATACCAGTGGCGTAAATATACATACACATACACACATGTCTATGTATCTAAGTAAAAAGTACAGAAATGATTCTCTGTTTTGTATCGACAAGCTGAGATTTGGCACAAAACCAAATTGTACGAAAAACTAATTTGCGTACATAACACGAAGATCAATACTTCAATACCAACAAAAAATTCGTCTACACATAAAAGAGTTTATAAAATATAAAACTTTAAATATTTTCATTTACTGTAATTTTATATTATAATAATTTAAACAAAATAGTTAATTTACACCATTAAGAAGAATATAATACAAACGTTTACTTTATCTCTTTTGACATAAACAAACTATAAAATAGATAATTGCTTTATTCTTAATAAACATTTATACATCTCACAATAATAGATAATTTCGTGTAGAGATTTCCAAATAAATTTTTATTAAAATCATTTATTCAGTTCTACGCTACTGAATGATTTAAATACGTTTCCGAAAAATACAAATGAACACATAAACCGAGTTCAGTATACATTTTACTGATACAAATATGTTTTATAATGATCTACATATTTTAATGTTAACAGGTGAGACGTTATATTTTTTTTATTTTCGTGGGTGAATTTTTGATAAGTTTTTTACGTCGAATCACACACATGCTTGTGTATATACATATATCAAACATTGATAATTTCGGCCTTCAATATTTAAGACCACCACGTAATGTTAATAAATAAATATATAAAAGCTTATGTCAACACTAAATTATTTCTTAATTTAACAACACACACACACATCCAAATATGCTATATATATAAATGAATTTTAAAATTATTTTTTTATACAGAGACATTATAATCGCTATAAAATATTTTTGTTAATAAAATTAAACTGTTGCTCTTTTTATAATTTTCACATAAAAGTGACACTGAAAGATTTTTTAATTTTGATTCAGATAGCATTGCATCCATTATAAATGTTATAATAAAAAATATGTTAAAATAAAAATATATTAAGTATAGTTAAATAAAAAGCAACTATTGAAAATAATTTAAAAATATATATAGTAATTGTAAATTACAAAAAAAAAATTTTCAATAAATATAACAAAGATTCAGGAATGACTAATGCAAGACCGGGGGAAAATGATAAAGCAATTTGGCGCGGACTCGTTACACTTTTACAGGCCGAGTTGTTGGACTCGGCCTACATCGATTTTCTCAAATGTTCATCTATAAAAATACACAACTTGAATTATATATATATATATATATATATATATATATATTTGTAGAACATTTGTAGAAAAGGAAAACAATGAATCACCTGATTGGAAAATATTTTTATTGATAGAAATATATTTTAAAAAATATAAATTTAATATTAGAAGAAATATATATGAAAGTTTCATGTGGAAATAAATAATTTTAATGAAATACGATAATCTTTTTTGCATTAATTTTACTCAGTTAGTAGTTATTTGGGTGGAAATAATAACCGATTTATGTGTTAAAATCTTTTTCAATACCTCTTGTAAAATAATTACTTAAAAAAGGTACTAAAAAAATTTTTAGCAGATGAATCGACAGTTATTCCCACTCAAGTAACTACTAATTTAGTAAAATCAACGTCAAAAAGATTAAATAAAATCCTAGAATTAAAGAAAAACCCCACTAAATAATAAAATTAATTTCAAAAAATATATGACTCTACTTGTGTTCTTAATACTAGTGTCCCATGAATTTTGTGAGATCAATTTGTTACTTTTCATTAATTTTATTTATTTTTCATTACAATAATCAAATTTATCAATTAAGCCCATTTTGTTTTTATCCAAATTACACATGTCCTATGACTTTTGTGACTCACTGTAACTAGAGTCTAACATAAAGTTATTGTAAGGTTATCAGATTTTTCTAATTGATTTTTTTTTATAAGAATTTATGTCGAAAATCTAAAATCGTAACAATGATTTATTTTTTTTACATCATAATTAAAATACAATTCACTGTAGCAAATTTATTCTATATCACGTTCATGTTCGACAGTCAAATAACGAGATTCTTGCTACCTACGTCAATAACCTTGGTTCAGTTAACAAAGTTCGCACAAGTAGCTAGTCGGTTGCAAGTGTATTAGCGCAAAAATTGGTATTCGATACAGTTAATGAATGAATCAGCCTACATTTAGTGCTAGGATACTGGTTGAATTTATATCGTCATAATGTGACGAAGGATTATGAATGTGCAAACGACGTTCATGATTAATTAAATATATAATAATAATTTTGAAGGACAATTATTACTATAAAAATATACACCGGTGTTGACATACATATTAGTGACAGATTTCTGCGATAACATTCCATTGAATTTTTACATAAAATTGCGAATTGTAATTGTTTAATATGCTTCGTATTTGCATAATTTTATTATAAATAATTAGTCAGATTGTTTAATATACACTGTTAGAATATATTTTCCAATTAAATATGCTTGTTTCAAATTCATTAAAATAAACAGAGTGATTATTTAAAATTTCATGGTTAGTTTGTGTACAAGGATGTTATTGAACAGACAATTCATTTTAATTAATTTTAATGTTTAATATTTCATTTCAATGTTAAAAAATACATTTTTAAACTCGTATAAATTTATATCCTATGATGAAAAATAGAGAAAGAGAAATTATACTTAAAAATAAGCTTTAGAACACAGTTTAAAATTATTTTTTCCACATATATATATATATATATATATATATATATATATATATATATATATATATATAATTCGAACATAATAAGAAAATGATTAAATGAAAATCACGAAAAACATTTTTTAAGATTTACTCAACTAGACTTTTAAGTCAAAGATATATTTCTTTTGCCCACTAATTATAATAATTTAAATATAACTAATAGATATTTCGTTTTCATAAACAACTCGATAGGAAACCTAGTTTCAGAAAATAAAATTTATACAAACGCATTTGGCATAGGATTTAAAGCGTGGGGTGCTGACAAAATAATTTAAGAATAAAAATTATATTATCTCTTTGATATATATATATATATATATATATATATATAAATTTTTATATAAAAATCTTGATCAAAATCATAAAATCAGTTTTGTACAAGGAACCGAAATTATGTAAATAAAAGTAATGATTATATTTTCGTTAGAGAATATACATTTTTATTCATATTGTTTTACATAAAGTAATTACTGGCTTATTCTCGAATTAAAAATATAATTAGATTTATGACATGCAACTTTCTTCGCATAAACCTTTTTTATGTTTGGTTAATGAATCCTTTGAAACAGCACACACCTTTTTATATCAAACCACCTGCATTCAAACATGCATGCTTCATATGTTATTAAGAAATACTTAAGAAATTTTAACGTATGTTATAATTTTTCTGATTACATATATATATATATATATATATATATATATATATATATATATAAACTTAATACATGTTTTTAAAAAAATAATTAAAAGTTTAAAAGCAAGTTAGTAAAAAGTTACAATTTATTTATACATACATATATATATATATATATATATATATACATACACAGACATATATTTTAATTAAGGTTTTAAAAATGTAAACAAATTTTAACAAGTTTTTGTTAACAATTATAAAAAAATATGTGTGTGAAAAATATATAACATATTTTATTTTTAGTAATTTTAAACAGAATTTTAAGAGAAATCTTCATCCAGCAGTGGATAGAAATAAGCTAATGTTGCTACTGATATATATATATATATATATATGTGTGTGTGTGTGTGTGTGTGTGTAATCATTTTAAAAAAAAGTTGATATCTAAAAGAATCTATCAAAAATAAATAAACAAATACTAATTACATTTGACATCATTACTAGAATAAGCATATTTGTGCTTGAGTGCAAAAAATTGCAGACATCATTACAACCTGTCCTTATGTTTAACCATTTCAGAGATTGTATTAAGTTATTAACATTTTTATGTTGCAATATGCGTTTATAACCCTATTTAGTATTACAAAATGAGTACCAAGAAATGTTGAAAGACGAGACAGGTAGAATATTTATTTTTAAACACTAACATCGTTGATGATTTATAATAAAATAGTGTCATAAAATTAAATGAGAAATAATCATGTGTTTATGGAAACAATGCTAATTTACATGGTAATAAAAATAATTATATTCGAAATATAAACGATAGGAATGTATAGAAATATAGCGAAAGTGAATAATAAAATTATTTAATATTATTGTAATGAATATTTGTTCAAAATATACTTATACTAGTTGAAAGTACAAATGATTGTTGAATACATATATTTTCCATAATCGAATAAAATGAAATATATATTCAGTATTAATAGTAATAAATAGTTTTATTACTATAATATTTTCAATTACAGAACTTATAACAACCACATAGTTTACTTAAAACTCACTTGTTATATCCAAAGTTTATTTTTCGATGCTGCAAGACCTTTGTTTAAAAGCATTCAAAAATAAATGTATAAAAAGTCGCTGATTCCATAATCTAAATAACTTAAAAAGATCTTTATGAATCACCACTAATCCTCTATCTATACTTTTAAATCAACTAAATTGATTCACTCATTCTATATAATTATAACATAAAAGTCGGATTGTTAATAAATATTGATAAAATCATAAAACACAAATAATTCTCTTCTATAAACAAATTAGTTTTCGATACAGAAATGTGTAAATTCTTAATGAATAAATCAATTATACAATTATTTGATCGTGTATTCATCACGGATGTTTTTCTCTTATTCACTATTCTTTCTTATTTACCTGCTTGGCTAAGTTTCGATTTAAATTTAAGTAATGTATCTTGGCAATAATTCAGTAGTGTATTTATTGTATAATCGTCTCGTGTTATCTACTAATGACATTACAGGTATTTTATTTGTATACACGTTTCTTCTTATCGCATATCTACTTTAAAATATTATAATTTAATTGTGTCTAGAGTTTTAATGCCATTGGGGATATATATATATATATATATATATATATATATATATATATATATATATATATATATATATATATAGTATAACATAGTAGTGAATAAAAATATTCAAAGATGTTATCAAACATGGTGTATTGGACTGATCCACTCAAAATGAGAATATAATTGGCGTGCTATCAAAGAATTTTTAATCAAAGATTTTTTAACTATTTTTTCTTATTTACCTCGATTAAATTCATTTCATCATTGCAAATTTCCAACAACCAGTTTAAATCCCTTAGCACGATATTTAATATTTAAAAATAAGTAATTATTAATTGATTCTGGAAAGAATGCAACTTATATATGCATCATAACAAGAAAATAGTCATAAATCATTGTAATAGCAGCTTGAAAATGATAGATAATATTTATATATATATATATATATATATATATATATATATATATATATATATATATATATATATATATATATATATATTAAAATCACTATCATAACAGTTATTAAGTCTCATTATATGAAAGTTTAATGACTATAATTAGAGAATGTTTCAGAAATATAATTAAATATGATCATTATTATTGTTTTTTTTTCAACAAAAATCAGTAGTAACAAAATGATTAAAAGTGGATCGATCAATACCATGAATTTAAATTAAGACATCATACAGTTTATTAAATATTGTTATATATTATATATATAATTTAATAAGATTAATAACAATCAATAAATATTTAATGAAAAAAAACGAATATTTTTACAATGCTATTCGTTTAATGAAGCTTAATTAAACAAATAAATAAACAATAAAATAAAAATGATGCACATATCGCGTGCGGTGTAAAATATAATTGTTATTTTTGTTTATGTTAAATCGCATTAGTTATGATTCGTTCAAACGCCTTAATTAAAATCATATCCGCGTATTTTTTCAGTGTAAAAAATCAGTTTCAAACAACGTTCGGAACAATATCGAGGTTAACAACAATTGCCCCAAGCACAACATCGACTTTATATATATATATATATATATATATATATATATATATATATATATATATATATATATATTATTTACATGTCTTAAATTGTCAGTTATAATCTATGTTTACAGTTTGCCGCCAATGACCACAGGTCCGGTTTAAGATGTGACAATTGCATGGAACGACCCTGAAAATATTTTCCAATTGTTTTTTGTGTGCGAGTAAGTGTGGTTTTTTGTTAAAAGATAATTAAAGCTTACGATACTATAATAACAGGAAGATCTTTAAGACATGAACTGTCCGAAGAGGATATTGCCTTATTACAAATATATATAAACATACTTTTTGTTATCCAAAAAACAGATCTATTTTTGAACAATTCGTTATGAATCAAATATACATTTTTCAATGTTTATATATTTATAAAGATGAGAATAGGTCGAGAAGTATAAACGAAATTATTTGTAATACAAAATTTTATTTTTTACTACTAAAATTATATGACAATAATTTAATATCTAAAAAAACTCCTATACCTAAATCATTTCGCTAAAAAAAAATGTATCTAAATGTCTTCATTAAAACAGGTGTTCGTATTATGTTTATAAGGTAGAATAGTTTGTATCGTATTCATAATGCAATAAGCTTTATTTGTTAAATATCCATAAAACTAGTATAAAATACGTAAATTCAAAAAAGTACATGAAATTTTACATGAATTATCCATAAATATCTGAATACAAATCGTAATTTTATGTTGTGGAAGGAATAAATAAATATTGTATATTTTAAGAACCTGTTTCGATATTTGTATTTTTTATGAAACTAATTTGATTACGACTCTTTAATGTAAATAATATATATAGAGATATTTCTTAAACAGGACAATTTTTCCATTTAAAAAAATGAAATATTTTTATTTTTTTTTATCAAATGATAACAATATAAAACACACAATGAAATTAACTAAGAAATCAAATTCTGTCACTATACATATTTATTGTATATTGATTAATGAAAAACATGATTATTTGATACAGTTTTTTATTACTTTTACGGTATTAATCGATTGATAATATTTTTATAGTGATATAGTAAAAAAATAATAATAAATTTGCTTACACCAAGATTACTTGAATACTAAAAAACGTTAAATAAATTAACATATGTTGAAATCATTTAATTTATTCTCCTCTATTCACAAAACATCTTGCTAAGTGTTGTGCACAATTACATCATTCATTTACGACATGTCATTATAAATTAAAGAAGATACTGGTTTTCATAGAAATATTTATTTCCAATAATAGTATATATATATATAATTTTATCTATAATCTTATAAATATTTATTATAGTATTATATACTTAACACAATTTTAAAACGTTCATATTAAATTGTCAATTTAATTAATTATTAAAATAAATCCGGGAGTATGAATGATGTTTTTTTATAAAAAGCTTTTGCGAAATCTTAATATATTACAACAATAATAATTTTTTTTGAGAAAAGAATTTTGTAAATATTTAAAACTACATACAATGTTTGTTGATAATAAATTGAGATTGAAATTGAAAGAAATGTATATTTGAATAGTAGTTTAACTGTTTGTTAGCTATTAGGCGTCATTCAGCGTCGTTGGTTCTACTCCCGGAACCAAAAAATCGTCAAAGCATAGCTGTTTTTATGTTACATTGTATTATTTTTTTTACATAATTACGGTGTATACGTACGAATGGGATATAATATCCTGAATGTCAAGCATGAGTGAACTAGTCGGCAGTCAATTCTAAATTAAGACAAAAAAATATACAAACAGAGATTATGTAAAAAATACATTTGATTAAATTCTATTTTTTTTTTGATATGGTAGATTAAGAGTTTATTCTATATTAGATTCTAAACATTCATAAAATCGTAAAGTTACTCCCAATTTTTTATACAAATAATGTTTATTAAATCATCGAGTCGTTTTTTTTTATATTACTGAACTCCTTACTGTAATAATACAAATATATCAATATATTGTACGAATTTACCTCAAAAAAAAAAAAAACAAACTTTATATATTAATATGAAAACATTAATTATTTAAACAAATAAAATATTAAACTAATTTATATACGTGTGAGATTATGTATACAATTTGTTAAAGATGACAGATAATTAAAACATCTTCGTGCAAAACGAAGTAATTTTTATTTAGTAATACAAAACAAAAACTTGAAGATGTTCTTCTAAATTAATAGCCATATCATACGTGTTATATATTTTTTAAGTCAAGACTAATATGACAAGACATAGCCATGTTAAAACAATATACAACTAAATAACGTCTTCATCTCATGCAAAAGAATATTATCTGCAAATCTAGCACAATCTTCTACCAATGAAATGATCAAATATATTGTATAGTGAAGACAAGAACGAGTTCGTAATAAATTCCACTTCAAATTAAATGCAATATAAAATATTTCTTGAGAATATTAAAGTATGCCATATAAACAAATATACATATAAACATTTATGTTTATATAAATATCTGTGTGTATAAATTGTAGTAAGGAAATTTGCATAAATTATGTGATGAAAAAAGAAAAGTGTATCGTGTCGTGTATTCTTTTAAATAAAGATTAATGTACATTTAATGAACACGTAAATAATTTGACATTTTAAAAATTGTGGTTAGTTAAAAGTACTGTTTAGAAAATTAAGCTTAGTGATTTATTGTACGGTTTAATAAATATATATTTAGAACAATGTATTAAGTTTATGGTGAATATTTTATTTACTGATATATTAAATATATTAAAACGTTTTAAAATAATTAAACATTATAATTAAATTCAACCACATTTATTACATATTTAATTATTTTCATTTACTTCAATTCTTTTTAATTCAGATAATAAATGGTTAAAAATAATCGTTTTAAAAATATTTAACAACTACATTTATGTGATTGTGTGTATGTATTTATATAATTATTAAAATTAATTTTTTGTTTGAACAAATCGTTCCACAAACAATTTTACAATGTTCAAACAGACAGTTAATTTATAATTATATAGAAGTATTTGTCATTATTTAATTGTTTATTAAATATACATTTAACGCATTTTATCAAAAAGAGAATCGTAAATACGTGATTCACTTAATATTAAAACATAATTCAATTTTGAGTTCGTAAAATAATTAAATGCGAAATATTTATAAAAAATTCGTTCAATACGGATTAAAATTCTTTTAAATAATGTTAAATCCTATGTAAAGATTAAATTAGTCATCCAGTTTTTTTTACGTTAGATTTCGTTTTCATATAGAGTTTATAAAAATAATGAGTCAACTCTTTTTATCTTGATGTCATTGTTAATAAATTTTATGTACATATATATAATTTAATTTTTAGTTTAACTTTTCATTATTTCTGAGCATATCGATTATTTATTTATTTTAGAAATGAACTTAATAGTATTATCTTAAAATGAATTATATGAAATAAAATAAGCATGTATTTTTACTTAACTATAATCGATGATAATGAGAAATGAGTAAATAAATGGTATCGAATAGAAATCTCGAAATTAGCATACATAAGAAACTACAAGAAACCGTTCCATATTTGAAATTATTTAAACACATACAATTTCAGTTATTGGTATTTGAAACTAGGAATTTTTTCACTTATCTATACGTGATGAATTTCATAAAGAATTAGGTAAATGTTTGCATCAAATAAGTAAAAGTAAATAAATAACACAACATTATATTTATTTACATTAAATACTATTCAATTGTTGACTTAATATTTTTTGATATCTCACTTTACAAATGAGTAAACAATGATTATAATAATTTATCATAGTCGGGATATCAAAAGTAAGAATCTATACGTGCGTTTTTATTGTACAAGTATATATATGTAGATGTGTGTGTATGTGTGTTGTGTTCAATAGGTCTAAAGGTTTAGGATTTTCTAAAGTGATCTTTGAAACGTTTTAAGAAAATAACCAAATTATTTCGTACGATCGAATAACATTTTGTTTAAGAAAGGGCATGTTTACTAAATTCTTTTCATTTTCAATTGTACACAAATATATCGTCATTTTATATTAGACTTGAATTGATTAGTATCAAAAAAAATTTCTCTAAAATTTCTTAGAAACCATTGAAAATCTAGGTAATAGAATATTTGATGTATAAAAAAAACTTTTAAATAAATTAAATAAGTTTATTTGTAAACAGCAAACATTTTAAGAAAATAACGAGAAAAAATATTCTTATATTGCCATTTACGTCAATAATTTCATCACAAATCGACAATCTTTATTATGGAACACATCATATAAAGTTTTGTAATAACAAGGAGTGATTCTTTCATTAACATTTTTATAATTACACTTTACACTACGTTTTATAGTACCATATTATATATATTAGAAAAGTAGATTTTTGATACATATTGATTAATGTTGATTTATTTGCATAAATTCTATTTATCAACAAATATATGATAGAAAGTTAATATTTCTTTACGTACATTGTATATTTTATTTAATTGCAAATAAGAATTTCATTATAAAATAATATTAATTTTTTTATATAATTCCGTATATATATATGAATGTATAATTAAATATGAATGTTTGAACGTAATGTACAACAACATACGTTTATATTAATTATTTACAGTTGAGTAATGATTTCAACATTTCATATAAAATGATTGGATTGCTCAAGAGAAATAATATTAATTCAAATATAATTAATGTACCATACCGACAATTTCAATAATCTGGTAAATTCTTATAGTTCAACATAAATTTATTATAATTAACACGAAACATAATAATTAAATTACATGACATATTCTCTTCAATGTCGTACTTGGTTTTAAACATATTTCTAATTATGTAATATTTATATATAAATATATATATAAATAATTTTAAATAGAACCTATTAACACATAATCATTCTCCTATCAAAATTTATCATCGTAGTTATATTAATATCTCAGACAAGATATATGTATATGTATTTGTAAATATGTGTGTGTGTGTATGTATGTATTATATATATATATATATATATATATATTTGTATATGTATATGTATATTAAAAACAATCTTGAGCAGAAAAAAGTCGAATCTAACAACATATCGATGCCAACATGGATGACAAAAATACTTCCGGCTAAAAATATACATGTACATTCTAAAAATAGAAATTATGTATTTAAGTGCCCATCGGCATAGCCTTATAACCTGCGAATCTCTCTGGCTTGCAAAGATGATTGCAGACAATGCCAATGTGCTTAAGTGGGGCATATACATATACTTATGTGTAACTACTTAAAGTCACAAATATACAGTTTAATCATTATAAAAAAAAACCTATACAGGTGGGGAATGTCAAAATAAACATTTAATTTACTTCAAGTTCACTTAAATGAGTGAAGTACATTTAGCCAGAACATGCGAGTTAAATGATAATTATTTTTTACGAGAACAATTTTAATGCAATCGTTTTTTTTGATTATTTCGTTCTGTTAGTCTGGCAAGTATTTACGTAATGTAATTTTATTCAATGATTTTTTTTTAAATATATTTATACTGAGAAATATTATTTCATCAATCATTTATTTATCATAATAGAAAAATAAACGTGAAGTTGTTCAGTTTATAATATTTCATTAGTGAATTTTTAGTCAGACGATGTCATGCAAAATAGATTCAATCTGGCGACTGTTTGGCTACATTTCTGAGTATAATGATACTTAATTTAATTAACACGTAAAAATCACATCTATTATAATTAATAAACTACATAATTGTAACATAAGAAATCATAATTGAAAAAAATGATGTAAGCCAATTATCAATTTTCATATATTTGAATAATCATCAATGATGTCGACAAAAGAAAAAGGAATAAAATATCAAAATTTCTATATAAAAACAAGTCGAATACTGAAAAGGAAATTCTTTTGTATCTCAGTCATTATTACAAATCAATATTTGAATTTTTTAACATTAAAAATAATTCATTACATTAAAACAAGATTACCTTTAAATACAAGAATATTATTCCATATATTAATAATTACGAATACAAATTAAAATCATTATTTCATATACATATATAGACATACTAAATTTTTTCATATTAAAAAAAATATCATTTATGCCAAATATAATTTTAAACCGCATATTTATCATAAACGACATCAAAATCAAGTATTTATCATTTAATTTTATGATTATTTAGTTTTTATTTCCCAGTAACATTATTAGTATGTTTTTATGTTAATAATTAAAAAATATTTATCATTTCCAACTACTGTTTACTATTGATAAAGTATATATTTTCTAAATGAAAATCTAAATGTTCTATAAACAATATAAATGTTTGTAAATTAAAAATAATATATTTCAATTGAAAACTATAAATATGATATAATAATAATTCGATTGAAAATATCACAATTTAAATACTTAATTCAGTTCTTATTTAACGTAATAAAATTTAAGTATTTAAAACTGTTTGTTTGATCCAAACTAAGTAAATTCGATTTTTGGCTCTAAACTCCTACCATCTTCCTTACTAGCTCCTTAGTCTTTAAAGACTGATTTTGCTATTAGCAGCAAAACTCCATGTATGTTTATATCAATAGATAGTATTTTATATTATAAATACTATGGAAGAAATGGTACGAGTTATAAATTATACTATGGAGAAGATGGTAGAAACTCAAAGCTAAAATTCAAACAAATTAAATTTCAACAATAAACCCACACGATCATCTGTTATCAACAAAATTGTATTTAAATTTATATTAGTAAAAAGTATTATATATATACTCCACCACTTCTTCAGTCTTTATCCGCCATTTTACTGTTATTAGCAAAACTGTATGTATGTATATATCAATCAATAGTACTTCATATTATACCATAGAAGAGATGGTACCAGTTTTATATGATATTTAACACACGTGGATGAGTCACAACGTAATCATTTCCAATTTAGTTCAATCAATGTTCTTTACTTGTTACTTTTCACTTGGCGTTGATCAGTTTTCCGAGAATATTCATTTCATTCATCCACAAACATGCAACCCTTTTTCAACATTCCGTTTAACAATTTACATTTCATTAGAAATTTTTATTGGAACATAAACACGTTCTCAGTAACACTACTCAAATATAATCGATTTTAACCCATACATGTATTATACAATTAACAGTAGTTTAAGTGGAAATTTAAATCAATGTCAAGAAATATACATATTTCAAGTACTCTATTCTATAACGATTCTAATTATTAGTTTATAAACTTTTTAGATTCACAAATTAGTCACATGTACATATTTCTAAAATGAATTTTGTTCATGTCTTCCGCTACTACATAACTATTCGATTAAATAATATATCCTATACAAATCTAATACTTGGAAAATAGTTGATATGAATCAACAATTTCAAATTCATTCATAAGATTGTCACAAAAATAAAAATAGAATTCAAAAAATAGATCTGAACAATATATTTGATGTGTGAAGGAATGCAATGTTTGTCTTACGTTATCCTGTTTTCGTTGTTTGTAATACAAATGTACTATTTCGTGCTTAATAAAAATTCATGTAATGTATTTACTGGAATTTTTTATCATTTTTTTTGCACTGTCTTATTATACAAATATAATTATTAACAACGTTTAAAAGTGTTCTGTATTTGTTTGCAAAAACTTTATATTTAATTTCATAAAATAATAGTCATAAAAAGTACACTATTAAAAAAATATTTCAATAGACATTTTTTTTAATAAATTGAAACATGCATAAAAATCAATTATTGCATAACTCAATTATTGAACTATTTCTTTTAAAATATTCTATATTGATGAGTGAGATAAGAATCAGAATGACACTACAAACATTCATTGATTTGTTAAGAAAATTAAAAAAGAACTGTTTTTTATTAACCTTTTTTTAGCTCCATTTTAAAATCAATGAATGTTACATCATTATAATTCTCAGAATTTATATATATATATATATATATATATATATATATATATATATATATATAAAAATCTAAAAATAATGAATTTTCATTTATTTTAATATTTTCTATATAGAAAACGAAATACAGAACGTTATTGATACACTGAAACATCTACTAATAATATAAGCCAAGCATGTTGATGTATGTAAGTTATGATCTTTTGAATAAATGCCATAAACTAGGGCTGCTACTAAATTAAATGATTAAAATGTACAGAATTACATTCGAAACCCACATCTGTAAATTTGTACACTGTATGTGTGAAACATTTTCAAATTTCCCATATATGTTTTTTTTTATCTTTATACAAAACCGATTTCATTTGAAATAGTTTATGTTTTCAACTAATTAGTGTTTATTTTTAAAGAAATTGAGTGATATCAAAAGAATTTACGGCAAAGAACTATTCGACTAATTGTATGTAACAAATGTTTATCTGTATAAATAAATAAACACGGATTTAATGACCCAAGTGATTTCATTGTATTATCAACGTTTTAATTAAATCACATACATATTATGTATGTTTTCTTAACTAATTCTCATTTGAACATGTTTATGCACATTGAACAATATTTACTGTTGAAAAAACGAAAATGTAGTTTTAATTTTTCTATAATAATATGTTACGTTATTGAAATATAAATAAAAAAATATTCAAATAAATAAATGAGACTTTCAATCTTAAATTATTCAACAATTGATTGTTTAACTCGTTACAAAAATAAATTAGTATAGTCAGTAATGAACATAAGTAATTATTAATTTAAATAAAAACAAAACTAACTTTCAAAAATCCTAATATTATTTATCCACTACGTATATTTTCTTTTTAATGAATACATTTCATATTAATTTAAAAAATAACATTATTTAAGATCTCTATTTTATAAAAATCATCATTAAAAAAGAAATTTGGACTAGCAAAAACAAATCGATCTATAATGAAAGTCTGCAGTAATAAAAATATGAATTTTAATTTTTTTTTGTTTATAAATTGATAAATAAAATATAAATTTTCTGTAATAGGAAAATAATTATTTCTAGAAATGTTTTCATACGACATTAATCATTCTTACGATGATTGTTGATCTAAAAATAAATATTTTTGATTTTTATTTGTCAAAATACTCTACATAAAATCCTACATCACACATTTGGCATTTGTGTTGGTTTTCTTTGTATTTTTATTTCATGACATTTCAACAAGAAATTAATAATAGAAACATTTTTGTTTGTCATATTTAAAAAATAGTTATCGGAACTAATAGTTTGATTATTAGATTAAACTTCATGTTGTAAGTATCCCTTATAATCCCTTCACAAATACAAATGACCTTTCTAGGATATAAGTTTGAAAGTAATTAATAATGACTAGTTTCGTCAATGTTATAATATCTTTTTAATACAAAATTGTATTAATCCAGTTTTCATTCTCGTCACTAATCTCTTTAGAAAGGTTCAACTATAATACTTTTTAATTATACATCATTACTAGATTTCCATAAAATTGGCATTTGAATCGATAATTTTTCTAAATAATTTCTATTTAAATTCGTTTCTTATTTCCAAGTATATACTTTATTCAAGATTTTACGATAGTCTTAGAAAGGTTAATGAATGATAATTTATTTTATTGACAACAATGTTATTAATATATTATATTTGAATTAAATATTAATTGAATATCAGATATCTATATCTTACATAATATATATTTCAATGTATAAGCAATAAAAAAATAAATTTATCTCTACATACGTGATTTTAGTTTATATTGATAACAATTAACTGAAATAGATAAAAATATACTACTCATTCACATTTAATTAACTTTAAACAATATGAAATGAGAATTTAGAATATACAAAGATTGAATTGTGTAAAAGAAAATATTTTAAAATTTTATATATAAATTTTTATAAAAAATAATAAATTAAAAAAATCCAATCTTGTCTTATTTATAGTGTAAAGAAGAAAAATATTGATTTTAATTATATATTTTCATGAAACATGTGTTAAGAATATTCAGATGTTGGAATTATATATATTTATTAAACATCGATGTATCGTTAAGCAACGATCGTATAAACAAAAAAGTTCAGTTCAGATCTTAAGCCTCCTTATATATATATATATATATATATATATATATATATATATATATATATATATATATATATATAAAACTTAAATGAAATGAAAATGTAATGAAGTTGTAGTGAAAACAAGTTTCCGTAAAAATATGTATATAATAAACACATCTTTTTAGTTTTCTTTTGATCTCTTCAGAATTCCACAAGTTATATTCGAATGTATAGAGTGTGATTGCTTATGTTTGTTCGTTTTTATTTTGGTTGTTTTGTATATTAATTTATCCACTGTACTGTCTGATCTTATAAAAACGTTAACTCAATACGTCGTCTTTTAAAACCATCCATATGTGTGTTTTCAGGAAATTGCCACATTTCCGATTCCGATCTTAATTAATATTTGTTTTTTCGAATTGTATTTTTAACGTACACATATCTACTTTCAGAAGGAAATTACATATTACAATATATATATATATATACACGTGTTCAAATATAAATTAAAATATAATTTTACTTTATTTAAATTAATAGTTCTCTAAGTAGTCATTATTTGAATATATTATTGTTTTTTCCTAGAAACAGTAATTAATTAACTTGTAATCATCTATAAAAAATATATCACAAACTAGAATGTTTCCAAAATAAGTGAAAAGTTTCATAGAAATATTAATTATGTTGAATGTTTAGTTTTTGTGTAAGAAAAAGCAAAGACGAGTTTTTAAATAAACATTTTAGTTTTCTGTTTTTGACAAAGAAATAATTGTTGATATGACCTTTACTGCTATTTTATTAAAATTATTCTTAAAACTAATATTATATTCTTATATATAAGATAATTATAGACAAATGATTAATATATTAAATTGTAATTAACCATTCTGTCAAAAATTTAAAATCTTATTTTTCAAATGTCATCTTTTATTAAGAAATTATTTCCAATGATTATATTTATAAATACATACATACATATATATATATATATATATATATATATATATATATATATATATATATATATATATTAAAATAGTACAATGTATGTGAATGTAAAGAAATTATTCTTTTTAGTATTTTATTTATTGAATTATTAAGAACAAAAAAATTCAATAATGTATTTTTTGGAATAAAAATATCATTTTAAAAAATTAATTTGTTAATAACAGAACATAAGAAATATAAATATAAATTTTAATTTACTTATGTATCTAGTTTTGTAAACAAATCATTATTTCTGAAATTGCTATTCTAAAAAAACACTTAATGGTATTCTTTTCGATAATTATTTTTTTCTAATAACAAACTATTTATAAAAAGTCATTTATTATACAATCATCATCAACATAAACTTTTATTAATAAAACTTATTTATATACATTAATTAATTGTGTTAAAATTATCAAGTTATGTCATCGAATACGTATGTGAAATATAAAACGTCAAAATTCAGATATATCTGCACTATTCACAATACGTTTTTTCTTTTGTCAATGTCTTTGAACTTTGTGTTAAAACTGGCAACGATACACTATTATAAATAGGCTTTACATCAAATTGACATGAAAAAAATCAAATTTAGGTGTAGTATGCAGTTAGAAATATCTCTGTCAACGTTCAAACTGTACGTGAAAGCAAGAGAAGATTTTTTTTAAACAAAACGAATAAATTTTAATAAGAATTTCATATGAATACGAAAATTCGATGAATATAATTATTTAATTTCAAGTTAATTCCACAGAACCTATTATCAACATTAAGAGATTATTAAAAACTGGCTTGATATCAAATTAACATAAAAAAATTGAAAATCATGTCTTGAATGCAGTTAGAAATAACTCTGTCAACAGTCGAACGGTACATCAAAGAAATAGTTGATCTTGTAAATAATTTCAATACTAAATCTCAATTAATTTCAATATTTTTTTATATATATACA
Source organism: Neoneuromus ignobilis (assembly GCA_029203775.1). Lineage (NCBI taxonomy): Eukaryota > Metazoa > Arthropoda > Insecta > Megaloptera > Corydalidae > Neoneuromus > Neoneuromus ignobilis. The sequence goes on from CP092097.1 coordinate 3,363,009, forward strand.
AAACTGAATATGATTTTCTTTATATTTTAAATATATGTATATAAATCAACAGTTGATTTATTTCTAAAATAAACAGTTATCTTAATTAACAATCATAAGAATTGTTTTATAGAATATAATAGATTTTTAACAGCCCTATAATTATCTTTATATATGTGTTTTTTTCACTTTATTTCATTCTCGTAATCTTGGCAAAGCTCGTATGTTGTGTATCAAACGTTACCTTGTTTCAATATTACATCAAATTTCTTACTATAATCTTTTGAATTTTTATACATTTTTTATATATCTGTCACATCTTTAAATATCAACACATAGACACAACAATATATATATATATATATATATAAAATAGAAATTTATTTTTAAAAATACAAAAATTATTGTATTAAATTTATTCCAATACAATTTTTCATCCATGTATTAACAATATTCGAATATACACACTGTTTCAGTACATATTTTATATATAAATTATTAAAAGAATGTTAATTGTTTATTGGTAATAGAGATAAAACGAAATAATACAAACAAAAATAATTAATCATCAATACAAGATAAAGATAATTTGTTAAATATACTATTTTTAAATCTTATTTAATATGTGTACTCGCTCAAGACGAACATATCGTGTACAATATAAGATATCATAATGATGTTAAAATGAAGTAAATATTTTGACAGTGATGTCTTGGATTTTTCAGTTTTTTAATTATGAATATTTATGGCGGTCAAACATTTGTCATTTGAAGTATACATTTTTTATATACAAGTACATACACAATATATACACATAAGTAAATTATAATCGTTTTGATCACAAAGATCAGATGAATTCAAACATAATTACAAAAAAGGATGTGGTGATACAAACGAATACACAGAAATAAGAATATCTGAAAGAACATAATATATAGCTTGAAACCATGATAAGAAAATTATATTTAATATTAATGTAAATAAATCTCACAAATTGCATATAACATTTCAACTACACCAATTTCATAATTTTTTATTAGAAAGAATTAATTTTACCAATAATTTCAAGTCAATTCTATTTTTTTTTTATAAAAACCAAAATTTGTTAAATCCATAAATCGTTTTTTTTAAAATAATTCTAACAAGTTAAATATATTCTAATCAAACATTCTTTACCGTTTGATTCAATAATATATAAATAAGCTATCTTAAAATGGATAATTATTTAATACGTATTTACGGTTTTTTTCTTTTTTTAATTTAATGTCAAATCGATTCATTATTCATATTTATTACAGCATTAGCTACAATTTTAACATAATTTTATATTTTCTAGAAACAATTATGTAAATATTTAGGACTTGTTTGGTATAAATGAATTAATAATAAACTTGGAATGTTAATAAAACTATAAGATCCTTGTGATTTATACTTCATTCTGAGTTTATTTTAGGAACTGACGATAACAACTTGCTTATATACATATACATATATATATATATATATATATATATATATATATATATATATAAATGTGTATGTGAAAAAGAGATTTTGTAATGTACAATTATTACTTTATTACGATTAATATTTTAAAAATGATTTTTTGTTGTAAATTTTATTAAAAATTTTACCTGCTTATATATTTAGTTTGATTTGTTCAATTTTTTAATACAACACACACATATGTATATAAAGTTATTGAATAATTTTTACTTAAGTTATTTTTCTTTTTTATGCGAAATCTCAATTTCTGTAATATTTTAATTGAATATAATTTAATATATGTTTTCACAAGTTTCGTTTAGAAATATAATTGAAGCTTTCACTTCTTGTTATTAAATATATATATATATATATATATATATATATATATATATATATAAATATTATTTGTGTGTAATTGTAATGTCAATATTTTAAATAAAATAAAATAAAACGACTTCTAATAAAACACTTTTACTTTTCCAAACGTTTTAACATAAAAATAAATTATTCATATGTAAAAATTACCTATAAATGTCTGTTAAAGTAGAAAAATATGTAATATATACATACATGAAATTACTACGAAGTGAGTACGATTGACAACTATACATATTTCTAAACTGCATAACGGAAGTACAACGCTCTTAAAAATACCGTCTGAGAATAGTTGCAGGCTTGAAGAATCGCTCAAATGTTTCAACATAAACTGGTTTTATCAGTAAAGTCTGCAAGATTTTGATTTTGATATTTCAATCGACAGTTAACAGTTTTTTTTAATTCATTTCATTCCACCAACATCTTAATGATATAAATAAGGTAGTTGAATTCATCGGTTTCGATACATAAATGGAATACAATTTTCAAATGACCAATTATTTTCAAATAAAGTGTAATCTATTTTTTTAACATAAAATAAATATTATGATTATTGAAATCTGCTAATTCACTGTTAATTAAATTATAATATTATAATACAAGTGACTATTTTGATAAAAGTAATTAACGGAAATAAATATGTAGTTAACAAAATATTTCGAAGGATAAATACCTAATACAACATTGCGTAAAATTTAATCGTACGTATATAATCTAAAAATATTTTAGTTTATATATGTATTATAATGAAATAGAAAAAATCAATCAGGAAATATATTTTCCATTATTGAACAGATTTTCAAAAAGGAATTATGTTTAATTTAAAATCTCAACATTTCCAAAATAACAAATTTAAAAAAATAAACTATTTTAATAAAAAATTTAACATGCAAAAAATAATATTTTACAAAATGACAATAAAAAATAAACTTTTTAACGAAATTCATTGATGTATAAATTTTATATATATATATATATATATATATATATATATATATAATATATATAAATGAGATATGTTGATTCTCAGAAACATTTCAATTTTGATTATATACTACTATGAATATTTTTGACTAAACATAAATATAATATATTTATTAAAAGAAGAAAATATGTAGGTTAAACACTATTAGGGTAGATATTCATGATTTTATCTATATTTTGAAATTCTAATAAAAAATAGCTATAGAAATATTATTCATTGCATTTCTATTCAATGTTTTATATTATATTCTAATGAACTACTAATGATTATCGATATATACCTTTATTACACTTAATGTCCGTCGATTATGAATAATTTTATATAAGTATATTTTAATGGTGTCCTTAATCGATGATTTTCATAATATATTTATTCAAATATATGAAAAATTATATTAAATATCTATTTTAATTATTCTGAAAAGAGACGAATTTATTGAAATTGTAAGAAATTTAAAAACGTTAAATATGTTTTATTAATATTTATGAATATAAACAAAATATATTATTTATATTCAAGAACATTTTTTTTTAATTTCAATTCAATTTCATATTATCAACTTTCTCAACAAAAAAATGTCTATTATTGATCAAGTTTATTTATTATTATATTTTTAAAAAGTTGAACACATTGAAAATAACGTATATTTATAGAATTTTGTAAATAAATCTCGAATTATTTTAAACAGTATGTATCGGAAAATCTCAAAATATTTTTTTTATAAAAATATCTTAGCAATTGAATCATCCTCTATATCTAAAGGTTTAGTATTATAAAAAAGAGGTGTCAAGTTTTAAAGATAAACTTATTTCTGTTCACATACGATTTTATATACAAAAAATAGTATAAATTTTTAATCTATGAAATAATTAATAAATTTACATATAAATTCTAATATACATATATATATATATATATTTGTATTTTTTTATTGACTGATTTATTAAATTGGACTTGTATATATTTTTTTACAGTATTTAAATTTTAATTTGTTATATTTCAGGGCCTATTTTGCAAAGTTGTAAAAATATAAAAATGTACATCATGCAGAGTTTTATATAAAGTTGAGGATAGTTGTCGACATAAACCTAAAATGGAACATACCTTCGACGCATCAGGAATCTCACTCAGTCCTAATCCTTCCATGATACTCCTCTTAATTTTGTCAATATCGCCAGCATTGTACATTTTGCCAGCAACAGCGAACTTTTTTCTGTCCTCCTCAACTTCGTGTTGTTTACGATTTGTTAAATTCGACGTGCTCCGTTTATGTTCCGGAGACACAGCGCCGTTATTATGATAAATGTCACTACGTCGTTGTTTTAACGACTTTACTAATAAGTTATTGCCAGCATTGTTTACATTCGAATGACGAAAATCTGCATATCCGGCAGTAACGAACAGACACAAAACAATATAATACAAAACTACAACTATAAACAACGGTAAAGAAACGGTTTTTGTCGAAAAATGCCTTCCCATAGCCGGCAATGCATCAATCACAACATTTATTAACTTGTTTAATTTGTCACGTCGACTTAACAATAACGCATTCGCGCGACAATGTTCAATGATTATTGTTATACTTACTAATAATCTTCGTTTACACCAAGTATGCACTCGAAATAACATAATAGTTAGCGTGTTTATTTGCTAACAAATAATATAGCTTAAATAAAAATGCCGGTGAAATTTTCTTTCTCGAATAGAAAATATAAATTTTAATAAAAAAACAATTTATAGAAAACATTAACACTTAATTATACAGTAACATTTTATCGAATTATATTATTACGAGTCACTGCTTTAGAATATGTCTGTCTTTCGAATACATTTTGAAAAATTTTAATTTTATGTATTAAAATGTGTCAAATCTAGTAAATAATTTTATATTAGTTATTATTAATTTTTTTTAAGAAAATACAGTCGTACGTTCAATACAACCAATACGTACACCACAATATGTACGAAAACGCAAAACAATGCAGACGTCAACAATATGTTTTCAGTGTAGTTTGTTTGAAAATGCGCGGCGCGCGAACTGCGACCGTTGTATATTTAACGAAATACTGGCCGTAAACATAAACCGAGCGGTTTTGGCACAACTAACCTTTATAGTGGAGCAACACAACTTTATATAGTATGAGAGTAAAGCGAGAGAGAACTGTTCGTGTTTCGACTGCAAGATCAACTTTCCTTTTTACACTCGTACAATTTGGGATGATGTTTTTCTTTAATATTTTACAATTTCATTTTTTATCACACGCGTACTATCTATATATAGTGCGTGTGAGTTCTGTACGAAAAAAATCAAAATATAATGCGTGCGTACCTGCAATTAGCTAATTTATTTACTGTTCTGAGTTTTAATCTAGTTGACAAATAACTATACGAAACAGACACATAGATAAGAGGACTACTGAGAAGAATGGAGTTCTGCAAGAAATAATTTCAGAAAAACTAATTACGTAAATTCTTTTACAAAAATATTCTTACATCAATACAACATGAAATCGAAAGAGAACAAAATGGATATGAAAAACAATAAGAGTAAATAATCTAACATGGAAATAATTAAGATAAAGTGCAATTGTTGAATAATGTGAAATATTATTTAGATATATCGAAATATAAAAAGGACAAGAATAAACTTTTTAAATTTATAAAAAACAATTTATATCAGTGTGAGTATAAATTTAGTGAAATAAAATATATATAGAAAATGTCTAATCTTATAATAAATTAAATTATATCTTATCATTTATTGATTTTAACTAATATTTACAGCAATTAACTTTCATCATGAAATTTAAAAAAATTGTAACAATAAAACGTGTTGATTACTTGTAATGTTTTTTTTTTATTTTTGTATTAAAGTAGGTTATACAATTAAGAAATAATATATTGATATATATATATATATATATATATATATATATATATATATATATGTATATTTAAATGAGAACAAGATATTTTGAAAATATTATTAATTGTTACAAAAACGAAATATTAAATCACTACAAATTGATCATTTTATTGTAATTACTTTGTATTTTATTACAGTAACAAATAAATTGCAATGAATTGATTTTAATGTTTGTTTTTTAAATGAAGTTATTCATTTTTCATAATTATAATATTAAAATTTGTAAACTTTCTCAATAACTGTCTTTAATAATAAAATTATATATATATATATATATATATATATATATATATATATATATATATATATATATATATATATATATATATATATAATAATGATCGCACGTTAGCTATGTGAAGGAGATGTTTATTTCTTAAAACTGTGTTCAGATTTAAATAAGATTTCAATTTAATTTAATATATTTCCTGCTGTCTATTATATGAAGCGTATTTCTGAAAATTTATTGACTGTTTTAAGAAAAAGAGACCATTAATAAATACTCCCAAGTCCAAACTTGCCAAACAACAGTGAAAACGTATATTTCTAATATGTTAAAAGCACGCAATCTGTTTTATATTATTTATTTCTTATCGCCACCGACAAATATTCAAAAAAGAAAAAAAATCTCACATGAATCTTTTAATGTATTCGATTATCATAATGATAATTGTCCTATTTGTTTACCATGAAAATATATTTCCGCTATTGTGAATTTCTTCGAAATCGGGAAGTAAACCACTCCTTGTCACGTAATCCATTTTATGCAAATCGTTTTTTTTTACATGATTGGTTATGGCCAGAATGCCACTGTGCATTCACGAAACCAGGAAAAAAATAATCGGATGTCTAGTAATTAGTATTGTTCATTTAATAAAGTGTTCGTTTCCAGAAACTTCCCTGTATACGCGGGCGTATGTTATCAACAAGGCATGGTTTTCCAGGAAGGGAAATTAACCTTATTCATTTTCAATGTGAAAATCAAATTTTACGTATGTGAATGTGTGTGTGTGTGTTGGCGTGCAATTATTATTCAGGTATGCGTTTGTCAGTCAAAGATTGTGACAGGGGTGTAACATAATAACAATTCTACGTTTCACTTGTCATACATTCATTTCTACCCATACTCATTAATATATTCACTGAAACTAAAACTTTCGCAAACATTAATTTTATTACACAATAAGTTATTTGTGACACTATAATCAATTGGTCTAGATAAATAATTTTAAAAAAGCTAAATAAATATATTATTCATCTTAAGATCGAATGTATAACAAGTTCAAACGATTTTTAATAATATACACGAAATTCTTCTATAAAAAATGAAATTATTTCACATAATAACCATAAATTATTTTCATTTCATTTTAGAGAGTTCAATAAAAACTTCTATAGTGAGAGAACACATACGAAAATAATTATGAACTCTGATCAGTTCATTTTTAGCCACATTATATAGTAATTATTAGGAATTGTTAAATAGTATGTAACTAATGCCAACCCTTGGTGAAAATTTGTTTTCTTAGAACGCTTATATGTAGGTCGCAATACAATTGTTGTACGTAGGGAACTATTTAAGGTATATTATCAAACCCTCAGTAAAATCGATCAACATCCAGTCATTCATATTCGTTGATAGACTCGAGCGACATACTTTCGAGAATCTAGTTTAAGTATAATACATGCAATAAAATAATTATGTTCAAAAAATTTACATATATATATATATCGTTTTCATCAAAAGTGATTAAATATCATCATAATATTTCCTTGAATTTGTTCAACAAATCGGAAACAGCACAAGTAAAAATTAATACTACATCAATACTTCTGGTTTAAGTCAATAATTGAAATATAAAGAGATTTTAATTCAATTTTAACTTATTCTCAGTAATACAGATTGATATTTTCAATTTTTATAACAAATGTTACACTTGTATTAATTGTTCTTGAAAATTGTAAGTTATTCATTGAAAACATAATTTATTCGTCGAAAAATATATTTAATTATATATAAATATTTCTAGTAAATCCAAAAAAAAAAATAAAATTTTATTTTATATATTTAAAATTTATTTCCCTTTTATCTTTCATAGATAAAATATATATTTTGTTTATTATAAAAAAATGTCCAAAAAACATTACTGCAAAATTGAACTTCTAATTAATGTATTTGTTATAAAGAGAAATTATTATATAATATTAAAATGTAACATTTACAATTTACTTTATTTTATAAACAATTTTGAATATGGTTCGAATTATAACTCGTTCGATAAGATTTGTTAACTATTAATTAACAAATACCTTATACAATGAGCTAGATTTAAACGTACTTAAATCAGAATAAAACATTATTTATTATACAAATATAAGGAAGTATGTAATAATTTTCTTTTTTTTATATATTACTGAACATAATTCAAATTTAATAACCAAAAAAACATTAAATCCGATTTTATGTTTGAATTTTATTTTCTAATAAAATGAAGTTGATGTTATTAATAATTTAAAATACAATAAAAAGAATTATTATTGAAATGAAAACTTGATCAAATACAGCATTTAAAATATTAACAATACAACTGTATATAACCCGAACAATTTAAAAAAAAATCTTAGAAGAAAAAATACGTAGAAACTTGTATAGACTAAGACTCGAACCCATTGCACCATATTATTCAATAAGATCATTGTCCTCGCATGCTTAGTAATAATGTTATAGTATTATAAAATAGCAAAAATCAATGACTGATATTATTGTGTTTTTATTCATATATGTGTGCGTTTTAGACGAACTGATTAGTTCAAATACGTTTTTAATGTAAATGTAACACCTTTTCTTAAAATCTACTATAAGAAAACGTTTAACGAAACACATACTAACGATAACGTTTAATAGGCACGCACGATCGTTTTATTTGCACTAATAAGAATTTCTAGTTCAGTTAAAATCATGAAAGAGCTATATTTCAACACATATTTTAATTGGTGATTTAAACAATTATTATTTTATTATATTTCAGACTTGTTACCTTTATCAACATTTCTAGATAAAACAGCAGTTAAAAAAGGGAACAGTTTATACAAGTCTCATCTTATTTACGAAAAGATTAATAAAAATCGACGTGAAAACTTATTAAAGAACTTCAAAAGAAATAACATCACATGTGTCTATTTATAAGGAATAAAACAAATCGGTCCTTTATATATGTAAATTATTTGTGTTATGGGTGTATATAATATGTAATATGGGTAATTATTTACATTTTAGGCACTTTAAAATTACCTGCATTTACAAATATGAAATAAACAATAATAAAAATGATTGACGATTATATTATTAATTTTAATTAGAAGTACAAATGTACGATTATTACCAATGATTGAATTAACTACGAGTATGCGGCGCTTCTAACAAACAATTTCCATATTTCTGAAAAAAGTAGAAGCTGCGGTTGAAATAACAAGAATTCTTCGTCGAAAAAAAGTACATTTTGTCAAAAATTACACATATCAAATTTCAAGTTTCGTTTTATTGTGCATATTAAAAATTGTCATATTTATGGATACATTTTCTAGGATGACACATACATTAATAATAATTATCTTTAAAATGAGTCAGTTGTAAAGACTGGAATTTACTTTATTTTCGTTTTACTGAAATTATTCAAATAATACTGTTAATTATTTTGTTTCTATTCCAAATAAAATATTGTTTTAAAAATATGTTCCTTATGTTCGTAATTAAATAATTTTATTATAAATAGAAGCAATTTTTGTTACATTTTTTTGTAACATTAACGTAAGTAGACTTAAAACACAACTTTAATTAAATACATTCCATAAGAAAAATACATTGAAAGATATTTATATATATATTATAGAAAAGGGAAAAAAGAGAAATATCTAAATAAATCATATAAATTAGTCTTATTGTACAAAAAACCAATAATGAATAGTCGTCAATAATTACCATATCCGCTATTATAGTTGCCTACAAATCAGTAGCATGTATATTTTTAATGAATTACTTAACTTGAAATATTTATTTCAAACGTCCATTATATATCATCCTTAAATTACTGATGTATATAATGATTATGGATGAATTAATATTTCTTTTTAAATAAAATAATATTCTGTCCCATTTAATCAAGACCTTAACTAGAAACATAAAAATACTAGTTTTATTTGAAATTCTTAGAATATGAAATTAATTCTGAATCTGATTGTAAATAACATATTTTCGATTAATACTGAAAATTAATTAAATATTTTTCTTTATATACATTTCATATACACATATTATTGTTCTAGAAGATGAGTAAATTTTCGTAAAAAATATTTCAGCCGCTGATGTAATCATCAATTAAAAACATATATGTACTTATTTGAATGGTGAATGAATGTCATTCATGATTTAATGAGTACAATATGTGTAATAAGTTTATAGATATCGTTTATTTCATATAACACAATAAAAGTTACTTCAATTTATCTGAAAAAAAAATTATAATAAAAAAAAGTATTAGCACTGAATGTGTCACGATTTCAGCAGAGCTGAAGAGTAAAGAGTGAGGTAGTGTGAACACGCACAGGTCCAAAAGGAAATTTATGTGTAGGTGTAATAGAAGTTTTCCACGGATCACACTAATGATTCATTCCTAGCTTTTCTCGGTGAGTCATCGTTTTTACGTTAATACCTGCCTCTAATATCGGCACATATTCTGGGAACAAACCGTTCAGACTAACACGGAGGTATTGAATGAAAATTAACTTGTTCCATTTTTTCTTATTCGCAGAATTTGCTCTAATTTACCACATCGAGTATTCAATTTGTATCTCATTATACAATAATACATACATAAACACAAACACACACACACACACACGTAGATATATATGAAGTAATTTTTAATGACAAACTTTATAATTTTCATTTTTTTTCAAAAATTCAATGTATACTTCGTCGTAATAAATTTCGTAGAAAAACGATAAAAAATCGGAAAGTAATAATTTCTGAAAAATAATAATCGAACATGTAATCATTTTATATAGCAAAATCCAATTTAACTATCATTTACTTGATTTCATAAACAAATCTCATTATTTATAATAAACTTATACATAAATAATATCGAAAATACAATTAATATAAGAATGTCGAACTGAAATTCGTTCCTATTTCTTTAATATTGAAATTTTAATTGAGAAAAATATCATAAACAATTCAAATGATTAAGAAAATGTTATGAAATAATTTATAAAAAAATACGTTATTCTTTCATGATATAGTGAATTTATTAAATTTAAAAAGATATGAGATAAATCAGAAAATTGTAAGTAAAACTTTCATATTTTCTCGTTATTATTATAAATTTATGTACTCCAAACACGCTTAATAACTGATATTATCAAATTTGTCATTTTTTTTAAAAAAAAATACACGCTTATATAGGTACTTTATAATTAAAATTCCTTGTAAATGTTTATAAACTGCCATTAAAACCATTTTGTTTCGCTAAAAATTACAGAAAAATCTTTATGTGTATTTATTTTAATTAAATAATACGTACTTTTATACAATTAAGTTTTATTTATCTCGATTAAATGTTTAATAAAACAATAATTTACAAAATACTGCTTTAGTTTATAATTTATGAATAATGAGTTGGAAAATCTCTGCAAAGGTCATTGCTCATGAAATTTCATAATACATGTATGACTAATCGCGAAAGATTTTAAAGATAATAAAAATTGCACTTTTTTATATTTTATCAGATCAGTTTTAATATTGATCAAAATTCAAACTTTAAAATTAAGTAAACTTTTAGTAAAAATACAAATTGCTTCTTTTATTAATTCCAATATTTTATGTATCATATAATAAACGAATATTATTCTTAAATAACAATTAACATTACTTTAATACATTAAAATTAATCTACATTAATACATATTTTCAAATATAATATTCCTTGCATTGAATTATTTTAATAAATTATATATTTAAAATTATTTTCTAACAATTGAAGTATGAAATTTAACAATATTTTTGTATTTTATTAAAATAATTGGTAATTATTTACAATTGATACTTAGAAAAGTATACAACACAACATACAACATGTGTATAAATTTGAAGACTGAAAAATCTATATTATTTTGATTTTTTATATTTATTTTTAAATTTATTATTATTTCTTACAATAATTGATTGGCGTAATTATAACATTTTGAAGGAAATAATTTTGAATATATAATTCAAAAAACAGTTTAATATATAATTAACATATTTTAAAATATACATATAGATATCAATTAAATTTAAAATGTATTAAAATAATATTTATTCTTATTTAAGAACAATATTATTTAATGAAATAACATTATATTTAAATGAATTATTGTAGAAAAATATATGTTATTCATCTAGACATTATGACGTGGAAATAGATGCAAATTCATTCGGACTTCATGTGGAGAGTTGAATAAAAGTTGGTATAATTGAGCCAACATCTTGACATCAGTAATTGCTACTACACTGTAGTACACGTTTGTTAGGAAATCAAAAATGTTAAGAACAACTGTGTTTCACACAGCATCTCTTTTAAAAAATGCTGTTGCCCCAACATCAAGATTAGCAGCAGTTAGATTTATGTCCAAACATTCAACAGAAACTGATGAAGAATTTGATTCAAGGTAAACCTATTACATAATTAGTAATGGAAGTTTTACATCAATCATACAATTTCTATTATTTTAAAAGTAAATAAATCAATTAAAATACTTGTATTGAATTGTACCATACATTCAAATATATGATTATATGTTCTCAGTTTTTCATTTTTAAAATTGTATTGTTACAATTTTTTAAACATTTATCATTTGCACTATGTTTAAAATACAATTTATATTGATTTATTGAATTTTTAAATGTTGAATTTTGAAATTAGCAATATGATAAATATATATATATATAATGCACAAAGATTACTAAAATAATTTTAATATAAAAACAAGTATATCAAAGGTTATGTCTTTATTGATTAATTTACTAGAGGTTGAAATTATGAAATCTAACAAATTTAAAGATCATCAATTGTAAACCAAGATTGTTAAAAATACACACACACACACACTGCTTACAATTATTGTAAATATAAATAACTAACATTTTTTTTTTGTAAATACATAAATGTATATTTTAATATTTTTTATAGATATGAAAACTTCTTCAATAGAAAGGATATTGATGGATGGGAAATTCGCAAAGGAATGAATGATCTATGCGGAATGGATTTAGTTCCTGAACCAAAAATTATTGCAGCAGCACTACGTGCCTGCAGAAGAGTCAATGACTATGCCCTGTGTGTTAGATTTCTGGAAGCTATTAAGGATAAATGTGGATCTAAAGTAAATGAAATCTATCCATACATCATACAAGAAGTACGTCCAACATTAAAAGAACTTGGAATTGAAACACCTGAAGAATTAGGATATGATAAACCAGAGCTTGCACTTGCATCAGTTTATGACATTCACTAATGTAGCAATAAAATGATAGTATATGAATTTGTTAGTTAACAAATATTTTAGATAGCTGATAAAAATCAATAAAACTGCAAATTGTGTAACTGTATATTTGTTTAGTAATAAATTATTTGGTAATCAGAAATATACAACAATTTATTTATATTGTGTTCAGTGTAAAATGTCTAGCTTACATTGTATTTTTTTCAATAATAAATATAAATGTTTTATTTAAAAATGTGTATTTTTTCTCAAATTATTTTAAATGATACATAGGTTACTTTTTTAATTAGAAAATTTGTCTAGCTTGTATATAGTTAACTATCTTCAATTAACTTTCATATACTAGATTAGTATCCAAAAGCTAAATTAAGATAATTAAAGAACAATAATCCTAGAGTTGTTAAGATTAGACATTATTATATTAGTATAATATTACAAATGTTCAATATGTGATATAATTTTCAACTTTAACAAATTTATTAAATTAATTTACAAAGTACAATACTCAACAACCAGGCTATTAGAACTATTATACATCAATATATGAACATTGTAAAAATTAATTCAAATTAAGATGTTATACATTGAATTATATTGTTTTTCAACTACTCTGTATTATAAAATAGATAATACAAAGAACAATAAACTGAAAATCATATATATTATTTTAAAATAAAACACATATTATTTGGATAATTTATTTTAATATTTGCTCCTAGATTACTCTGTATTATAAAATAGATAATACAAAGAACAGCACACTGAAAATCAAATTATATATCAATTGCAATATTAAAATAAGAAATATATTTTTTTAAATAAAATGGTGTTCTTTTTTATTAAGTCATAGTTAAATGATGAAAAAACAAAACAAATATTAAATACAAAAATAATATACTAAGTATAATTTATTGAAATTAGAAATAAACGTTAAATATATTTGTATACCTTCTAATTAAAATAGTAAAAACTGTAACTATTTTTTAATATTTTCAGAAAAACCGTGGTAATTGTCAAGCTTACTTGCAAGTAACTTCCATTACTAAAATGCAAGTATGAATTGAAATAGATTGCAAATGCATTCTGGGTTAGTCGTCGCCACAATATGGCGACCGTGATTCACTTGGGTTAGGTAGTGAAAATTAACTTTGCTAATGATACTGAATTTTTATAAGGTTTTATTTCTTTAGCTTAAAAAGCGACTTGTGAAAGAATAAATACTGTGTTAGTTTACAGTCGATAGATACACCATGAACCGTCACGAAGGTAGGTGTTAAAAATATGAATATCATAGTTAATCTTCAATTTCTGTAATGTCGATATATGACAATTTGTTCAATTTTGACGCAAGTACGTCTTTATGTTATTATTAAGGTATATCGTATAGCCATTATTTACTAAAGCTCGATTATTCCAAAGTGCGCATAATTTTTTTTATTTAGTCTATTTAAGTTGTAATTGTCATAGGGAGAACTGTTTTTTTTTTTTTTTTTAAAAAAAAACTATTATAATTATATGTCAACAACTATGTCAGACCGTACGTGTGGATTCTTCTATATTTAGTTATTCATTTACAATAACACTATTTATTTATTTGTTTTTTCCATGTGTAATTGTAATAATACTAAAGAAATAACCTGGTATCAAATTTAAAAATTTGTAATAATAGAATATTGAAAAAAATATTAAATTGAAACAGAACTTAGACTATTTTTTTTAAAGTCACCAAAAAAAATTTAATCTTTAGGTGTCAGCTGTGATGCGTGTCTCAAAGGAAATTTTCGAGGACGGCGTTACAAATGCCTTATGTGCTTTGATTATGATCTTTGTGCACAATGTTATGAGCAAGGGGCAACGACTACTAGACATACGACTGATCATCCCATGCAGTGTATTTTAACACGAGCGGATTATGGTTAGTTGAAAATTTATTTCCTAAAAAGTGATATAAATTATTCATAATTTATGTATTAAAAATTCATAATTGTGTGTTTTTTTTATCAATGCTTTATTATAACTCTTTAATAGTACTATCTTTTGTATTATGATAATATAGCATGATCAGTTCTTATGTTCTAAGTATAAATAGCCAATTATTTGTAATTATATGTAGAAATATATTCTTCATGAATTTCTCATATTTATGTAATCAATTCTTCATTTTAAACATCCACTGATTCCATAAGGTGTGTGTATATGTATATCTGTAAGACATAATTAAAAAAAAATAATGCAGTTAAAATAATATTTATCTTTCTTTAAAAGTTATATTGTAATATAAATAAATGTATTAACAAGTTAAATGATGTTAACAATTGTAAAATCATATTTTTGAGGGTTAACTAAAAATGTTACGTATTTTGTAATGTTTCATAACTATTTTAGAGTTATATTATGGGGGAGAAGTTGTTACAATGGATCAACCACAAAGTTTCACATGTCCATATTGTAATAGTATGGGATTTAATGATGCAAGTTTACAAGAACATGTGTCAGCAGAACATTCAGATACTTCTTTTGAAGTGGCAAGTATTTTATTGTTTATGATTTGTACTGAACTTTATTACTTTTGTCAAATAAAAACTAATTTTCTAAAATACATTGCTTAGGTCTGCCCTGTATGTGCATCAATGGTAGGGGGAGATCCAAATATGGTAACAGATGACCTTGCTGCTCATTTGTCTATTGAACATAGAGCTGGGGCTGGAGCTTCTGGATCAGGTCCTAGGGATCTTATATCGTTTTTAGATGAACCAAATGCATCTGGTAGTACTGGAACTAGCACTTCAAGACACGGAGTCCGTAGGACTACACACGGCACGAGAGGAGTAGGAGGTGCCCGTGCGAGGCGTAGTAATATGCATTTTAGGTAGATTTTTAAATGCCTAAAAATGTTATTGTATTTGTGACTGATAAAAAACTGATTTTCTAAATTTTTCTTCAGTTCATCTGGAGGTTTGTCATCTCTTTCACCATCAGCACGTGATACTGTAGATCCTATAGCAGAACTACTTTCACAATTGTCAGGTGTCCGGAGATCTGCTGGTGGAGGTACTTCAGTTGGTAGTAGTCATACATCGAATAATCCTACTCAGTTACAACAGCTACAAATGCAGTTACAGTTAGAACGTCAACAGGTATCTCTATGTTAATGCTATGAATATAAATTTATGTGTATATGTATGTATATTAGAAGAAGAATCCATTTTGTTGGGGAAATTAAATATATATTTTTTTATAGGCAGCCAGACAACTAGAACGTTTACCACGACGCCAGGTTGGAAATACTGCAGCAAATAATTCAACAGAAAGATCTGTGGCAGGTACAGCAGGTACTTCTGCTGTTAGTGTTTCAGTGAGTGGTGGAGGTGGGGGAATGGGACCTCCACCAGGCATGGTACCTGCTTCTTCTGTTAAACCAGTGACTGAGCAGACTTCACATGCACCATCAATTAGCTTTAATAACCAATTTTTATTGTCATCGTGAGTATTATTTTTGTTTTAGTTATCAATTATTAAAAGAATATTAAAGATTTTTATTTATTGGTTATATTAAAAAATGTATGTCATGATTTTTTTAGAATTGAAGAGCCTTTGTCAGATGAAGCACAAGAAAAACTAGACAGGCTACGTGTTTATCGTAGTCAATTTGTACAAGAAATATTGTTAGCTACTATTTCAGAAATTCCTAAAATGTTGCCTCAAGGAAAAGAAAAACTTAGTAAAAAAGGGCTCCATGAAAAAAATGTAAGTTATTTAGCTTATTTTATTTTTTTAAAAAGTACTAGTGTGTTTCTTTAAAGGAAAAGGCGAAAGATAAAGAAATCGTGGCAAAAGAAAAACCGGTACAGTCGGCAGGACAGGTACATACTCGTACAGCGAGAGCACGTGTACCTAGAGGCCGTGGACGGCCGGTTAGTGGTGAGTCCACGGCATTAAATTTCGGTTCTCAAATGGCTTCAGATAGTGTAGATAATCCGAGTGGGAGCGCGTCCAAAGGATGTGATATTAAAGCAGCGACCGACTGTGTAAATAGGTCTAAAAATTCACATGCGAGTAAAAGTAATGTTAACCCAAGATAGTTTGCTAGTATTTGCTGGGAAACTAATTATAACTTTGTCACTTATAATATTTAGTTAGTTATATTTCTGATTCACTATTCTTAGCAGGATCAGATCATAAATGAATTGTACATGCGTTTCATGGATGGTCGTTGATAATGTCACCAACGCTGTGTCAAGATTAGCAACCTTTTATAATCATGTTTTCAATGTTTGTGTTATAACTTCTCTTATAGAGTCTTAATATTTGTATACATTTTGTTGATGAAGTCTCTTGATTGAATGTTTCCTACTGAGTTATATGATATGTGTGTATATGTATGTTTATGTGTACATTATATATATATATATATATATATATATATATATATATGTACATACATACATATACGAATATATATATATATATCAAGTCATTTCACAATACTGCGTAAATATTTATGGTGTCAACTTATAAAAAAAAAAACATGATTTGTTATTTTTATTATAATAATGATTGCTAATTTAGAACAACTTGAATTTTTTATAGCAAATGAGGTTATTTCTTTTACACCTCATTTAAAGAACACATACTCCAGGGTGAACCATCAACTTGTTGCTGGCAATATTAAGAACTAATATTGGTATGTGTGAAGTTTGACAAAAAATTATTTGTTTAACACAAAAACTTGTAAGAATTCAAATTCATTCTTGTGATTTAATGTTGACATTATTATATAGCAATTTCTTTGTTGATTGTAATGTCAATAGGCTATATGATTTCAAGTAGTATTTTTTTCAACTGAAACTGTAGCTATTTATAATATTGTTTCAATTTTATTATTCTTGCTTTTTGTATTTGTTATTATGCTTATTATTAAAATAATTTTCATTAATTTATGTTTTGCTTTTGCGATATTGGTGGCCTGTGGAAAAAACACAAAACTGAAAAAGAAAAGTTCAAAGATGTTATTCAGCCAAACGTGAAATGTTTCAGTTGGATTTAATATTACAAGATAATATAATTCATCAATTCACGTATTATTCAATATATAAACATTCTGTAATCGTACATACTAACACAGATACATATATTAAATGAAATTTAAGTGTTAAAATATCAATTCTAACTGTTAAAGTAACACAAGGAAAACAGCTTTTTATGTTGATATAATTATAATTAAAGGTCTTTAATGTTTATATATATATTACACACACACATATATATTTACATATATAACATTTTTACAAAATAGTCGGTTTTCTTGAGTTTGTGTTTGTATTTTTAACCTGTTAAGTTTCCACGCTTAAAATTCAGCCAACAATTTTTATTTGTTTAAAAGTAGTTAGTTTGTTAAAAGATAAAAATAAATTTATATATATTATTCAGTAATTAACTATAGTAGATTTTAATTGTAATAAATTCTAGTAATGCAAAAATATGTGTGCATATATGTATACATATAAAAATTAATATTGCTATTTATAATTTGTCCAATACATTTTTTTATTTTATAATAAACATTTCATGAAAAGACCTAATATTTTTAAATCACATTTTCTATGTACAATTTTCTTCTGATTCATTTAGTTTGCTCTTTTTGAAATCAAATGTTGTTTTATGGTAGTTAAAAATGTAAACCTGATATTTAGCAACTGTATTTAAAAATTAGTTTATGTAAATCTATTTACAGTCAGCAATTTAAATTAGTAATGAATCAGCTTATCCAATTATTAAAATTAGAAGTGGCTACAGAACATTTTAGAATTTATCTATGTATTTTAAAAGACTATTCTATATTTTTTTTGTCCAACTTCATATGCTTATACTAATGTAATTTAAGCTCAATTCATTTAAACAACAATGGTAAAAATAACAGTTTGTTATAAAAATCATGTTGATAGTGTGCCTAGTGTCATTTGTTGATATCTTCTAATTGATCAAAAATTCACAATCGCAACGTTTTTGCCATTAATTTATTTTTGTTGAAGTGATCATTTATTTCAATAAGTGCATAGTAATAATGTGATATGATTTAATATGATAATAGTTTTGAGATGAAGTTGATCTGAAAAGTTGAACTTTGGAGTTGGTTGTTGGGATTTTTTTTAAAAAAAATGTATATTCCAGACTATTTAGACATTTTTTGTTAAATGTTTATTCAAAAAAAATAATAATATTGTTTAATTTTATTTATTAGTACATATTTATTATTTATCCATCATATATATTTTTAATATTTGAAAAAGAGAAACAACTTCCTTTAAGAGATGTATTTCAAATTACTCTCAAGTAAATTGTTTGTATCACTTGACAGTAATTTATTTATAAAATATTTATTTTGCTTCATTTGTATTTTAAATTAAAAAGTCAATTTCTTTAAAGTAAATTAATAATAGCAAATTTCAATACAGTAACCAGTCTATATATTGATAAATAATTCACTTATTATTTTAAGGGATAGCCAAATTGAAGGTTTCATGTTTTTGAATTTTGCTCCATTTATTGACTAATTTTTTTTTTAAAATAATGCACTTAATAAATATATATATTCTTGAAAAATCTGGTTTACAAATGAAAGTTGATGTTATTTATATATGTGGTAATTGAATGACAACCATGCTCAAAATTTTATTATACATCTTGTAATGGGTACTTGTAAATGAGTAAATATACAAAATGTATGAAATGTAGCAGACATAAATTGAGACTGGATTTTAATATATGTGTATATATATATATATATATATATATATACATTTTTGTAATTGGTTTGCATGAATGGTTCATTCATGGCAATATATTTTTGTGATAACGTTCAAGTTGTATGTTTCTATTTTAATAAGAAATTTAATTGACAGAGCAAATGCAGGGAAAATATTTACATTGTATTGATTATGATTAAAGTTCGCATTTTCCCCCTAATTTAATAAATATTTTACAAATTGAAAATAATTTTAACTCTTTGTTGTGTAAACTTCAAAAATTGTAAATTTATATTTTTTTCATTTAGCTGACAATCTCAAAATTTTAAGTACCGTCCATTTTTCAATGTAATATTTCAGGTGATTATAAATCAATGAGCGGCTTTTTTTTAATATTTGCAGTATGTAATATGTTCTATATTATGTGTGTTGTTTACTGAAATGAAAAAAATAATTATTAAAATATGAGCATAAAAATAAATTTGATTCAACAAAGAGTTAAATATAGTAGTTTACTTAAATGAAGTTCATAAATAATGTTCAGTGTGTTTTTAGAATTTTTTTAGTTAAGATATATGTGTAATTTTTGCTAAAATGAAAAATTCAACATAAAATATTTTAAATGAATTCTCCCAATTGCTTCATATATGAATATTTTACTCACTGCAACTATTATCATCTCTAAAAGTATCAACTTACTTAGTAACAATTCTTGATGTTGCCATAATGGAATTTGTTTTCTTACATTTTATAGTTTTTAAAAAATAATCCATTTAATAATGTACATATTTATATATTCATTTTTATTTGCAACATTGAAATAGTTTCTGTGTACATGAAGGTTTTTAGTACGCCAGCGACAAATGCTATTAGAAATCCATTGCTTAACTATCTTAACTATTTACATGACTGTGAAACCTAATAGCAACGAAACACTTAAAAAGTATTAAAAACTAGATTAATTTTTTGATACAAATCTTATATATATATGAGATGTTTTTAAAAACAAGAAAATATTTTTATTGAATTTTCTAATGTCATTTTAATATCATTCTGTGTGCTGTGAATGATTGGAGAGAGTAATGTTAGAAATATATATGGTTAATATCGAAAATTTAGTTGTTGCAAGTTTATATAATGTACAGTAATATCTTTTCGATAATTTCGCAATTCCCTGAAGGAAAGAGATGTTTAAGTAAAAAAAAAATCATAATGTAGTAACACAAATTTTGAAAGACAGTATATATTTCTGTTCAGTAGGTGATGTCTAACGATGCATCATTAAATGCTTCAATTCAGGGCTGGTCATAATTACTCATGCTTATTTGAGAATGATATTGATTTCGAATTGATTAGAAAAATACGTATATTTTCATTTTATTGTAAATTAATGCCTTTTTTCAATAAAATAAAAACAAGTATTGAAAGATTACATTTAAAAGTAAAGATAAGACTAGCCTTGATTTGGTTTGTGCCAAAATAGTTATTGAAGCAAAATGTAATCTTATGACATTTTTCTTGTGGTTTTTAAAACAACAAATATTGAATATATGTATAGTAATTGGATTTTGCCACATAAAATTACACTTTCATTTAATTGTTGTTTAACTATTATTGCACTGAAATATGAATCATATACTGGTTACAAAAAAAGCAAAAAAATACGCAAGTTCAGCTTTGCTCTGTCAGCTTAGATGTTGACAAGCGTGTTTGTCAAAATCTAGGAATCAAATGTTATTTATTGCTATTTTTAAAGTGTTTGGCAATCATCAATTCTGTTAAAATTGTGAAAGGATATGTGAAATGAAAGGAATTAATTTTTATTAATTCTTCAATAAACATATTAGTCTCAATAACTGGTTTTATTTACATGTATATTTATCCTTCCATATCCTTGGTTGTATTTTAAAAATATATCGTTAAAATATGAATAAAGAAAACAATAAATATAAAAAAAAATTATAAATATAAGGAAAAAAATATAAACATAAAAAAAATAATAAAATGAAATAAATATTAATAAAATACATTATAATACTGATCATAATTCAGTGTGTAATATTCCTCTTTCTTAATATGTTTAAAAATTTGAAATATTTTATTAATAAAGATTTTTTTAAGTTATAAAAATATTTTAATTTATTTTACTCCATTTAAAATGAGTGAATCGTAAATTAATTAAAAGTCTTGCATATTTCAAATAAACACCAAAAAAATTTTCCAATATATGTTCAAAAATAGCATGCCAATTGAAAATAATAGTAATATGAACAATAATTGATTATCAGATATTTTTATGAAATCCTGTGGTGTTGAGATAAATTATTCATTTGTGATGAAGAACAATAAGTGATTTCTGAATAATTATATAATATTGCATTGGAGTGATTCATTTGTACCAAAAGATTCAACTACAGTATCAAACCATTGGCGTATCATAAGAGCTTTCGTTTACTAGATGGCACAACATGTTTAATTTCAAATTTTCAATTATGATAAATTAAAAATTCACCTGTTTATTGAAAATATTATTTTATACAATTACAAATTTAACTAGATGTTTGCCTTTAAATGTTACTTGACTTTATGAGAAGAAGTGGCTTTATATAAGCCAATAAACGAATTTTTCGAGAGACATATTAAAGGAACCCAATTTGTAGGAAAGAGATGAAGTTATTTGATTCATATTCAGTCTAGCGTACAAAGGTAGATTTTGTGAAAAGACCTTCCATAAAATGAGACTGCAAATTACAGGTGTACGAGGTACAACTATCTATCTTGTATGTGCACTGGAAATAAAATTCTTTCTATTCAAGTGCCAAACAGCGCTTGCGTATGTACAGCTGTATCGAAGTCAGTATATGTCGTCCATAAAATTGGTGCGCGTGTGTTTTTTAGTTTGCTGTGCAAAATGAATTTTAAGCGGGGTGTATTACCCATTTGGATTAAATTATAAACGTAAGTGTTAGATATTTGAATAAATTACTTAATATTAACAATCAATATACACTCGTTCAAATATTTTACAAACATGAACCAAAATGATTGATTTCAAGTACAAATTCAGCTTATGTTTTCCTCTAGATATACTAAACACTGATTATTTTGCATTTACACGACGTGTTATCTAATATATTTTTTTTTATTTTAAAAATATATATTAATATATATACATATATATATATATATAAAATATAATAAATACAATATCAAATAAATATGAGTTCATGTTTCGTTACCATAAGTGGTTAAAAAAAAAAACTTGTATAATGTCAAACATTACCAATTATATTGTTGAGATGTGTATAAATCAATGAAAATAGCAAAGAACATCCACAAGTGAAAACTAGCCCATTTTCTTATTTTATAACAACTACTTTATGTGTCATTGTTGCGTTACGAACATTTCATATATTCATTACTAATTACTCACTAAATAATGATTACTAAATGAACTTTTACTAACAAAATTCATATATATTTAGTCAATTAATATATTGGTAATGAGTAAATTAATTTTATAATTTAGCAATACTACCAAAATTTTATAATTTAGCAATACTACCAATACTACTAAAATTTACTTTATATATATATATATATAAATTTATAATCAATAACATTTTAAATAAATATTTATTTTATAATAAACAAATAATGACAATATATAATTCGTATGAAAAATTAAATGAGATACTGTAGTCTATTTAAACAGACCAATTAAATTTTATAATGCGATAAACATATCAATAAAATGGCAACGAAATTACTATATTATGAAAAAGTATTTTTTCCTGTAACTCACTTAAAAAAATACAGTAACGGTCTGGTTAATATTAGACAAGAATAATAATAATTGTGGTGAATTATCGTCAACCTTTTGTATGAAAAAAGGGTACGGATATTACCTGTAAAATAAACTAACTGAAATCTATATTGTAAACTTGGCCATGAATAAATTCACATAATGTAGGTTTTAAGTAATGCAAAAAATAACGTAAATACAGTTATTAAATTGCATTAGTTAATATAGTTAAAAGTAAGTAGGTTTAGTATAACAAAATATCCAGTTATAAAATATATTTATAATCTTCTTAATGTTAACAGTTGATTATTTCAAATTGTATTTTATTTGCATTTATAATATATTTGGTGTATTTATTTATCTAAATTATCAAAAAAACATTTATCAAATAGTATAATAAGAGAAAAATACTAATTTAATTTTATAATAATTAAATCGAAACTTATGATTTTTTTATTATTGTCTATATTTTACAATTGAGAAGTTACAATATTGAGTAAACACAATAGCCAATTATATTTCGTATTATGTAATTTGTTAAAAAAATTCTTTCATACTCTAAATATTCGAAAGTATTAATTGTAAAAGATGTTATTAATTATCGAAAAAAATTAAAAAACATAAATTTAAGAAGAAAGTCTTAATATGATTTCGATTTAATGATATAATATTTAATAATCTATTAAAACCAATTAATAAAAATTCATCAAAAGTTTTAAACGATTAAAGAGATGAGTATCATTTTTATTTTCAATACTTCTCACTACCTCTTGAAAATTAACTATTGTAATTGAATTACCATATTCTAATAATCTTAAATATATTTATCATCAGTTAAAAACTACGCGTGTAAAATTATTCAAAGAAAAAAACAATGCTTAATGTCGTAATTATACATTACATTATCAATTTAATATTATGTTAAGTAATATTACTCAATGTCCTTCAAATATTTATCTATTTTAAAATTGTGTCTCTAGAAATGATGTGTACTCAAAAAAACATTAAATGAAATCAATATGAATGAATTTTTTTTATGAACACTTTTTACAACTAATTTTATAATTGTGTCGTTCATTCCAGCAATGATAATTAAATAATTTTATATTTAAATATACAAATATATTAATACGTTTAATAAATATACAAATAATATACAATTTATTTGTATATTATTTTTATAAGTATTTCACATGTAATTTATTATTAGAACCAGGATAAATATAAATGAAATATTTTTATAGTAGAGATAATATGAAGCATTTGTGATTTGAGACAAGAACACAATTAACTCATTTCGATATATTACTTCCTTTTGTAAGTTTTATGTGTCTGAATTTATAGACAGAATTGTTAATGTATACAATTCTTTTATTAAGCATGTACAATTATCGTGAAGTGTATATCGTTATTATCTTTATTATTTTGTACAGTTATGTATTTCTTTGTTGAAAAAAACATTAGCTAGAATTGTGTCATTTTTCTATAAGAATATTTTATGGAATTAATTTATTAATGATGCTAGATTCGTTTTTTAACAAAATTTTCTTTTAAAATTTCGAACAGAATAAGACGAAAAACGAATATAACTCTAACACCTAAATACAATTGTGCCTGATTGAATTTTATGCAGGATATTGATGCACTTACTTTTTATCAATTATGAAATTATTTTTAATGGCTAGAACACGTACAAAATGTTAAATTTATAACATAAAATAAACTTCCCAAAAGGTTGTAAGTCATTATAAATCAGATTCAAATTGTAGATTGAATAGAAAGCAATGTTGTTCGATAAATTAGATAAATGGCCGTCAATAAAGTTAGATAGTTAAGATGTTTTAGTAGCACAAGCTTATTTAACACTTGATGTTTAGTTTTTAATTTTTTATTTCACAGGAAGTAAACTATTCCGATAATTAATATTATCGAAACTTTAATTAGAATAATCATGTAATATAATCGCATGTAATACATAAAACACGTAACTATATTGTTATAAATTTTCTATGTGAATGATTTATTTATTTGTTAATAAAATGTGCATTTGTGGGAAAGGTGTCAGTGCTAATAGACTCGTTTGAAATAATTTCAACTAGTATGTTAACTTTGTGTGAAACATACTTACAAATGTAATAAAAATCTGAATTAAAAAGATAAATACAATTAAAAATAACAACGGATGCTAATTAAAACTATATGATACTTGCTGTTGACCTCTTTACATGACACTTTGTTTTTAGTTCTTGTTTTTAAATAAGATCGTTTCCGTTTTATGTTTTATTTTAATCTATATCTATTTACGTACTTAACTTGAAAAACTATATAATTTTATAACATAAATATTTATTTTTAATTAAATTTGAGTATTTTATGAAACAAAAATCTCGAATAATATTTCAGTAATAACTATTTATATTCAGATTATATTCTATACATATATATGTATATAATTTTCGTACATTCATTAAGTCAACTTTATATATACAAAAATAATATATTCATAAATATATTTCTGACATGGTACGATTTAAACAAAATTCATCATTTGATGAATATAAATGAAACTTACTGAAATATTGTAATTAGTGTTGCTGTATAATTCCCTACAGACAAATTAATATATTTTAAACATTTTTCTATACCATATAGTTTCTGTTACATTAAATGACCTGAATAAACAAGTCTGAACTTTGTAATTCAGGGTTATGAATCCCTTAGTTTTAACTTTGTTGATAAACTAACATGGTTTTCGTGATATAGATCTATTTTAAGCGTGCCAATAAATATTACATTTTGTTGTGGCGTACTTTTAGGGTTTAATATGACAAAACGTAAAGTGCTCGTAAACACGGAAAATAAATATTTTAAATAACTACTTTCTTTTTGATTATTTAGGCTTTGTAGTGGATTGTATTAGAGGTGAAAATCGTTATGTTATTAATTTAAATATTTTATTTATTTGGACACATTGATTGATGTAGGTATAAATGTATACATTACCAACCGTTTACATTTTTTTTTTAACAGTAATTGAAATCTTTAATAATTTATTTTTGAAAACCCTGTCATGACTTATTATCTCTAATTGGGGTACAGTAAATACCATAGTAACACCAACGTACAGTAAAGGTCATAAATTGTATTACAAGTTTCGTATGTGAATAATGAAATTAATACATTTATTTTTGGGTATATTAAATATTTTATCTACACGAATGTAAATATCCAGATAACGATAAATACAAATCTGATTAGTTTAAATATGTAAGGTTAACATAATGACCACATTAATAAAAAAATTTGTAAATAATACAGCCTTTGTCTATAGAGAAATATTTATTTTTTATTAAAAATACGATTTGATTCTTCGCTCCATTGATCAATTGTCTAATCTGCGAAACTGTAGACCACAGTTATCTGATATTTTTACTATCCTCATTCTAACTTTAAATATAAACACATATTAATGCGATTAAAGTAAAATAATATATAAACATTCAATAAATTAAAAATTTTATTAAATCAATTTATTTTAATTATTCTTTGAGTATATTAAAATTATAATATAAACATATTTCAAACTATTCAGCAAAGGTACTATTTAAATATTTTAGGAAAGGAAAATAATGGATATTTGAATTATTATTTTTTAATTATAAACATTGTACTTTATATATATATATATATATATATATATATATATATATATATATATATATATATATATCCGTACATTTATTATGGAAAGAAAAATATCTTGTTCATTGCTGTTCTACCTGTTTTGAATATATATTGTACTTTGTCACCTGTTCTAGTCATCACTTAACTATTTAAATTATATATATATATATATATATATATATATATATATATATATATATATATATATATATCTTAAGTATTTTTTCATACATAAATTTGCAGTTAAATTAAATCAGTTATTATTTATGATATGAAAAATATTAATGAATTCATTGTAACAATCTTTAATTATTTCTATACGTTAATAATATGTTTAATGATTATTAAATCGAATGCACTAGGTAAACCAATTTATAAGTAAATAATAAAATATTTCTAGAAATGGAATGACTTGATGTAAAATACGAGTTAGTGACCGGAAGCCTTATACATGAACAGGGAAATACATACATGTGTTTTATGAAAATGGATATAAGTGTATTTGTTTTCTTTTTACTCCAGAAATGTAATAGAAAGTTTCTCACTTCCAGTAATTGAATTTATATAAGTAACATATTAACTTGCATTCCATTATCTGAACGAATACAATCATTTTTTTGACTTTTGTATCTGACGACATCTTAGTTAATAACTTATTATTGTTCTAAGTAAACAAATAAAATAATATATGGATTGGTTTTTATATATTTATTCCAATAACAAATTAAACTTGTTGACAACAGATATATAATTTAATAGAAATATATATTTAAAATGTTCTGTTTAAATGATCAACACAAAATAAAATTCTGTTTATTTCATTTTAAAATAAAATAAAATATTTTCCACTTAAAATCATATTCTTTTTATCTGTTGGTGCAGAATTTATGATACAGGTTAATTTTTCGAAAAAAAAATATTATAAATTTCATAATCCATAATTCTTCTTCTGTTGTATATAAAACAAGATTTCGTAAGACCTGTTTTTTGAAGGCCATTTTGACTTAAAGGAAGTAATGAATTTGTAATGAATACAATCTTCAATGAAATTGTCGAGTGGTTGAACAAGGTTCAAGCCATATGTTTCTGTACGTTACAGTTCGTAAATTAAGTATATTTTTTTTGGATATGTTACATTCTAATGTTATTTTTAACCAAATGCTCATAATATTAGGTATGTTTATTTAGGGATACATGTTTAAGAAAATACGGGTCTTAAAATAATTTGTTATAAATGAAGATTTTTTAACGAATACACTTATTATATTTCATAGTCGACAATCTTCTGTTTATAAGAATAATAATTTGAATTTACAATTCAAATATTGAAGCAATGATGAAATTCTGTTTTCATTCTAAATGATTCTATAAAACTACAGTAATAGGAAACTTCAATTTGATTAACTAGAACTGGAAAGTTTTTTTATTGTTTATAAAATTTAATTATTTTTATGGTATCGATAAAAAAGAAATTTTATTACAGTATCAAATTAAGTTTACCTATCAAACTATCTGTTTATGTACTTGTTTGATTAACAATATAAATAAAATAATAGAAAATTTATTACGAATTAATTAATTTTATTGACATATTTTAAGTATATATATATATATATATATATATATATATATATATATATATATATATATATAGGAATATTTTATAATTTATTTGGTACGTTTGTCGAGTGATTAATACTCCACAAACTAATTAAAAAGCTGTCTCAATTTCATTTATAATTGTATCAACGAATCTGATATCATATATGAATTCAGTAAATATTATTATAAAAATTTATTAATGCATTTGGTAGAATAATATTTAATTAGGGTGTGTCTTCGTATGGCTAACTGACCCTATACGGTAGGTAGTTACCTTAATTGACAAGTAATTTCAATCGAAATGAGGAAACATCGTAGTTGACAGTCAGGTGCAACTTTCGATAAAACATGGATGTAAATATAGATAATAATCTTTCGATGGCATACAATCGCCGAGATTTACTTATATGCCTTTCACAACATGATGATATTTGTATCACCCACTACTTCTCAGTTTATAATAGAGTAGGATATTTTTTATGTACGATCCAATGTCTGTTTTTCACGAATTCATGATGAAATCCTTGTAATTAAAATTCATATTGTAATTAATTAATAAATTTAATTGAAAGATATATTAAAAACATATATTGTTATCAATATTAAAATACCTTGTATTTTTTTCATATAAACAATAAAAATTAATGTATTCAATAATCACAAAGAATCAGGTTTGTTAAAAATATAGAGATACACATCGATGTTAGTTTAATCATGAACATGCGTTTAAAATATAAACAAATACGAATTATAAATGGTAATTAACGTAATCTATAAACACTCATGATTTTTATTAATACATATAACATTAAGTAATTGTATTTAATTGAAATAAAAATATATTACTATGATAGTGAAATGCTGAAAATCACCGAGAAGGCTCATTAAAATATATCTGACTCATACGTTGAAGTTCAACTACCTAATAAAGTAGCAATTAACAAAAGGATGCAAGATCCTGTCGCTGTTATTATTAATGCATGTGTTTGACTTGCATGGGGAAATTACTGTGTAAGACTACGGTCAAATTGTATATTTTACACGCAAAGCCATATCTAACGAGTCAAGTTCAGTAGTAAAATTATCATCAGACGTATACGTTCTCGGTTACTTTGCCAGTGTCAATGTTTATTTTAGTTCATTTCAAATAAATAATAGATATACACGTACTAAAAATTAAAAATAATAATGTAAAAACATATATTCGGTAGTATATCAAATAATCTATTAATTTTATGTCACATAGATAATTAATAACTATTGAAATGATTTGATAATGTGTAATTTTTTACTTCCTGGAGTTTTTTTTATTTAAAAAAAACAGATTATATAAACGTTTATATATCCTTGTATAACTAGACTATTTTATTTTTTATTTTCTTCTTTTACATTATTGCACATTTATTTATAAATATAAATGTACTGAATGAATATGGTCATTATTATTCGATCATAAAATTAATAATCAACATTTTTCAATTTTCATTTGAACAAACGATTTTTAAATAATTCGAGATTGAACTTTCGCGTTTTATTTTTACATAATGATTTTAAATTGGCTAATGTATACAATCAAAAAAATAATAAAACAAAATCGTGGAGTGAAAGGATTTAGTGTTATTCGTTTTCGGAGATTTTGTACAACATTCTATTTTAACTATTTTTAATACTTATAATCAATTTCTGTATACACTCGATATTTTTTTTAAAAAAATGTGAATACAACCCTGCAACTCAATCCAGTGAATTCAGGATCATCATATAATGAAATAATAAAATGGTTATTGGTTCGAAAACCATACAATTTGTTTATATAAATCAGATAAAATTGCATTACGTAGTAGATAAGCTGTTTGAAGCATTCACCATATGTGCATAACGGACGAAATGAAGTCAATGTTGAACAGAGAAAGGCTATTTTACGTTTAAAACACATTTACACACACACGCTTTCATATGCATTTATTTATAGACATACATTTACGACAAATAAACGTTTTGTGTACCTTCCAGTATAATTACGACATAAGTCAACATTAACCTGTACTGCCAATTCATACAAATAAAATAAGGTGAGCCCAGGTACTTTTACAGTTGTGTTTATTTATTTACTGTATTGTTCGAAAATATTTTATTAGATAAAACTGCATAATAATACAAGAAAAATTGAATAAAATTACAATAAATATACCTCATACAAACACTTTATACGAATATATATATATATATATATATATATATATATATATATATATATATATATATATATATATATATATATATATATATATATACATACATACATACATACATATATACACACACACACACATACATACATTGCCATAAAAAACAAAACTTGTTTAAAGAATTTTTAGTCATTTTAAATGACATAATCTTTCTGGCTGAAAGTCCTTTTATAGGCATTTGTATTAATAAAATAGATACGTATGATATATATATATATATAAATAATATTAACTAATTAATTACATATGACGCAATGTATCTACGTATAAAAATTACTTATAGTTTTTTCAACAACAATATTTTTTTAAAAAAATCTCATAATCCTGTTTTATTATATTATTTGCATTCTTATGTGATTAATTAATGTGTTTATTATAATTTAGTATCCTCCATTATTCAAGAAAACAACAAGTGTTTTTAGTTTTTTTTTTTAATAAAAAATGATGATTGTAATAAAGATTATTATGTCAGGAATATTTATAAACGTGTACAGGTGTTTTAGTTAATCTGCCCAATATTAAAAATAAAAAGATAGTTGATGAAATTCAGTAAATTTATCAGATATAAATTAATTTTATATATATATATATATTTTATAATTTTATATATATATGAATTGTAACAATTATAATTCATGAACACAGAATATAAATTTCAATAGAATCTAAATAAAAAATAATAATTTAATTATTTATTTACTTATTTCATAACAAGCAATTTTTAACGCAAATTTTTAATATGTTTTATTAGCATAAAAGATATAAATCTATTTTTAATACATATTTAATATATTATTTTCCAATTGATTATAAGCAGCACGTATTTTTATTTATTAATTTATTCATAAAATGTAAATACGTTTGAATATGTAATATATACAATTATATAGGAAGCTTAAGTAAAAATATTATTTTTATTCATAATAATACAAATTAACATCTTGTTATAAATTTATTACGAAATTATATACAACATTTTTTTAAAAAAATAAAAAAACAGGTGCGCCGAATAAAACTGGAATATATGTATATAAACAAATATGCAAATTAAATAATTATAGCAAGTTTTAGAAATAATTTACTGAATTTTATTCACAAGGAATATTTACGTAAATATTTTTGTTATTAAATACTTTATATATATATTTAAAATTTATTGAAATCTATATACGATGTACAGTTAATTGAACTCAATTATTAAAGATCCTTATATACAAAATGATTTTATTCGAATTCTTGCAATTAGAAATAAAATTCTTTTGAAAACATGAATTGTGTACATTGTTTATTTTTTGATGTTCTCATCTGTATGCAAAACGTATTACTTCACTTTACAACGACGATAAGACTTCACATGATTTGCATTTTTCTGCGAAAACTTTTTTCTGCATATTTGCTTTATGGTTTAATAGTTGAATTTTAATTCAGTTTCTATTATTGGCGATAAACAAATAATTATAGTACGTAAATTAAATGAAATCAATCTGTATTGTTATTCATTCAAGTACTCAATTATTTTTATATTCATTTTTGTTTAGCTTAATTTTATAAAAATCTTATTTTTATTTTTGTTATATCGTGATTTCATTAATATATATATATATATATATATATATATATATATATATAGTTAACCCTCGTATAACGACATATATTTTTTTAAAAATGTCGGTTGGTCATGCCACTGACTAGATTTGTCTAAAGAATTAGAACTCCATTTTATTAAAAATGATCCTTCAACAGTGCGAAGTGCAAAATTTAAAAGAAAATTAAAAAAATGCGTAGCTCCTTAAAAGAAATTTTGGTAAAATTACATATATATATATATATACACACTTATAATATTCTCATATCTGTCTGTAGGAGTAAATTGAAAATCATATTGCGTACTTCCTCAAAATGTATGCAATGTAAGTAACATAATGTTTTTAACGGTTGTATACGTTCATTTTCGTTATGAATTCGATTTATTAGCCTTGCTTTGCATTCGCAAAATACTTAATAAATATGCATAAGACACCGTAGACCTTGCCATATGCCTGCGACTTCTTATCGATGACTAATTATATTGTGACTAATAATAACTATGATATCTTGAAAAACATTGTCATGTTGTCTTTGATCAAACAGGATGTATCTTTGAACTGGCCAATATTAAATTGAAGAAGATATTTTTTTTTATAAATATTTCGAATGTAAAATCTGAATGATAAATTAATTAAAAAAAAGATTAATGAAATATTTGATTTCGATTAAAATAAAATTAGAACGTATTCCATTTCAATACACACAAATATATATATATATATATATATATATATATATATATATATATATATATTAAAAAAAATGTTGACCGAACAAAAACTAGTTTTAATAGCTTGCTTTCTAGCTTGTAAATTTAGATATATTGATAGTAATATCAACAAAAAATATATACATACGTGTAGTCAACACATTTAATTTTTTTTTGGGTTCGAAATTATTTTTTATTTTTTAATAAATTTTACAAGTTAGTATTATTTAACTTGCGTTTGAATATATACATATAATTTATATTTTTTAAAAGAACATTTTCATTAAATCAAACGATAGTATTTACTTTAAATAAAAATATATCCACATTTTACAGAAATCAAAATCAGTTAAGTGAAATATCTGATCAGTCCATTTTACCTTCCATTTGAAAATGTTTTATGCATGTGACAACATTTTTGCGTTGATAAATATGGTCTGCTACTACAATTACCACGATATCATTAGTTAAGAATATCGTAGTCAATTCCATTGCTATGTCGTTGACATGTGGATTGAATAGCATCGGCCTCATAACGCTTCATTGCGAAATTTTAGTCGTAGTGGATTTGACGCATGAACGCCGTCCCCATTTCATACTAATATAAAAGCTCCATTTTTGTAAATAAAAATTTATCGAGCAGAAAAAATAATACTAATATTATTTGACAGGTGTGTTTTATAAAAATTGTAACATAGCAACAATATAGATATTTTTTAATAATTATATATTTATTTACTGTATAGATCAAACTTCCATATTCGAATACATAATAAAGAATTAATTTAACATTGAGACGAGTTGAAAAGTATTTACTCTCTGCGTTCGTTACAAAAACTAGAAATTACATGTTTTACTTATCGACATCTTCAGTGTTTAACATACCTGTTTAAACACACATTCATACATTTCACTGTCGATTGTATTGTCAAGTATTAATAATGGAATAAAACTATATATGAAATATATTCAATGAAACATTAACGATTTAACATATATTATTAATGAAAGAAACTATCAAAGCGTTGAAATAATTGATTCTGTTAACATTCGTTTTAATGACTGATGATGTTATTCGTTCTGTTATGTTTTATAAAAATTGTACAGATATGTAAATAATTTACTACTAGACGTAATATAATACTGTTTTATATTTCAAACGTGTATGATAAGAAAACGGTAGCTAAAACAAGTTTTGTATATTAATTTTATTGTAAGTTGAACCCCTCTGACAGATATATTGAATTTGAACGTGAATTAATTTACTCTGACTAAAATATGTTTTTATAACAACACATTGTAATATACATGTCTGACCATTCCAAATTTTTAAAAATATTTAGTTAGTATTCATTTTTATTTGATTATATATTCACACACACAAATATATACGTATGAGTAAACGCTTAAAATATTTTTTTATTGATCCTACTGCTGGTTGACGTGCCGACCAGGGTACCTAACAGTTAAAAACAGGGTAATCAATCTACGCTATCACCCTTCTTATCATATGCTAGCTATAAAACACGTTATTGTCCTTGATTGTAGAACCTTAACCTCTTTGGATTTTAATAATCAATAACAGTTAAGTTAATATTTCCATATGATCCAATTAAAAATATTCATGTTCATTCCATTTTATTTACATATTTTATTAATTTATAACATTGTGTTTAAAATCTATTCTATTGTAAAAATAAACTCCATTTTTTTATAAATTAATTACAACTTGTATGTTTTTTCATCAATATACATATATTAGTATATGTATGATTTGAATAAAAACAGTTTAATTGAAGAAAATTGCTTTGAACTATTTTAATCTTGAAAAGTAATTGATTTAGACAGTAATTTTTTTGTTAATTCAATGAATCCAAGTTTATGTTATTCTTTAGTTATGTGAATATATGTATATATGTTTTTGACGTATTTACACAGTCATGTAAATAAGTGTATATATAAAAATAAATAAATATATGTATAAAGCTAATGCTAGCATCTACTAGAAATTCAAATTGGCCGCATTTAGAATTTCAGTAATTCACAAGAATTGTCTTGTGACGGATAAATGTTTCTAGTAGACACTATGTTTGTGTAAGTTTATCATGTAATTATAAACATTTAATATGTTAATGATAACAGTATATAAATAGTATAAAATATGTTTGTTTTTTCTGTTTTCAGATTAACAAAGTCGTCTTCAGACATGACTGACACAAGACATATTACTGGGTTCATCCCAATTACAGTCGTAACGTAACGCTTGAAATTCATTTCCATTCGAAAACATTAAAAAAAAACAACCTTCATTTGCATCAATCATTCATTAGCGAAGTGTAGTAAGAAAATAAGAATAAAAACAACGATAGAAAACTTCGTTATCTAGACCACCAGCCGGATTTTTATTAACATTAAAATGCCAGTGCTAACAAGTAAGTAAATCGTATTTATTTTAAATAGTGTATGTAAATAAATATAATAACAATTTTAAATAAAACTATGGAAAAGAAAGAGAGAGTTTTATAACATTATATAGAATTATATTCGACTGAATATTTCTGTTCTATATATGTTGAATATATTTTATAACAATTTATTTGCAATATAGTAATGACTTGCTAATTTAATCCATAATGTTTACTATGTTATCTGTTAAATCACAAAATTTGTATACGCCTGTCGAATATATATCTATAAAATATAATAATAATAAAATTATTAACAATATTATGAATTTTTATTCACATGTATGAAAATGATATTTAATCATTGAACTCGACCAGTTTACAGATCATATAAATAATTGTAAAATCTATTGAATTTATTTTAATAAATAAGTAGTATAAATATTTTCTATTTACTTATTTCGTAATATTAATTATTATCGTCAAGTAATATATTTTAATTTCATATTACGTCTTCATTACACTTTCATATGAAAAATACACATTCGTTTATACTTGACCAATGTCTATAACGAATACTGTAATTTTTTCTATTTAATATTAATTTAAGTAGATATTAATTGAAATTGAACATGAAACAATGTAAAGTGTTATTAAAGTAACATTCTGTAATAACAGTCGTTGTAATTGTTATTTTGTAATAATAATAATTGTGTACATTCTTTCAAATTATAATTAAATCAAAAAGTGACATTGTTATTAAATTTAATCATAAATTAATATTCGTATTATTATAGAAAAATCTTTAAGATTCTTTTAACATATTAAAATAATTATATATATATATATATATATATATATATTAAATGAATCACATACATTATTAATCTCACAAAATAATGAAAAGATAATTGTAATTTTTGTACCTATGTATATATATATATAGAAATGATAATATGTATTGTGAATATTTTTTTATATATATTGTAATTTACATGTCCTTTACTCAATGATGTAATTTATGAATTGTAATTTTGTTAATTTTATCAGACAATAAGTGTATTGTATATTTAAAACTTGTTAAAAATATTTCATATGATTAACATTTTACAAATAATAGGTGTTATTTTTTTCTATATTCATGCTGATATATTTTACTCGAAATATTTAATAATAAATTTCTAAAAAAATATTAAGTTCTGTATCTGGTTTTTAATATTGAGTTCTATATATAAATTGGATTATTTAAGTACTAATTTCTTAATATTAACAGAGTATTGTTCTACTGTTATTTAAGGAATTGGTGCCCACGAAAGACAATTGGTGCCCAATAAAACTTTCTTTAAAAAGAATGAAATACCGATTAAATGTTAATTGTAATTAATTATTGGTTGATATTTCCTCAATTGATTCGTGCAAGAATTATATTTTTGCACGATTGTTCGTGTTGTTAAATGCGCATGTCAATAATTATATTTATAATATTTAAGTTACTAAAAAGAACACTAATTGTGAATAATTAAAACAGTTTTTTTACTAATATAATAAAAAAGATATATGATTGTTCTATAAAAATGTACTGTATATTTATTACGAATATATTTATTTCAGAGTTCGAGAACTCCGCCATGAAGGCGAGTTTTTCTTTATCGTCTCTTCGGCCCTCTAGTGTAGGATTAGAGAGTCCCGAGCATGTACGATTAAGAGCAGAAAGACCATATAATAGTCTCACGAAGAAACGTAAAGAGCCAGAAAAAGAGAACTGGCGTAGGTCGTGGGGTACAACGTCTAGTCGTGAGGAGTGCAAAGACGATTTCTGGGCAGCTCTACAAGCCAATTATAATTATATTATGGACAATCATCTAATTGAGAGTTGCACGGTAATATATATTTGAAATTTTCTTTTTCAGAACAGAGAAATGTTATTGAGTAGACTTTTTATTTAATAGATAGTATTTTGTATCAAGTTACAAGTATTTCCGTATTTCTTTTATAAAATAACATTCAAACATTTCACAATAAACACATCGAATTTATGAGTATATTGAAAATACATTTATTATAATCAAAATATCTTTATAGTAGAACTGTTTAATGACTCTCTACTAACCTATATAGAGAACTAGTCAATTATTTGAAAATAGAAAATACATTTCATAGTAATTCAGATATATCGATAATATAATGTCTGCAATCATCACGTTAAAAACTTGTATAGGAAGTATTAAACAGCCAGAGGATGTCACGATATTTCTATATTTTTTTTCTATTTAATGCATATATTTTCTAGTTTAAATGTATTCATTGTTTATTTATTTAACGTATCAATAAATTTTATAACATACATATATATATATGAATATTATTTATTAAACATTTTATTAGTAATAGAGAACAAACCTAATTCTATTCGCTTCTTAATTGGTTACTTGTATGGTTTATCCATTGTTAGTGTACACATACATACATCTGTTGTATTATTTATTTTTTAAATGTATGTAATTTTTTCAGTACGTTCTTCGTAACGTCGTGGGTTAATGTTTGTGTAGATTTCACTATCTTGCATAACTGTTTTAATTTCAAAACAAATATTGTTAAGTAAATATAAATATTTCAGCAATATGTGATTAGAGACTATATGTGTACACATGTATTATGTAGTGACACTGAGTTAAAAAATACTTCGTTTAGAGTATCTATAAAAAAAAATAGGAATAATTAATTTTATTTTTTAATAATTTTTATTATCATGATAATATTTTTTTTTAAATATCTATATTAATCTTTCAAACGTACTTTTAGTTAAATAACTATTTAGTTTTTTAATTGTATTATTTTGCAACATTTAAAGTATAGAAGGAAATCTAAATGTTCTATACTTCCGTTTGTTTAATTACTATGACTAATTTATCTCTCCAGAATAGACATAAAATATGTAGTCTGAAACGAAATGAACTTGAAATTAATAACTATTTAGAATTAATAGCAGTAAAAAAAATTATAACTTTATTATGTCGTCATTACAATACGGATAGAGTTTTAAATAAATGTTATTAAGAATTATTATAGCTGTTAATTTGTTATATTGCATTATGCTGTGATGGGTTTTCTAATAATCGACTTAGAATAGTATAAATAATATAAAATTGATTATAAAAATATCCGGCCATCGTCATACAATTTT
This sequence comes from Neoneuromus ignobilis, assembly GCA_029203775.1. Classification (NCBI taxonomy): domain Eukaryota; kingdom Metazoa; phylum Arthropoda; class Insecta; order Megaloptera; family Corydalidae; genus Neoneuromus; species Neoneuromus ignobilis. The sequence continues at coordinate 3,402,278 of CP092097.1, forward strand.
ATATTTGCGTAACAATGGAAAATATTTAGAGATTTAACGATTTTTATGAATAATAAGTTGATTGGACACTTTTGTGTGTCTAAATACTACATTTTGGATAAAATCATTTTTTTCTTGGAAATTATTGTTTGTTTCAAGTTTGAAAATAGAATATTTTTAAATATACTAATAAACGATAATAAAAATATTTTTAAACATCTTCTTTATCGTAAAATTAATTTATCATGTGAAATATACTTGGATACTTTTATAGCCCTCTGTACACGTATTTTATAAAATCGTATAAGTGTATTAAATGAAATAAAACTAATTGAAATATTTATTTCAGGAAACTAGCGGAGAATTAATGTGTAATATAACGGACGCATGGAGTTTTAAGGAGTTTCTGTCACAGTTTTCCGAGCTCTATTCCTGGCTGAATAGCATTCAAGAGACTGTGTATTCCAAAGATGAAAATACCAAAAATAAATCTCTCTGTGCCGTACGTTTTACTCTCATACATTTATATATATATATATATATATATATATATATATATATACGTATTTTTTTAATTTTCAGTATCAGGATGAGTTAGAGCATCGAGCGCACAGACGAGTAGCATTTACAGAACAAGCGAACCGACTAATGCAAACTTTCCCAGAAGTGAAAGATGAAGTCAGTTGGCGTTTAGCACATCTTAATACAAAATGGGATGCTGTTCAACAAGCAATATCACTTGCTGTCCCTCAAGATTCTGGTACTGGTAAGTTGAATATATAAATAATCGATGTATAGTCGAAGTTATTTAACTTAAAAAGCCTTACAGTTAATTAATATTCTTTATTAGATGTTGAACACGAAGTACGTTGTTTACGACAATGGATGAGAGAAATGGAATCACGTTTACAACCTTTAAGTTTTCGTCAAGATTGGTCTGTACAAGAACTAGAAGAAAAAGCTCTTGAACATATGGTAAGCATTCGAAAAAATAATTTTTATGTTATTATATTAGTTATTAATATTTTAAAAAAAAAAAATGGTAGAAAGCTCAGTGTGAAATTGTTGTGTAAGTAATTTCATTTTCAATCTCAAATTAAAATCATATGTTAAAAACTATTAAACACATTTATAATTTTTAATTTAACAATATTTTTAGATATAATTGTATAAATCATTACCTATATTTGTTTAAGAACAAATTTTTAAATTTTTTTTAGACATATAAGGTAGCAAAATATTTTTTTCTCATTAATTAAGATTATATTTTTTAACAACAATTGTTTAGTGAATAGGGGGTATTCATAGTTCTTCCATGCGATTTTTTATATGAATATTATCAATTTTGAAATTTATTTCGTTAATATTGCTTAAGACGATTTTTCATAGTAAATAGCAACATTTTTTGAACATCGAAATAATTAATTGTTGAGATTTAATTAATAGAGGATTTTTTAATATATTTTTTTTAAATTAGTTATTTTAATAATATTTATTTTAAATATTTTCTGTTTCGAATATTTTTAGTTAATCTAAAAGATAATTTTTAATATGAAAGGTATTTTTTCTATGAAATTTGTGAAGTATTTATTCATGGAAAATAATCGTGAATAATCTATATATTTTGTGTATATAAAATGATATTAATCACCATGTAGTAATTTTAAGAACTGACTATTAATCATTATTGATAGTATATTAAATAAAATGATTAGATATATATTTAATCGATTCTTTGTCAATTGAAAGATAAAAATGTAAATTATAATGAATATATTTTAGAACTTTATTTTTGTTGAATTTAGCATTCATTTCTAATTACATATTAAGATTTATCAATATTTTTTATCTAATATGTGTTGTTGATTCACTAGGAAAAATGTTATAAATAAAACTAGATTACCTTAAGAATGAACATATTTTTATAGTGAATCATGTGTATATGATGTCATAAATACGTTTTTAAAGTTTAGTACAGATGTAAACCGTATTTTATTGTCTGATCATTCTCTTTGATTTTACATTGGGGGAGCCACGTATATCTTTTTAATATGTGTTTTATATACAATTATATATACATATATCACCCAAATATAATATTTTCAAAATTTAATTGTCCATTAAACTAAAATTGTTTTATTAACTAAAAAAATAATCATTTATATTTAAAAATGAAATTAATAATTAGAATTGTGTATAAGAGCTACATTTTTTACACGTAGGGGTGAATGACTTGTGATATAGGAGTGGCAGAAATTTTAATCATCACTTTATAGTAAATAAAAAAAATATTGATTTCGAATAATAATTAAAATAAATGTTTTGTATTTTTTTATTGTTCTTATGACGTTTATTGCTAATTATTAGATTTTAAACAAAATTTATTATTCGAAACTGATAACAGTTACTCAGATATATGACTTTTTGATCTTTCAATGATAAAAAATTTGTATATAAAAATAAAAAATATTTATTTTATAAAATTCGTTCGAATTGTTATTGTTGTTGATAAATTGAGTAAACTATGTCAAAATATATAAATATTTATATCTCTTAACATAAATAATAAGGTATAAAATGCATTAGCGTGATAATTAGAGAAACTGTTTAGATAAATTCTGTATAATTTAACAGAATGATTATGAAATATCATTATTGTAAATCAAGGACATGTTTCAATTTATACAAGCTATAATGTTTTGTAAATAATGTTAAAAACAGGAAGTTATTACTTACTTCGTAATGAATTTAAATCATGTATTTTACAGTGATGTGTTTTAAAAAGATTATATCGAAATCCCATTTGAAAATATCCCTCATAGTATGAAACTATAATTTCATTTTGAAAACAATTTCAGTATATAATTTTTCGTGATACATATGTATATTCATGGGTACGATTTTCTAGGTGAGTTTTTGTTAACTAACTACCTAGGGTTCTTATAAACAATTCAGTTTTCAACCCCTGTGATTATAAATTTATAAAAACATTTTCATAAAGAAATAAACATCAGATAACCTTAAATTATTCTTATAAGTTAACCTTTGTCAGTACTAATTATGCTAATTATATATGATATTTCTACTCATAGTATACAATGATGTTCTAATCAAATTGCTTGCAGTGAATGTACATATAAGAAATCCTTTTTTTAAAATTAACACGAGTTCAATTTATTTTTTCGTTTTACCTTGAAGTATGTATAGCAGATTAGTATGTGCTTTAAGTAATATTGTTTCTCGTAAGGCAATTACTTTCACAATAGTATTTATTATTAGTCATAATAAACGATTATATCATCGCAACAATATTATCGTTTTTAATTGATTTAAATGGAAAATAATATTTATGACCTTCAATACTCCATTTTGAGAATTCTGGTTTATTTTATATATATAGAAGGTATGATTTTACTGAATACACATTTTAATTAATTTCGAATTTTACAAGATCGAAACATATTAACCATATAAATAAAACTGTGTTAGTCAATTAACGTACATTCAAAATCAGATCTCATTTATTGATGTATGTTTATGTTTTTATATTCTACTCATCAAATAAAAAAGTAAGAAAATACGAAATGTATTTTTAATCATATTTTAGTTGCAAAAAATGCTATATAAAAAATCTTTATTAATCAAAAAAATATTTAGTTAGCCCTAAGGTATTCATGGATAAGAAAATTGTATAATCTAAAAACAGCTTATGACGAAAAGTCTATTATTAAAATGTCAATTGGCTATTAAAAAAAAAATAATTTGATGTTGTTTTGCAAAGAACTTTTTTTATATATATGAAGTGTCAATCATTTGTCAGAAAATACATGTAGTTTTTTTTTATATTATTTAAATGCTAATATAAACTTTCAATTCAAATATACTGTTCAAAATTTTCAAATATATATGTATAAAATATGTTATTATTTAGAAGTATACAATAATTATTACAATTTGTAACAATTACATGATTTTATATCTTGTTTGTTATAAACATCTGTACTTTGTAACAATTTTTAATTAACTAAGCATGTAAATTAGTCTGTTCTAGTTAAATATTAGTATAAAATAAAATTTAAAAAAAACAACTCTATGAAAATAAATTACAGTAAACACGTGTCGACCATTTCAAAATAACAGTTATAATGATTATATTTAACGGTTCGAATAAGTCATGTACATTTCTGGTTAACCTAATTTCATGGTAACATTTTTTTGCCCTTCACCGTATCGTAGGGAGTGTATATTAGTGTAGGTTTTGTCATATAAGGGCGATCTATGTATGCCTATTTAATGTATTTTATAAACGTATGCCTGTTATTTAAAATATGACCTTTTTTCAGAAACAAGACACGTGTATCAGTATTTATTTAAGATAGATAAAGATAATTGAAGCTTTCTTTTCGACTAGTTCGCTTTCGAGTTGATGGTGGTGACTTGTGTTTTAATTCACTTTGAATTTTAAATAAATACTAGTTTAATATATATTTTTTTTTAAACGACATTGATTTTTATTTTGTACTTGTCATATTGTTGAATAGAAAGAGGCTGTTTTCGTTTTTAAATTAGATTTAATTATATTTATTCTCATACATATAAATTAGATCGTTCTATATACATACATACAAATACAAAATACATCTGTTTAGAATAACAAATTCAGTAACTGAGATTCCAGTTGGAAAAATAAGATTATTTTTATTTTCTCTCTTTTCAGTTCTAACTCAAGTTTGTTTTATATAAGACTATAAGATTTTCTTTTAGTTGAAAGTACGTTTTGTTAATTTTTAACAAGTATATATATATAAATGTTTTTAATTGTTCATTGAAATTCTGACATGTCAAGGTATCTCGCTTATTTTCATTTTAAATATTTAATTAATTGAAATATGTGTATATATATATATATATATATATGTATGTATGTGTGTGTATGTATATATGTACAATCTATGCTAATATTTTATTTTTTCCCATACAACATGTAGTAGAACTAGATTGAATTTAAATATTTCCTGAAATATATACATAGAACATCTATCTAATTCATTTACAACAAAAGAGAGAGTAGTTTTGTGCAATATATTTGATATACGATTATTTCATATGTTAATTTGTTTCGAATTCATAAAGTTAGAAAAATGCGTCATTAACTTTTTAATGTTCTTTCAACTTTCGTTTCCTGTCATTTACTCAGATAAAATAATTGTGCTTAATATAGATATCGTATTACATTCGTATTGTATTTTTTTAAAAAAAATATTTAAATTTCACTCTTATTTTCTAAGAGTGAAATGACTTGTGCGTTCATTAAACATCTTGTTAGAATGTTATTATAAAATATTTATAGTTTATAATCAATCACTACATAATGAAAATCTCATTTTAAATTTCTAGAAGTAGGATAGTTTAATAGTTTCTTAAAAAAATTGAGTCTAGAATTTTATATGAACAAATAATTCAGAAAATCATATAAAATAATCTTAGTAACAATATTTTGTATGTTATAAAAAAAATCAAATACATAATAGGATTCTGTGATTTTAATCTGACATGTTGAAATTATACAGTCAGAATTAGACAAATCCAAGGTTGTATCTTAATAAAATTCTGTACTTGAATTCTGGTTAATGATCATTTCGTAGAATTATTCCAATATAAGAAAAATTCGTTTCGAAATAAAAACGTTTGTTAATCTATGGAATTTAATACGAGACAAAAAATTTAACACTCGTTCGGTTTTTCGATTATTTTTGACATTATTTCAACAATGAGTCGAATATAATATAATTTCTAAATGTTTTATATTGATTTATAGATATTGAAAATTGATTCTTTAATTGAAATTTAAATTAATAACAATAAAAAATAAACATCGATGTTTAATGATCTGAAACCATTCGTGTATGTTTGGAATATAGTGGTGGTTCGATAATTCGTGTATTTAAAAACATCTAAGTACTATGATGTAATTTATCATTTTTATCATTAAATATTAGATTGTATAGTCACACATACCATATACATAGCATAATTGCGTTGACGTGCACGCATATTTTTGTACTGATAAAAGTCGAACTGTGTCTTCATAAAATCATAATAACAAATCCGTTAGTGTAAAATCGAGTTTGTATTATTTTTTGTAAGCTTTCTGTGTTTAGCATACATGCGTCGTAAATAAAGTGCGTACAATGTTTAGTGTATCGAATGCATACAAGTAAATTCCTTTACTCGCTTCAACAATTATTTAATTATTTACGTGATCTGGTCCCATTTTTAACGGCTATGCTCAGATGAATACGGACGTACGGTTTGACTTTCACCGCATTTAGAGGCGTATGATTATGACTCTTTTATGTGCTTTAAGTACGTGTTCACTTCTATTATTTCATTTTGTTTGTTTGTTTGATATTTTTTCCAGATCTCCTCATACAGTTTCTTTTTATTGTCGTCAATGATCGAAAGACAAACGATTTGTTCCGTGTTTAATATTTGCAAGTCCGCATGAAAATAGTTGAGTAATTGTGTATTTTTTTTTATCTGTGACACATAACGAAAATCGAATATTTCTTACACTTAATGCTAGTATTCAATTATTGTAAACGATGGTATCTTTTCTAAATGCATGTCATTATTTCTTAGAACAGAATTTATTTCAGTCACATTAGTAGAATATTATTTTAAAAGAACGATAAACTGTTGTGTTTGATAAATTCTCATCGTTGAAAATATACTGATCATTGATCATACACGTTTTTTTTAATTCATTTGTAAGCTGATAACGTCGATATTGAATCCAATTTTTCTTGATTCAAGTAATTCGAATCTAGTCTACATTGTAGGTTAATGATCTCGAGCGTGCTTAGTCATATGTAGAAATAAATATTATAGAAATATGATCGTGTGATAATTGCAAATTGATACTTATCTGTAGAAAAGAATCACTAACGAAATGAAAGTGAACAAATGCGAATGAATTACAGCATTCATGTCAATTACAATCAGTACTGTTTACATTCTCGAATCAATTTGTTTTTCGAAATAATGACAGAAGATTGAAAAGATTCACACTGTGTTTATGTATATACAATTAACATTAAAGCCACATGTGTTCGAACATTTTTTTATATGGAAAAAAAATATTATTATTTGTTGAGCACGAGCTAAATATTATTAAATATCGACATATGTACATTTTACAATCAAAACTTTCATATATTTAATGTTAAATTATCTTTACGTGTTACACTCATCCTACAAACTAAATTTATTTAATATAGGTTCTTTATTTATTTATATTTTGATATTTGTTCGCGTGGATTTAGAAACCGTTAGAGAGAACCGAGACGTGCAAAAATCACTTGTCTCTTTTTTTGGACAGAAACTCTAAAAGTTCTACACCGATGGAATAATGGTTCTGTCAATTTCGCTTCAATTTATAAAAGCATTTTTTCCCTAATCCAGTATATATATATATATATATATATATATATATATATATATATATATATTTGTATTTCAGTAATTTAAACATTCGTAATCTGTAATATTTTACAAATCCAATTCATTCTAGTCTATTTTTGTCGTTCTATAATTATCTATTTAATTTAATAGATTTTTCTTGTTTACCAGTCTTGTTCTGTTTATTTTTATATCAACTGAGTCATTCATTTACATATTTCACAAGAAAATAGATAATTAAACTGTTTTTATTAAGTTTGTTCATCGATTGCCTTAGAAAATATGACACTGACATTGAATTACATTCAGTGAAAGGAGCTTTAGTTTAATCATTTAAATTTATGCTTCGTTTCATTAAAAAAATGTAAGTACTATAAATTCCAGAATAAATTCTTTCGTCATTTGCATCCGAAAATCATTTAAAACGTGTTAGTTAATTAATTCTAATATTTATTTTAATTGATATCAGTTTACACTAACATTATTTTTTTCAAGAATATTGTTCTTTTTTTTAAAAAAATCTCAGTATTTACATTCTAAAAATCTCTTAAGACTTTCATCAAAATTTATTGATATAATTTGACACATTTATTACAAGTGTTATCGAAAGAGTTAATGATAGATTTTGAGTACGTTTATAAAAAAAGTATGCCTCATTAAAATATTTTCGGAGTTATATTCTACTAACTTAATTAGATTCTCTAAGTAATATTAAGATTATTAGTACTTTACGAAAAAAAAACACACCTCTTTTAGTGACTTTATTGGTCAATTATATTCTTCACAAGTGGCTATACTAATAAGTAGCAACGTGTGTACTGTTTCTTTTCCGTTTGCAATTAATCAGCGAGTAAAATATAAATCCAATAAAAATGAATTAAATCTTTTGAAAGTTAAGTGATATGATGGATATATATTTCTGTATTATTTCGTATTAAATTAAATATGGCATATAATATTATGTTTATTTTAAAGTAATGGTCATTAGCACTTCAAAATCGGCTAAAACCTTTAATGTATTTTAAATTGCTTGTCACGTTGTATGGATGTAAACGCAACTTTTAAATATAAATTAGTGGTTTTAGTATTTACTTTCGAATATTTCATATATGTATGTATATTTTTAACGGCAACAACACGCTTGTATGTACATTGATAATGATATAATGAATATATAGATAGATAGATATTTATTTTGCTATAAACATACGTCGATCGTCTACCGGAAATGCATTTGACAGACAATAGATTATTTTATGTCCCCTTATGATAGTTTGTCACTTATTATATAAAAAAGTTACAAACACGTGTTTCCCTAAAGCTCTGTTTTGTAAATCGATCGTACGGTCACACTCGGTCAACTTGTCATTATTTCGGGGGTGAACGAACCCTTGTGTTTTGTGCACTTTTTTCCATCTAACTACTATACATACTTGGCCTTTGTTGTTAATTTACTTAGCTTTTCTTGGAAATGTCGTGATATTCTCTTATTTTGTTTTTATCGATAATAAAATAAAATGTAAAAGACAAACTTATTATATTAACATTTTTTTTTCGTTATATATACATTAACGTCGAGTTTTACAAAAATCTTTCTTTCTCTCTCTCTCTCTATATATATATATATGTACTAGTATATAGCCTATATTAGAACATTTTTTTAATTATAATTTAGACAGGATGTTTATGTAGAACGCTATGTAATTACATTACCCTGAAAATAATTTTATTGTGTGATTAATTTCAATACTTCCTTAATTACACATTACGAAAAAAAATCTTTTTTTAAATAAAAACTTGTTCAAATTGTGATAACAATTCGTTTTCAATTTTTTACTAAAAATATTTCCGGACACTAAAACGTAATATTCATTTCAATTTAAACCGATTTGCAAATGTATGATTTGAATTTTGGATTTTTTCACAAATTTTCAATTCTTGTTAAATGATAAGTATATAACGAACAGTTAACACGTATAACATACATTTCTAAAGTCATTGAAAACAAAATGTAAACAAAAATGTAAAATTTAATTAACGGATATAATGAAGACTTTAATTAACGTTTTCAATTAATTATTTTAACAGAATATTTGTACACATGAGATTTCATCGTGATGAAAAAAAATATAATTAAAGTAACATAACTGTTAGCATACCTATCTAATGTAAATTACATTTTCAATTCTATTAATAAACTGTTAAAGATGTAATTTGTAAATTCATTATAAATATTATATTTGAAGATTAGGTCGTTAATGTGAATTGATTATTTAAAATTGTTGTATTTTGATATTACGCAAATATAATGAAAAAATTATACAGATAAGCACACCTGCTGATAAGTAGAATTGTTATTTTTTACATATATACGTGTATATATTAGACGAATTATAATTTCAATGCTGCCTCTAGACACATTGAATGACTCAAGTTATAAGGCTGCTGCATCCTTCTGCCAGAATTGCAGAGGCGTATAGAAACCATAATAAAGGCTAGATGAATAAAGACTTGTTTTAAACTACTATAATAACGTTAAACTAACTTAATGAAATTGACTTATTTAAACTCCATATGGAGTAAAATGTATGAACAAAAATAACAATAAAAAGATCCTTTATACGTCGATGTTTCTTTGTGTGTAGATCACTGGTTTTTATTAAATTCTTTCTGAATAAACTGAAAACACGTCGTTTTCGAAACTATTGTTATCTGTAGTTTCCGTTATAAAATTTAATTCTTTTTAGTAGTTTTCTTGTGACAACGGGACATGGACTAGTTGAAGAGTCATTAAATTGAACGAAGCAAGTTTCTGTTATTTGGTGTTAAAATAGGTTTTATACGAATGTTGAATTTAGAATCTAGGAAATTAAATGTACGTTTATAATTTATGTGGGAGGATAATACAAGCTTGAACTCATCGATCCATTGTCTGTATTGAATATCTATTTTTGAAAATCTATAATTCATGGTAATCAAGGTTATTGATGTTTTTTTTATTATTATTATTAATTCAAATCATTTTAGTGTAATGTAGCTATCTTTTTTAGAGATAAAAATTAACTTATACAAACATATTGTGTGTTTAAAAAGTTATATTCGATTGTACAGTTGACTTAAGTGACTTGTGTAATGAATGATCGAAACATTCATATATTCCTGATTTTATATAGGTATGAATGCATTGGCTACATGCAAGCGTATCGAAGATCCCTTCTTAAATATTTTTGCATTACCTGTACATAAATATAGGTAAACTTTACACCTGTATATAAATATTCGTTAATGTTCGGCACATTTCGTTATTCATGTGATCGGATCGAACTAACATAGCAAGCAGTTACCAACAGCATGTGTAGCTAGTGAGCAAAGGCTGCTCGTTTGTATCTGCTGTGTGTGTGTGTTTAGTGTTTGTGTTCAACGGTGTTCCAAATAATATTTTTTTATACATAAAACATTTATGTATACAAAAATGTGCGTTGAATATGTGTAACAACACTATAAAGAGAAGAAAAACATAATCAAATCCTAACAACAATGTGAATCAAGTTTCAGTTTGTTAGTGTAAAGAGGTGATGCCGGTTGGAGCATTTTTTTGCAAAAATCGTACTGACTCGTCTTGCTCTCATATATTGCAAAATTTGCAACTAATACTTCGAGGTATGTTCTATTCAATATTAAATTTAACGAATCTATTGTCTGCAAACAGATTTCCATTCATTTTAATAATTATAAAAAAACAAACAAAACATTAGTTTTCCAAAAGTTTTTATATCATTTATGTTATGTAAAACATAATTTGCATTAAATTATTTTATAAACAAATAATACATATTTAAACTATTTTGATTTAAAATAATATTAAAAATGTCAATAGTGAATTTGCATGACATTGCATCGTATTAAAACATTGGTATGTGAACATTATTGCTAAATTTGTATTTGTAGACAGATTAATAATGTAGAATAATATATTGATTATTATTATGTATGTTCGTGTACTTATATCTATTTTTAAGCTTATCATATACATATGTTTGTATTTCAAAATAATTGATTATTCCTAGGAAAGTTCGAAAATAACGAATATTAAAAGTATTTATGCAGATGGTATCAACTGAAATATTTAATTTTATCAACAGCTTTAGATTAAGAAAATATCATGTTCACCTTTTTGTTTATTAATCCATACACACATACACTATATATATAAATTAATATATTTCGTATGTGTCAAAAAATCTAACAAATTGAATTAAAAAAATGAGAAATACAAAATAATAAATATTTAAAAATGTAAACGAGTCATAAAAACCAGATTAAAGCATGTTATGAAATGAAAGTTGTAATAAAAAAAATATATAAAATGTCATTCTACTGAAATAATGACGAAGACCGATATAAATATCTTTTATAAAAATATAATTATTAAAATATGCTTTCTTAAATACTTAAATATATCTCTTCTTTATATTTACTATTTTTTTTTTTTTTTGTGATGAATTATTTTATACAATCCAATATAATCTTTATAAACATGATGAATAACAACTAAAAATGAACTGAAATCTTTATATATTCTCAAGATGGAATTTTAATATAATTTTTGGCAATTATTTAAATAATATAACTAGTAATTTCGAAATGAAAATTGTATAATAATAAAAGATATAATTAGAATTTTTCTAATGTTTTATTCGGACTTAAAGTGATTATTTTTATATTTAAGTTTGTTTATTATTAATAAAACGTTAATTATAACGGATATTAATATTACTTATGTTTTTAAGAAAAACAGTTTCATGCACTGCACGTATGACATTGAGATTATTGAAGTTAAATGAGTCAGTTAATTATTTTTGTCTACAATTTTAAAGTTGTACAGCTCAAAGATTATTCGTACGTAAAATTATACTTAATATTCATTCGTACAAAAATAATGTTAACGAAAGATTAAAAAAATGTTTAATTTGAAAAATTTTATTTTCGATAAGTAATTAATGAAGTATATTTTTTAATAAAATATTTTAAAACATAATAAAGACATATAATCAATCTTAATAATGTATATCTACAAATTATCTCGAATCATTTTTTTCCATCAAATACTAATTACAAAGATCGATGTAATATAGTGTGCCAGTTAATTTAATTTTGACATCTTAATACGTGTCGAATTCGTGATAAAAAATAATTCATTAAATAGTGTTCTACATTAAATATTATATTAATATTTGTAATATATACAAAAATGTATATGAGAAAAAAATATAGAAATTTGTTTCACGTTTTTCAAATCATATTTGCACGTAATTGAATTTTTAATAGGATTTGTATATCTGTAAGAAACGATCTTAAAATAATATTTAATAAGAAAAGTTAGCAGTTCAATAAACATGTATTTCATTTATCAGATTTAACAATTATTTGTATATATTATCATTATAACTTTTTATATCGAGAAAATTAAATTAAAATTAGCTGTTTTTTTAAAAAAATGTATTAAATTTATTTGAAAAGAAATATTTTCGATCAACAATAATAATTATGAAATATATGATCTTTAACATGGATATCTTTATAAGTAAAAATAAAAAATGCTACATTGAAGTCTTTTAACCTTACTGATTTATATATATATATATATATATATATATATATATATATATATATATATATATATAAATTTCATATATCAAATTCGTTTATGTATTAATTTTTATATACTTCTCTATAAATCGTGTTCTTGTTATTCGAATACAAGCAAGTTGATCTTCATCATCTTGCTTGCTTGTATCAACCTGATTCATTAAAATTATTTTCTTCGAGATATGTTTTATAGAGTGGTATAGTTGATTTAATATAACAGTTTTCACATACATATATATATATATATATATATATATATATATATATATATATATATATATATATAATTTATGAACAATATTCATATGCATTTTATTGTAAAAATAAAGCAGATAAACTTTATATAAATTTTATAATTAATTTCAATTGTTGAAGTGTTTACAAAGATTATTTCTATCTATCTATCTATATATATACATATACATACATACATTAATATAGTTTTTTATAAAAAGTAAAACGCAGTTACCAATGAAAATATTAAAATGATAACTGTTATTCAGGTAGTAGTGTTTATCTTATCAATATAATACGTGAACGTTAAATATTGGACACTATGTTGTACATAGAACAAGTCTACAAGTAACACCACATAATCTACAAAAAAAAACATATTTGAATTTGAAAGGTTTGTCGAAACCATTAAACTTCATCTATTAAGACATGAAAATATCTTTCGTTACATATAAAACAAAGTACATGTAGTCCTACGTTTTCGGCGTTGTTTTTAGCTACATGCAAAAATGATCAGTTTACAATATAACAGTTTGAACAACAGACATTGTTAAACAAATTGCAAAAAGGAACATCGATAATTCTATACAGACAGTAAGGACGAATATCGTTTGCAAATGTCATGAAAACTTAATGCAAATACGCCCCATTCAAGTCCATGAAGGCGTTTTTCAACGAATTGTATGTTAAAAACGTTTGAAGTGAATTTATTATATGTACGAATAATAATAATTTATTCGAAATTTATGCAAAATATATTTGTATTGTTCCATTATGCACTTTTAACATTACTGCAGAAATGTATACAAATATAATATTCATAAATATTTTTAAAATGTTTTAAAAGTGACATGAAAATTAAATTGTGTTCATATTATTCTTTCATTAGAATATTATTAAAAAAACGAAGAAAAAGTATACATTTTTTTTTCAAAGACATACGTTTTTGTAACAGTTCAAAGCTATAAAACAAACCACATTTATTTAAAATAACTGATATTTTCACATTTGTCGTCTTGTGTAAGTAATCAAAATGATTGTAAAACATAATGAAGGATATTGCACATGAATGTGGTTTGAAACATTTCTGGTCGAATTTCATGACATCAACAGATAAAAATTGAACACTGGCAATATAATTTCAATCTAAACTATCTTACAAAAAATATATCATAAAACGTACACAATTCAAGTGCCTTCCAGTACGAATATATATATTTCGATCGAATATTTTTTTAAAATGAGGTTTGTTTTTTAGATACAAGTAATATAATTACCCTCCAGGTAAATAAACGTATAGTTATCTCAAGGTTTACAACAAACTTAATTAGAAATAAAAAAAAGTTAGAATACTATATAATATTGTTTAGTACAATGAATCTATTTTATTTCGTTTATCTACATACAGTGATATAAGTCGACTGGAAAATATTAGAGATTTACATAGACACAATTTTCTTTATCATTGCACACACTCGACAATGAAATCGTATGGAAAATCATATCACATATTCAGATTTTATTATTTATTTCGTCGCTATAAAAGTTTATATATGTTTTATGATAGTTTTCTCCTTATTTGTACATACTGTATATAACAAGAAATCATTATGTATATATTAGTCATTAGTTTTGTAGATATCAACTTAAAAATCATTAATAGCTAGTCGTTAATTATTTAAAATTTATGACTTGGATTTGGCACGGAACTTCGTGTTGGCTGAATGATAACCGTTATAATTAATTGAATTATTTAGGTGAACTACATAATTAACACTTATTATACCGATTTATTGTGTAAACTGTATATATATATTTAAAATAATTAACATTACGAAATTGTTATTAAAAATGAATTATGCTGTTCTGTGAAATATCATTTAGGTGTAAATATAATTTCATATATTGACATACAAAAAATATTTCATCATCTTATATCTTCTTGTCAATTTTTATAAATAAAATAAGATTGATCTTATTGTGATTTTCAGTTATATACATAAATATCAAACACGCAACTAAAGTATTTGCTCTGGTTTATTCAACAAGAATGAAAATATTATAAAAAAGAATCAATATGTTATTTAAAAATACAATCATATAATTATAGCCTTAAGAAATCTTCGTACGTATAACAAAGTATCAGTTATAATTATGTCTGATTGTTTTATTTATAAAAACGATCTTACACATTACTTTTTGTAGAATCTTCCTATTCATTCATTAATGAAATATTTCTTGTTAGGACAAGCTATACGGAAAACTTTCCCAGTAACGGAAATAACATTTAAAATTCATAATTGGATTTAAACAATTATATATAATGCACTTATTCATTAAGTAAATAAATGCTGATATTTTGTTAGCATTGAATACAGACCTTCTTATAATAATCTTTATTATAAAGGCATTTATTAACAGTGCTTGTTAATGTATAACAGCTTCTTAAGAACGTCTTGTCTAGATCTAAATTCGTTCATACTATTATGTCTGTGGTGAACGTACTCGTATGTATTTGCCGGAGAGCGAGGAGAACAATATTATACATAATTGACTGGCGAATGATGTCATACGTGTTAGGCATTATGAATCTCGCGTTATCGAAATGGCCAACAACTGCAAATAGTCGGTTAGCCTTTTTGTTGACGGAAAAAACATTTTTACTTGAATAAAACGTATAAAATCGACAAAGATTTTTTTATTGTGAATTGTTATTATTATCAACAAAAGTGGATAAAAAATAGACTGGTTGTACTGTATGTACTCATTCAATCAAACTGAATATAAATGGTGTGTGTAATTTATTTCATGGCGAAACTAGAATCTCTTTATTCCACATCAAATTAATGTACATTCATGATTACAGCGCGAATAAAATTTCAATCATTAACATTATTCAATATGGTAGATTCCTAAATGTACGTATGTACATAAAATAAATGGCTAGAATATGAACTACAGTATAAGCTCGTTATTTTTATCTTTGAGATTAACACGAATGATATGACAACTGTATTTATTCAAAAATAAACAAGAAATATATGATTGTAGAGAGAGAGAGTATAGTTAACAATTGTTTATAATAAAATACAAAGATCTTTTTATATAAAACATTTAGAAATTTCGTATGTAATTATTTATCTAGTGTTGGTCGTATTATCAAAAGGTTAATAAAAATATTTTATAATGAAAAATTGTTATGGTTCATTAGTTGTGTGGGTTCATACCAAACCAGTCAATTATGATGTGAACGTGGTTTTAGCAAAAGCTTTCGATCGTTATATAAAATACAATACCTAATTCACATTTAATTCTTAATTATACTAGCGTGCTTAGTCGACTGAGTAAGTTTCTAACATTTAATTACAGATAATTATTATTGTTAATAGTGCACTGATGGATTTATAAAGAAATCACATTTAGAATAAATTTGTTGTTCTGTTTCTATTACTCGATGATGAAATATTACTCTTTCTCGACAAATTTCATATTTATATTTGTATAACTGAAATTGGAAAAAAATGTTTACATTTTTTTGTTATGTTTATAGAAAAGTATTTACTCATTATCGTGTGCGACTATAAAAATTAACAACAAAATCATTTCCGTTTATTTGTATTGAATATGTAAGTTTTTAATTGAATATTTGTTACATTCTTAAATATTTTTGAAAGTATTTTAATTAAATTAATGTTTTTGTGCACAATTATATAAAGAAAGTGAATTATTCATCATGAGCTAAGGTGAAATATAGTATATAATTTTAAAAGAGAAATGCGTTCTGTTCATGTTTTTTGATTAATATTAGAAAGACGTGATCTTATCATTTATTACAAACGTTACGTCTATTCAAAACGATTAATTATTGCGTGATTGTTTGTTTAATCAGTGAGATTCATTTTAAAACAACAGTATTAATAGTAATTATACAAAATCGTTTCATAAAAATACTACGAAAATAGTATTGTTAAAAAGCTCTCTATCGAGCTTTTGATCACTAATTGACTTACACAATAAACATATTTCGTTTATAATATATATGTATGTACATATCCATAATCAGTTAACAAAACTATGTCGTCATTTATCGTTTTATTAAAAGCATACACAGATAGGACAGTTCTACGAATATTTATAGGATAACAAAATTATTGATTAATACAACATGTATCGTGCACAATTAATAATTCAAACAGAACGTAATTTTGTACAAAATATGGACTTTTACTCAACAATTTCTCTAACAGCAACACGTTATCAATAATTTCTGTTGTTTATAAAACAACTAATTTTATTTTTATTATTATTTCACTACAAATTCTTGTAATTGTACGAGTAAATTTCATATGAATGCTAATCGATTGGTTTTTAAAAAAAAAAACGTATCACATTTGAAATATAATTGCATTATTGAACAACACTTTCTATTTGTGAATATTATTAATTACAATGTGGTCTGATTTCATGTCTAAACTTCAGTATGGTGCTTTTATCAATTTTGCTAATTTTAGAACGTTGTCATGTATTTATTATATTCGACTGAACTAAAAAAAACTGAACAATTTGCTTCGAGCAAATTTTTTCAATTTAAATTTATAGGCATATCAAGTGTGATTTATTTTTTAAATGTATATGTATGCATTTTTTTCATTGCTCTGTTTTCAGTACAATTATTACTGTTCGAATAATAAAACTACTAACCACATCTAAATTTAGAAAATATAACTCAAACTATTCGTAGAAGTAATTTGATATCACTTGTAATAAATGTATGTTTCTGTCTGGTAATAAATTTTTTTGAAACGTATGTAGTTAATTCCCAATATCGAAATGATTTTTATTAAAATTAATATTTTTTTTTATTTAAGATTTTTTTTAATAAAACGTATTTTTATAAATACTGTACGATTTTAAATGACACCACTGTATATATAATATGAAAAGTCAATAAGTTATAAATACAGTAATACTGACAGCTTGTTCAAAATAATATTTTCAAACCAATATTAATCAATGTCATATACTATGTCTTTATATTTAATTTTTCTTGGTCGTTTTCAGTTTATTCACCTTTTCTAATGTAATAAATAATCGAAATTTTCGATTTGCTTACACGAACAGGAAATTAAATGTAGGTTTCCATCAAATTAAATATTTAATACATATATTTGTTTGTAATCCTGCGTATAAAAAATACCCAATTGCTATAGTCTTTGTTATATTGTCTATTCAGTGAATTAAAGAAAAATAGTCTTATTAAATATGAATTATCTGTCTGTTAAGTGAATACTTATTGATTCTTAACAATTCGGTTTCAAAATAACAAGGTTTTATAAAACTGTTGATTAATTTTTTGTCATCGACTTTTTTCAAATTAATATATATATGTTGATACTTTAAATAGAAGCTAATTAATACATTCGAAGTATAATTATTGATAGTATCTATTCTTTTCTTTGTACTGATCATTAAATACAGTCACATGCGGTTTTGTACGAAACGAAGAAAGGGTCAGAGAGTAAAGCACGTTATTCTGATAATATTCATTGATATAACAGTTAATGACTAACAACAAAAGGGAGTCTAACGGTATATATCGTGATTAAAAACTAATTACACGCGTTGTAAGAGCTTTTGTATTCCGAAAATAAGTTCAATCAAACTTTATTTTAAGCGTGCTATAATATTTGTTTAATATTTTGATTAGTAGTTATGTAGGAATAACGTTTTGTCGAAAGGGTCCACACGTTTTGTTCACACAAGGGGACATAAATTTGTTGTGACTTCTATCACCCGTTATAAATTCAATTAGTTTTTTTTGTATTGAAATACAAACCATATTTGTACTCTATTTGAACAGTTTATAATTGTTGAAAAAAATCGTAACAAAATATTGTACGGCGATGTCAAAAAAATGAATCAAATGAATTGAATTTCATTATTTGATTCATATTTATATTCTTAATAGATTTATTTATTAACAGTGAAGATATTGATTGGCTGTTAGTTATTTATGGACAATTAGCCACTTAAAAGCAGTTTTAAGTATCTGGCTGTTAAAACGCACAAGCTGTTCTGATTATTATTATATTTATATACATATAAATGTTATAGAAAGTGTGACGTAAAGTCTATTTATAAAACTATATATACTTATCATGTACTGTCTCCATTTATTTGCGGTTTATTTACCGACAACGGAAATTGTATGATAATTATGATATATTTTCTTGTTAATGATGTTTTAATTAAATGTATTTTAAGATTTTACATTTAAATAATGCTCTGTTAAAAAGAAATCAGTGTTATTTAAAGAATATTTATTAAATGTTATTATCATTCTACAAATCCCAATTGAATTTCAATACAATGTATATGTATTTAATTTTTTCTCAGTACCGTATATACCTTTTATTCGTGATTTGTTTGAAATACACGTGAAAATCTTAACAATGAGCCAGATTTCAGTATGTAAATGATAATAATTACAAATCACAACACCATATTTCTTGTATTTTTTTTTGTTGTCTTTATCTAGTCAACAAACATTGAACAATTATCTAGGTTGAATTTTCACTAACATTTTATTTATAGACATTTCTATTTACATAAAACGTTATAAGTAATCAGCGTTTAATTACTTTAAATTGTATTATTATTGTTGTATATAACAACACTGTTTATTTATTTTGTTTGATACTACGTGTGAAATATCATAAAATCAAGAAGTTAATTGCACAAACAAATTTCGTCGACTTATTGTTGATAGACAATTATATACTAAATATTTATATACTATTCACATATTGACGATTATTAAATGAATATCTTGTGAAATTTCGTTTCGACTTTGTAGTTAATTTGTGGTATTAGCTCTACTGAAATTTAAACAGACATGCACGTTTTATCTTATTTCAACAAAACATGAGAATTATTATCTAAATTGAATGTTAAAATGTGTTTATTACTGTTTAAACACTTCAATGCATTTATTTTGTTTGATTTCAATAATTCGAAAATAAATAGAAATTAAGAATGAGATTATTTTGGAAATTTATCCCATCGAAATTGTTTGTATTGAAAGATAATTCAATACAAATAGGATTTGATCTTTTGACATATCTCTCATATTTATATACTTCTATAATCATTGAGCAATGACCACGCCTGTTTAAATTTCATCTTATTGATACATTGATTTATCTTTACGATTCTACTTAATTTGTTTTATTGAATCTCTTTGGTGAAGTACAAAAAAATGCTAATCATTTAAATTGATTTATTGCTGCAAGCAAAAATCCACTGACTAAATTCAACTGAAATGATATTTCAAATAGTCTAATTACTATCTCGAATATCAGATAACTGTTTTATTAGTCATAAAAACAAATTTCTCTTTCATATCTGAAAAACTCGAGTCATGAAAGTACACAAGTACTTTTTCATAAACAAAATAATTTCAAATTTGATTGACTAGTGTAGTTAGTTGTACTGAAATGTAATTCGTCTCATTTTTAATGTACATTCCAGGATGGAATTCTTATTGCATACCAATTATCAGTGCCAGAAACGTATCTTCGTAGTCATAAATATCCACGTACATAAAATGTTATTAAATTGTATGAATGTATGTACAATTCAACTAGATGTTAATTGCAATCTTTGATATCAGATAAACGTCCAGCTAGTCATAAAATCAATTTCTCTTACATGCCAGAAAAACGTTTTACAATAGTAACTGTAAAATAATATTCACGCATATTTTTCTGACAAGGCCCGTTTTCAACTGATTATCTGACAGAAAGAGAAATTGATCTCCTGAATGGTGATCTATTTTTTCTCAAAGATTTTATCTCACGGTGTGCATGCATGATACGGCCTAATTAATATGCTGACCATGAAGTTATATATACATATAAATAGACATACACACACACACAAATATATATATTTAAGAAAAATAACAGTGATTATAAACGAACTAAGTTTTTTCGTATTGTTGTATATTAATGTTTCATTTTTAAATTATACATATTAAAATAGTAATTGTAATTATTTTAAAAATATTTTTATATTGAGACTCTTTTTCCAGAAGATAACAAATAAATAGTTATTTTTACTGTCCTACGTCATCCGGAATATTCCATTATATGTATAAAAAAATCCAAGCTTATATTTTTAAGTCGGTAATAATTTTCTTTAGTGTAAAAAAGAGTTATATTTAACACGCCTACACAGCAGGAGACTAAATTGATACTATTTTGTGATTGTGTGTTTTTTAAGAAAATCTAATCGTCTTTAAACATCCCTTTCTGTTGACAATATGTGTCCATACCATTGTCAACTTACAGACATATAACATATCTTGTTATTCAATATATCTTCTTCTTTTTAATTCATCGTTGATTCAATCGTTTCGTTTCAAATTCAAAATGAAGTTATTTTTGATTCATTGCATGTAAGAAATGAAAAGACGGCTTTTAACCGAACCATTAAGCCGTTTATCTGTCCCTTTTCTACACATCGTACACCATAAATCCATCATTTATAATCTTTTCCACATATGCATGGGTATGTGTGCCCTAATGCGTGCATGCATAATGTCTTATTTGTCTGTTTATATTTTCGAATCATGCTACATCAATCATAATATATTTTTCCCACCCACATTATGAATATTATCGCCTAGTATATGTATTTTCAACATTGATATATCCATGTGGTACACGTTATTTGGTGCGGACACTTACATCGTCTAATATTTCAATTGAAAAATTGTCCCAATTGAAAAATTCAATCTGACAATTACCAAAGAAGGTACATGTTTTGTATGTAAGAAATTGATTGCTAAATATAGACATAAATCAAAAGGTTCTTGTTTTTTTTGTTTCGTCAGTAAATGCTGCAAGAAATCATTGCAATCACTTATTTCATAAATGTATTGTTTCTTTAATAAATTCATTGTTCTGGTATTCAAAGAATAACTGTTTCTCATCGACACAATATTATTTTGTGCAGAGGAGAGAGATTCGTGTTATTTAATTATTTTAGATTAGATCATTTTTGTTTACTTCACAAATTGTTCGAACAGATCGTAATTAAAAATAATATCTGTTTTTATTTAAATTTCAATATTTTCCCATTACTAGTGCATGCTTCTAAAACGTTATCATTGAATTTATGTACAATGAAATGAATGTACGTTGTCTACATTTCACATCAAGTAAATACACATTAATATATGTAGTTGAATGTATAATACGGAACGTTTTGAATAAAAAATCTGACATTACACCGTAACTAATTAGTTTTACCTTCCGTCCAAGACAATTTGTCAACGTTATTGAAACACACGTGTGGTAAAAATGACTATCTTGTCCATTTTCGTTTCGTGTATAAGAATGCTAGTGATTTTTTTCCATCGTATTGCATTGCTTTTATTTCATACTTTGTCTAATTTTATCTTTAGATTCGGTATAGATAGCCAACATTGTGAAGAATTTGATTGCGCAAGATCTTTTCCAGCACAGCTGACAATGCATTAAATTTATTATGAACGAATCAGGAACGTTGATTTTATGTTTATGTATTTAAGGATCTGAACTGTTTTTAGAACAAGCTCTTCGAACTTTCAACACTCACACAACAAATACACATGTATTTTCATAAAGATTAAATATTTATGTGTATTTGAATATATAAAGTTTATAAATTTGTAAATAGTACACAACACAGTATATTGTATCGACAGTTAGTCACAACGAAAGATCAATAATCTCTACATTGATTTCATTTAGATTAAAATGTAATTAAGATAAAATCGTGTTGTATAGCGGACAAAGGCGCCGTTATTGGTTTATATTTTTCGTCACGTTACAATATTAAATTTGCTTAATTGACAACAAGAAGTACAAGTATAAAATAATACATTTAAAGAAATTATACGTTATTATCATTTATATTAATAATTTTTACAAGTTCTTAATATATATATAATTTTGAATACTTCATTAGTAGACATGTGTTAGTTACTACATTGAGACTGACATGATGGCCCTGACCCTAAGTTATTTCAATTGTTGTCTTATTCTTTAAATTTCCGTACTTATTCTAAGTGTAGGGTACAAAACATACCAACATATAACGATATAACACATGTATGTGTACATATACATAAAACACAACCGAGCTTCATATTAAATTATTAACATCTGGTCGTCAAAGACCAGTCTCTGTTTCCGTTTTAATACTGTTCATTCGTCTCTTTCCGCTTCGTTAATTTTACTACATCTCTCACTTTCATTCATCACGAAAATGACACACGAAATAAATACAGATACATCCATATACATATATATATATATATATATATATATATATATATATATATATATATATATATATATATATATATATATATATATATATATGCAATTGTGTGTTCTATTGAGAGAACTGTTATTTTCAACGGAATAATTGTAAATTGTTGTACATTTGTACATGGGTTGTTGCTGACAAAACATGTCTTTAGTTGTGGCGTATGTTCGTTACATTATTCTTTTTTTAGTACATGATTAAGTGGATTATATCTATGACAACATGTAAAAGTGTGTTCTACGTTGGACACAATCAACATAAATTTGTATTTAGGTCATACGCCTACGTAATTTTTATTAGATTCCATGGGCCACATGTTAAATAGGCATTAAAAAGTGATCCTTAACCTTCTCGATATTTTTTTAAAAAATCTA
The DNA here is from genome assembly GCA_029203775.1 of Neoneuromus ignobilis. Taxonomy (NCBI): domain Eukaryota; kingdom Metazoa; phylum Arthropoda; class Insecta; order Megaloptera; family Corydalidae; genus Neoneuromus; species Neoneuromus ignobilis. The sequence goes on from CP092097.1 coordinate 3,426,352, forward strand.
GGTTAATATACTATGCTGTTTATTTCAATAACTGTTATACTCATTCAGTATTAATTGAAATGCGTGAAATTCAAATCGGTTCATAAAAATAGCTATTAAAATAGAAAACCTTTAAAGATCGAAAATGCGTCACGTACTTAATAATTTAATAACATTATTGTTTTTTTCGTACGTTTTATACACGTTCGTACAAGTAGCACGTACATTACCTACTCCAAAAAAATAAAACGCTTATATGGTATCTTAAATGCAATATTAATATAGATTGTTAGGGGATGATGTTTTGAATGGCCTCTATGTGTTTATAAGATTTAAATTTGTGCGATTTTTACTGTATGATGTGATTAAAAATAACGTTAATTGAATTTGAAGAATCATACACGAGAAAACATTTCTCCTTCGAATATATTTTTTATGAATTCAGTATCGTTTGTGTTGGTTTTATGGTTGTTTGTTTGTATGTATGTTGGTGCAGTGTTTTTGTTCGAGATGCCATATCGCATACTAAGTTTGTGAGATTGTGTATATTTCATCTGTATTTAATGAAACGTAATTTAGAAGTCACGTTTCATCGAACATGGAGGTGGATGTTTTATAATATATTCATAGCAGCCCTGCTTAAGCAAAAGCGATCTAATAGTACATTGGCGTCTCTGACCTCAAACATTGGCTGGCACAATTCTATTATTAGAATGCTTACTAACATTCGGCTAGTGCTACTATGCCATGAACTCATACTACAAACGGAGATGACATCAACACGTCTAATACTTAGATCGTCTCTTTCTTTTCCTGTATAAGACTGAAATTACCAACCGACTCAAAAATATTTTTTTGTGGATTTTTAACTGCCAGATTTTTTTCATTTCGTTTATATACAATCTTTACAAACGCACTCATAGTTGTGACGCGGCCACTGTGTTTTATATATTGAATAGTTATAATTTTAGGTTTGTTTATGTTCGTATTGACATATGTTTTAGTTAGAAATTGGCGTCTGTCGACTTTAAAAACTGTCACTCTGTACATTACAGATTGACTTATTTTCTAATCCTCTTGTCATTGTTGATCCCCGTTGATTTTACGAAACTTTGCGGGAGATATATTGTTTCCCAGTGTGAGCTTTTATATTCGAGACGCGTTGAAAAATAAATTACACTGTTGGTTAGGTTAATAGATAATCTTAGGTCATTTATAACATCTTTTCATTTTTAAGTAAGATATTTCACCCACAATAATGCGTACGTGTATTTGTTTTTTTTTAAAAAAAGGACCAGTATTTATTATTTTTATTCCACTATTTTTCTTTCGTATAATATTACTTTAAAAACAAAGATCCATTAATTAAACTGGCATTAGTTTATATTATCGTCTATAATACTTTTATTTGCGTTTAAATTTCTAGATAATTTCCATTATAATTGACAATAATTAAAATGTTATGCTTGTAATACTAATTATACATACTGAAAATATACATTTGTTTAAAGAAAACGAATTGTTTGTTTATCCACAACAATATTTAATATCTGTTAATTAAAGCCAGTCGAATGTGCATTCTAGTTTTACAATCCGTTGATTCATTACAACAGTAGGAAATTAATGAGTTATTATTTTTTTTATAAAAAACTGTAAATCACAATACAGCTATATGGAAATTGTAGCTGGACTGGTTTCTCTTCTCTGATCAATTGATGTTATTAACTGAACTTAGCACGCCTTTTAACTGTTAATCTATTTTTTTGTTGTTATTTTATAGAATTATATACATATAGAAAGAGAAAGTACTATTAAATTATTATTTTATTACATTACTGAATAATTCTGTAAATAATTATTGTGTTGTGTCAGTGAATCGATAATGAATATATTTTCTTTAATAAATAGTACAGTTATTCATTTCACTTTTAGTTAACATTTTATATGACATATATATATATAATACTGAATAAATGTGTCTTCTAAATTCGAAATGTATTAAATAAAATAAAATTAATATATAATAAAAATCATTTATTGCAAAAAAATGATGTCGATTTTACTATAAATACAGAACGAAAATAAATTTAACATAATAAGTAATAAACTTTCTTTCACAAACTACTTTTTTCTAATTTACAAATCAAATATAATCCGGTTTTGTTATTTATTCGATATTGTAAAATTCCATAAATATCAGTTAAATTTCTCCATTCATTTATCAACCAACAACGGTAAATTGTGTCGCTAATAGAAATGATTGCCCTTTTGACCGTATACGTCTCTCATGAATCAAATGTCACAGCCATATATATTTGTAGAACTTACTGGATCACAATATGGAACTGTTAATCGTCAATACTTATACACGATATATATGTGTGTGTGTATAATTTTTCTTGTTATACGGAAGAACACATACGACATTGCAAAAAAGACACAATTATTATCTAGACACAGTGAACCTGAATAGATGTCTTATTTGGCTATATTCACTCTTTGATAAATGCACATAGTCAGGAGAAACTAGATTTTTACTCGATTCATTAATATATATTTATATTTATTTGTGGCACTGTACTTTTTAATGTATTCAAAACACGTTTTTACTCATTGCAGTTCAAAATCAATTGAAAATTGATTCACGGTAATTGAAACTTAAACAGCTTAGTGCTGTCGTTCAACTCTACTTGATCTCAAAATATATTGAGTACATATTATAAATTCGTAGTTAATTAACAGTTAATTTCAATAGATTGATGTTCATAAAGGGACAGATAATCAACTAATTTTTCTATTGTTAATATATATAAAGTGTACGTGAATGTAATTTTTAATGAATTTACGATAACCACGTAATATAAACTAGAAACTGATCGATATATGTTGAGATAGAGTATATATTTATTACACAGCCATGGAAGTTGTTAATAATCGACCTTTCAGTAAAGTGGAATCAATATCAAAGTATACGAGAATAGACAATGTCGTGAATTAAAAATACTCACGATATTTTGACAGTTCTTTTTGGGCGCGGTGACTTGGCACGTTTCCCGCATACTCACGCCAAAATAAAAAAAATCAATGAGTAACAGTATGCATGGAATTTCCATAGATGCATACAGATAATTTTGGAAAGATTGATGCTTATAGTTCTCATAGGTTTAATACTTTTTATTGCCTATATTATTTGTTCCATATTTTTGTCACGTGCACTACTTAGTTTTCAAATAATTTCATCGTCATATAATTGTACTCTTGTGGACTTTTATTTACTCTACAAATTTAAATTTAACCACAACATTTTTAAAAAAAATAAATAAAATGAAAAAGAGGTAAGTTTCTAGAATGTCTAGGAAAAACAGATGTGTCAAAATATAATTCATTCCATTTTTATCACGTACTTTTTTATACGATTCGAATGATGTCAAACGAAGATCTTGAAAGGTTTATTTCGTCTTCGTTGAGAGCAATAACACGTTGATCTTATTGCGATTAATATCGAATCTAAGTAGTGTACGTTTTTTGACTTTATTTTTATTTTATTTCAGTGCCAGAAAATGAACAGATTACTTCATAATGTTATTTATTTTCAGGTGTTGCAACGTGATATCGAGAGCCACGGGAAAGTTGTAAGCAGTGTTGTAAAACTATGCGAATCTGAAAGACGTCGTTCAACCCCTCCTGTACAAACCCCACGACGATCACGTCGTGCTGCCCGTTGTAGAGGTCGTACAGCTCTCGCACTTGAACGCCGTTGGCACTTATTATTTTTACGGTCACTCGAGTGGCAGTGCCATATTGAAACTTTAGCACAGCAGCTTGCCGCTAATGTAAGTCATGTAAAATATTGTAACAATTATTTCATTTTATCGATTAAATGATCCACTTTGTATTTGAAAAACATACGATGACAGAAAAATAAAAATTAATGAATGTTTCTTTTTTTTATTAGTATTTATAGAAAAAAACACTGAACGTTAAATAAATAAGTAAATGCAAATATAAAACGAACAAATAAAAGCAGCGAAAAAAAAGAAATAATTGTCTAGGTCTATTTTTCATCATGTCCATTAAATTAAATTTCATACTTTGAAATTGTTTAATGTTTCTTTTATTTTTATAATAATCATATTTAATAATGATTCTAATAATGTAAATGAATAAGTAAAACGTTATTATAAACTAAAACTTGTATCAAGAGTTTTATTCTAAACTATTTATAACAATTAAAACATTCATAAAATGTAAATAAATTTAAAAATATAATATTTAAAAAATTGAAACGAAAATAAATAAAGTGACCAAATAAATAACTTAACATTGATCGTTTGTGTTAAAATATCTTTTTATAGCTGTGACAAATTCATAATGGGACAGCTGATGAAAAATAATCCAATTAATAAAGTAGACATATATAATGTAGCCATTGACAGAAATATTTTAATATTAAATAAATGATTTTATGACGATAAATACAATTAATCACTGATTAATATAACCGTATTTACTATCATATTTTATGTCAGATCAACGGTTTATAATTTGTCTTGTTTTCTTTTAAATTACTTCCTATAGATTCAAATTGCAAAAATATTATTAAACGCTATTATAAATAACATTTAAAAGTTAAAACAGTTAGTGTATAAATTATACAACGTGTAAATATATATATAAAAATGGATTCTAAAACAGTTTATTATAAGACAGACGTTTATGATGATTTCCTTCTGCTTTTTTGCACATTCGATATCACTACTGTTGAAAAATGTTTCCCTTTAGTTTTAAATACTTTTTCGTTTTTTCTCTTCAAATTCAAGTATATCCAAATATAGTTTTTTTTGCTAATTGAAAACTGTTTTACTAAAACAAATCTTCAAAATAGTTTCACTTTTATATAAATTGACATAAATTTTAAAGTAAGTGAATGTGCTCCGAATGTTTTATTTCTACTGATTATTTCGAAACATTTCATTAATTATTCAATTAACACATATTTGAAATAAAACTTGACACGAATCACACACACACACATATGTGCTGTCTATATGTTTAAATCTGCAAATGCATGTGCATTTCGTTATATAAATATTTTGTTAGTTGATAAACACAACTGGTAGACAGAGTAAAAATACCTTTTAATCCATTGACTCAAATGCCATTTAAATTAAGAAACATCTTTCTCGTTGACTCATATGTCTGCAAGGAAATGGAAGTTTTGCAATTTACATAAATTTACATAAAAATTAGACAGCGATACGGTAATTTTATTTATACCGTACATGAATAAAGTCTGTTTTTATAATGAATACTTTTGTGTTAATCTCTCTACTAATGATATGTTGTAATTCAAACATTCAGTGTTTATAAATTACTGTCTGTATGCAGTTTTTAGAATCTTTTATAGAAAACGTTATCTGATTTCCAGTTCACATGAGAATTGTACTTGCTTTTAATATGATTGAAATTTGAAATTTTCATTCGAATTGAAGTTTTTTTTAGCTTGTTTCATTTTATCTTTGAACCACTGTAGATAAAATATATTAATAAAAATTATTTCTTCGAAAATGATAATTATATTAATTTTAATACTGAAAATGAAATAGTCTCGTAATTAAAAAAATCTGTATAAAAACAATGCTTCAAGTGTAATAACAATCATAGAGACAGATATGTCGGTTACTCATATTAGAATTTATACATATGGAACAGATTTTCTTGGAATTTATAATTAATTACGAATAAATTAAACGAATATACAACGTTTGTAGACACATTCGTATTTATCGTTTTATTATTCCACCGAGTTAATTATCAAAAGATCCGCAGTTATTTAAAACGTAACATTTTCAATTTGGAATTGACTAATTTGAAATTGACTCATGTTCAGTTTGTGCGCGAGCTGCATGATAAAACTATTCAACACGAGTTTCCTAATGAAATAATGTCATTTTTACCAATTAACAAGATTAAATCATACGTGTTTATTTCAAATTACTTAGAGTACAGTTACATTTTATATACTATAAATATAAATCAGTCTGTGGATATTCATAAAAGTTTATATACACGTGTGTGTGTGTGATTATCAGTGTGTAAACACATACATATATTCACATTTATATGGGTTAATGCGTCTTTAAAACACATGATACTCGAATGAAGTCAGGACCGGGTTGTTGGTTTTTAAACCGATCAATAAATTTGAAGTCATATAATTGTCAGTGATTTTAATATAATCGTGTTTTATATCGGATTAAGTTCATTTTGTAAAAAAATATTTAATCTAAGAACATAAATGATGTATTAAACATTCGTAAAATATTTATAAATTAAAAAATAATGTATACTTTTCACAATTATATATTACGTTCTGCTGCATTCTTTAAGACACTTAATTATTGCCATTGTATTTATAACAGTCAGATATAAGATCATCAAATTTAAATCAAAACAAAGTAGTCATCAGTAATATTCACCTTGTATCGTCATCACATAATTATTATTGTTAATTTTGGTATTTTAATTCGATGATGTCATTCGAATAAAAGAGAAGGTAATGTTCGTTTCCTATTGAATCTTAATACGTTCCTGTACACTGACCATTACAATCATGTCACAATTAAATAAGAGGAAACAGTGTCAAAAATAAGTATGTAATAATAAAAAAGCCCATCTACAGTTATACGTGATAATGGTTTTGATGGTGTGGTTAAAAACAATGTTGTTACCTGCATTTTAACAGACGAGATGAGTTCTTCAAGTTTTTCTTAGGTCATCCGTGTTTGTGGCTTCCGATGTTGATTATAAAATTTATTATTAACCTGTTCTCGGCATGAGGTTCAGCAACTGCTTGATGATTTTATACATTGTATTGCCCATTTTTTTACCTAGCACGTGTTTGAATTCGTATGTATAAAAAAATAAAAAAACAACAATATATACGAATATCTACACAAAATTACATACGTTTAGGGTCTATATGTGGTCGTGAAATATATAATTTAGAATAAATTAATGTTCAACGAGATACAATTTTAACACTTTTGCAAATGACACTGCTATTATTCGAATGTTAATTTTTTTATTCCCTATTTTCGTTCGTTATTTGGACAGGAAATATAAATGTAGAACGTGTTTTTATTGTACTAACTCGAAGTCTTCAATTAAAATCAAATTGTTATTATTTGTCATTCATGTGTAAGAAAGTTTATTAGAATTTTTTTCAATTCTTTTTCGACGCATATTACATAGTTGTGACTTTTTATTAATATTAATAACTTATTGAATAAACATCGCAATACATTTTGTGTTTAAAATAGAATAGTTATATTTAATTCGAAATATTACAATGAACGCAATAAGTAGTGCGTAAATAATTTTCAAAATTGATATAAATTTCAATAATAATGAAGTTAGTAAAATAATTATATATCGAAAACATACATTTTCATACAAAAAATAAATATAACTGTATTTTTTTAAATAAAACTTGACCAAATCTATTTCATACACACATACAATATATATATATATATATATATATATATATATATATATATTTGTTAAAATGGAAATATTTCAAAATAAAATTTGCTCAAGAATAAAAAGTATTATATAAAATAATTCTTATACTTTTATATCTGTGTATGGTCAGATAAATATTTTCAATAAGACTTTCTCTCAGAAACATAGAAATGAATTTATTATTATTCCAAAAATAATTTAGTCCTCTGTTTCGAATTTATTTGGAAGTGTATCAACGTTTGTAATTAACATATGTATTTATAAAAATCAACAAATATGTACATATAAAAAAATGATCTAGAAATGAAACATGATTGATATTGCAACAAATCAATCGAATTATCATTTTTAGCACTGAAGTAATCGATTGCTTGACCACATCATCACCAAAACGAATACACATTCCGGCAAATTATTTAGCATGACGCTTTTAAGTCAGTGGCTTCTCAGATTCTTAATCGCTTTTATACACATATACATACATACAAATATATATATATATATATATATATATATATATATATATATATATATGTATATATGTGTAATGTTGAAAGATGATGTTTCTTTTTATTGTAAAAATATAAGAAAAACTTCTAACTCAACTCTTTTATTCACTTGAACAACGACAATTCTTATAATAATACAACATCATGTTTAGTATTTACAGTCGTTGTACATTGGACAACCATGTCGAATAATTCGGACACGCTAACCAAAATTGCTGTTGAACAGATTTTTTATGTGTAAAACGGTTTTCTATTATAGTTTGTTGTTTTTTTTTCATTTAAAGAACATTGTTTGTAGGTTAGCATCATCTATTTTATATTTAAAGATAGATATGTACATGTAACTATTTTATACATTTGTACAGTCTTTTGCATCTTAAGATTGATGTTTCATTGATCATTGAAATTACTTACAAAGCTGGTTTTAGGAATCATTAAATTTCATAAGAATATATTTTTGAGGGGATTATACAAATAAGTCATTCAGTTGTTACAGTGTAATCAAACTGATTATGATATGAGACTAATAGTAGTACTAATAATATAGTTTACTAAGGTTTTACCTTATTCCTTATCAATTATTATACATATATATGTGTGTATAATTTATTTGCAATCTTACATGTATAGTAAATTGTAAAATATTACACGTGTATGAAAAAAAAGATTGGCTATTCGGCGAACTAACGAAATAAAAATGTCTATTTTATTTCAACTCACGCAATAGAATTAACAAAATGTAGTAATGATATCATCTCTATATCTGCCCTATTACGGTACAAAATCTAGTCTATAATTAAAATCGCATTAAGTGCCATGCTTGCGTTGTTCCCATTGCTAATTATTCATTTTTGAATTATACTCAGGTGAACATATTTTTGCTGTCGATTGCTTTCATTTACTAAATATTTCATTCGACTTTGTTTCCATATATTATACATACACACACTTTTATAGTTCAGTTTGTTTTTATAATAGTATTGATTGTACTTGAAAAGTTTTCATTTCGGTTTGTTTTCGTCGTATCCTTTATACAATTACAAACCTATTTTTAGAAAAAAAGGTGATTACATTAAGCTAATTAAAATTCGATTCAAACCGTGAAAATTAGTTACATTTGTTTTGATAAAATTCATTATTTACAAAAATGGTAAACACAGATACATAAAATATTCTTTTATAAAAATATATGTTCATATTGTATTTGTTTATAAATAATACTATAATTTGATTTGTGTTTGAATTGTAATAGGAAATGAAAAACTTTTTGATTCATATCAATACATGGACTACGTTTTTTATTTAATATACGTGAATAATTTAGTTAATTAACATTTTATCTTTTTTTACAATACTAAAGCCACATATGTATTTAGTAACAATGACACACATTCAATGTGTAATTACAATGTAGTGATATTTAAATTATTGTTCAAAACATTGCCATGTTAATTAAATCAGATAATTATTTATGTTTTTTTTTTGGATATATAAAAGAATATATATATAAATTCTATTTCAAAACTACCATTGTAAATATGCTTAAAATACAATTGAATAATATTGTAATTTCTATTATTACCTTGTGATGAGAAAAATCACTCTTCTGCTTGCACAACAAAACATTTAATTTCTTTTCTTTTATTCGCAGATTAACAAAATGACACTTTTCTATCAATATCACTTAATAATTCAATAATATTCTAATTGTCATTTTAATATCAATTGCACTACACAAACAGACGTCACCTTGAAATATGTGTGTTCTTTTTTTAATTGTATCGATAAGAATTAACTCATCATTCGTAAATGTAATTGTAAAAAATAAAATCTTATTTGGATATTAAAAAATGTATATGAAATTATTAAAATATATAAAAATATATAGAAAAAAAAATAAAACCGATGGTTTTATCATAAACTAAATGATATGACAAAATAATATTAATTAAGAATCCCTTCGTGTGTAACAACTTGTTAAAAATAGAACATACTCTTCCTTTTGAGATTTCCATTACATCGTATTAGACGTGTTTTCTATTTAAAAAATGTTTATCAGTAAAAAACTCCTGTTGAGTTGTTTTCTTATTTACGGAATTAGTAATTTCATGTACGTATGCTACGGGTTCTATAAAGCATACGTGTATGTTGAACGTTTCTTCTCATTGAAAAATCAGACAAAGAAAAAAAAGAATTGGTTAAAGGTATTGAAATTAATCATTACAAGAGAATTGTGTTGTATGTTGAAAAATTATTTTCAGTTTTGGAAACCAGCCACATATCCTCCAATTGTAGATATGAAATTGTATCAACCTTGTACACCGGTTCCAATTTATAGATTCACCAATTCATATCCAATGGCAAAATACAGCAAGCTAAAACCAGAATCAGTTTTGTTCATATTTAAGGAACAACATGATTCAATAGATAACATTTTTAATCATTTGTAAACGTTCAATAACGTCTGTGATGTCGATGAAATGGATATTTATTGTCATGTAAACCATGTGTCATTGAAATTTTAAGTAATAAATAAATACTCTTAGAAAATGTTTGTCGTCACATTTGTATACCTACCTGTCAATAGATCTATCTGTCAATATAAAATGATATATTTTATAATTTTATTTAAACATATCGAAGAAATAAACTAGCTGAATAATCAATATTGTAACAGTTGATCTAATTGTAGGTTAATTAAATAAAAATTTTTTGTTAGTCAAATATACTTATACCTCATTAAAAAGATTAAGGCCAATTTAAAGAAACTATTAGATGCAGTAGTGAGTAAATTGTATTTGACATAATATGTTTTTTAACACATTCAATGTCGAATGATATGAAATGAGTCATTGAGGATACAATTTTTTTTCAGTAACCCTTTTTGAACTCAGAAATTTTATATTAACTTATTCTGCATAGAGACAACATCAGATCATATTTCAGATTTAACTAATATGTAAAAATACTCTAGTTTTTACTTGTATATTTAATAATATATTTAAATATCAATTCCTAACCAAACATTTATGTCATCTATTAACCATATCATTACATTTTTGTTACTGTGCCACAAAAATGAATATATATATATATATATATATATATATATATATATATATATATATATATATATACATATACATATACATATATATTGACAGAAAGAAAAATTAAGGTATTTTATTCAATTGATATTGTATTCAATTGATAATTATCTAATTCCAAAAAAAATTCCTTAATCACTTTTTCATTCAAGAAATTAATATTTTAACAAATAAAATTACATAGATGAAAACAATTTTATTATTTGTTTACAAATTTATTAATTTGGGATTACATATCTTTATAAATCATATCGAAGGACACAAATGATCATTTTTCTTATGTCTACATTTTCAAAGTTGATTATTATAGTTCATCGTACCTGAAACAGATTTATAGGTATATAAACGTACACAAATTATATTAATATATACGTGTGTGTGTGTGTGTGTGTACTTACTGAACATTATAAACTAACGGCCCATCGTCAGTAATTATTGGACTGAAAAAATATAAATTGATTTACAAGACTTAAATCATAAGTGATTATCTTATTATTTAAATCTTACTCGTAAAAAATATCCAAATTTCCATACTCATCAAAATAATTCAAATATAGTTGTCTCATTAGGCATATAAAGCATATTTCAGCGACGACATATACAAGTATCAAAAGTAACGTCCTTTGATTCCAAACACGATCCATAATTCGTCCTTTATTCCTAAAAAAAAAATACAATTAACACCTAAAACCAATTAGTGTTATTCTTATATCAGTATATCTAATATCATTAAAATTACAAGTTTTTTTTAACAAATTATTATAATTTATACTGCAATTGGCATGAAATTATCTTGAATGTTTGCTGCTTTGACAGTATTTTTTTTTTTGTAATATCTCTGTAAAAATAATAGTTTATAATTACTTTTCGAAATTTGTTTTAACAATTTATTTAGTGATTCTGCTTAAAATTTACGTATTCCAAAATAAATATTGTATAATTACATACATATACTGAGTGATGTATAATTATACTCGTGTATGTTTAATAAAATTTGTTTATACAAATACGTCGAGTTGAATTTTTTAGATAAATTTTCTAGATATTCATACACAATTACCTTAATAATTAATACATATATATGAAAATTACAAATTAAATAAATACTTACAGTTTTTATATTGATTTTCTTAATAATTTCTATTTTCTTACCTGCTATTGCACTTAACTATGCAATAATTAACAAACTGTTGCAGTGGTTACCAATTTATATCTATGTTAGGTCTCTTTTTTAAGAAAATAAATAAAATGTTGAATTCAATAAACGTTCTAATTATACTCGATGGAGATATATTATTAAATAAATAAAATACGTATCTTTGAAAATATGCTGAGTAGGATGTACAAATAATATGTTGATACTTGCAGATATTTAATAGTATTTGTTTGAGGATAATTTTAAGTTATTTTGCACTTGTCAAAAGAATATATATATATATATATATATATATATATATATATATATATATATATATATATATATATATATATATATATATATATATACATACATATATGAAGTTCATATACTATAAATTTGTTAAAAACAAAACCAGAAATGATTTTTACAAGCCTATATTTTATTTATTTTCTAGTTTCACAAAAATAATTTCTTTATGTTAATATTATATTATATATGTTATATTTTTGTAGTTGACAGGTATAATTTAATTGCTAAATTTCGTTTTGTTGAAAATTCTTTTCTATTTACTTGACTATAACAGCAAATTGAAAAACATTAAATAAGTATTCCATGCCTTTCTCGCATAGTAAGCTGGCCTGAAATGTAAGAAATGATTAAGATGACTAGTAAAAAATGATGACCATGAAAAATATTTCTGTTAGAGGGATACGTACTCGCCTAAGTTACCATTTAGCATACGATAAAAATTAAATCTGGAAACAATTATCAATATTTATTTCATTGAATTAAAAGAAAAAATAATATTAAGTAAAAATACACGATAGTATAGTATTACCTGGAATACTATCTTCGTTGTCATTTTTTTTTTACTTACATAGGGTTGCAACTGATCATTCGTTCATCGATCTTAAAATAAAAATAAAAATATTTAGCAATTAAAATTATGTAAAGTAGTATAAATAAAAGAACTGTCATTAATATTAAGATTAAAAATGCACGCTTCCAGTTGACCATTTTGCGTGTGTGTTGAAACACATAAGAAAGAAGTTTAATAAAAAAAGAGAAGGCAGCATTTGTACCTTTTTCAACAATTATTTGAATAATTACTAAAATTTTAATTTCTGTTTTAAGGACATATATATATATATATATATATATATATATATATATATATATATATATATATATAAATCATTATCCTTCTTATTAGGCATTTTCAAAAATTCCTTAATGAGTAACTTATTAACATTTAATAAATGGAAATGAATATTGTTATATATAAAGATTAAGAAAAATTGTTCTCATGTTTTTTGCCATTAATTTTGCATTAACCTTACATATTTAATATACATCAAAAATTACTTAAATAAGAAAAGGATGTTAATTGAAAATAGACATTTTCTTACATTAATGTCTTAATACTTAATTATAATTTTTTATTTTAGAAAAAATAATTATATATTAGCATAAATTGAAATTTGTAAGTGTATATATGTATTTTCTATCCACTGCTGGATGGAAATTTCTTTCAAAATTTTCCAATTTCAGCAACTCAGTGCCTTTTACACCCATTCTGACCAATTTTTTTATGCCACATATATATATATATATATATATATATATATATAAAGAAAAAATATTTTCAGTTTTGGAAACCAGCCACATATCCTCCAATTGTAGATATGAAATTGTATCAACCTTGTACACCGGTTCCAATTTATAGATTCGCCAATTCATATCCAATGGCAAAATACAGCAAGCTAAAACCAGAATCAGTTTTGTTCATATTTAAGGAACAACATGATTCAATAGATAATAACATTTTTAATCATTTGTAAACGTTCAATAACGTCTGTGATGTCGATGAAATGGATATTTATTGTCATATAAACCATGTGTCATTGAAATTTTAAGTAATATTAATAAATAAATATTCTTTGAAAATGTTTGTCGTCACATTTGTTTACCCACCTTGCAATAAATCTATCTCAATGTATAATGATATATTTTATAATTTTATTTAAACATATCAAAGAAATAAACTAGCTGAATAATCAATATTGTAACAGTTGATCTAATTGTAGGTTAATTAAAAAAAAAATTTTTTTAGTCAAATATACTTATACCTCATTAAAAAGATTAAGGCCAATTTAAAGAAACTATTAGATGCAGTAGTGAGTAAATTGTATTTGACATATGTTTTTTAACACATTCAATGTCGAATGATATGAAATGAGTTATTGAGGATACAATTTTTTTTTCAGTAATCCTTTTTGAGCTTAGAAATTTTATATTAACTTTTCTGCATAGAGACAACATCAGATCATATTTCAGATTTAACTAATATGTAAAAATACTTTAGTTTTTACTTGTACATTTAAATATCAATTCCTAACCAAACATTTTGTCATCTATTAACCATATCATTACATTTTTGTTACTGTGCCACAAAAATGAATATATATATATATACATATTTATTGACAGAAAGAAAAATTAAGGTATTTTATTCAATTGATATTGTATTCAATTGATAATTATCTAATTCCAAAAAAAATTCCTTAAGAATCACTTTTTCATTCAAGAAATTAATATTTTAACAAATAAAATTACATAGATGAAAACAATTTTATTATTTGTTTACAAATTTATTAATTTGGGATTACATATCTTTATAAATCATATCGAAGGAAACAAATGATCATTTTTCTTATGTCTACATTTTCATAGTTGATTATTATAGTTCATCGTACCTGAAACAGATTTATAGGTATATAAACGTACACAAATTATATTAATATATACGTGTGTGTGTACTTACCTAATATTATAAACTAACGGCCCATCGTCAGTAATTATTGGACTGAAAAAATATAAATTGATTTACAAGACTTAAATCATAAGTGATTATCTTATTATTTGAATCTTACTCATAAAAAATGTCGATATTTCCATACTCCTCAACATAATTCAAATATAGTCGTCTCAATAGATATATAAAGCATATTTCAGCGACGACATATACAAGTATCAGAAATAACGTCCATTGAGTCCAAACACGATCCATAATTCGTCCTTTATTCCAAAAAAAAAAAATACAATTAACACCTAAAACCAATTAGTGTTATTCTTATATCAGTATATCTAATAACATTAAAATTACAAGTTTTTTTTAACAAATTATTATAATTTATACTGCAATTGGCATGAAATTATCTTGAATGTTTGCTGCTTTGACAGTATTTTTTTTTTGTAATATCTCTGTAAAAATAATACAGTTTATAATTACTTTTTGAAATTTGTTTTAGCAATTTATTTAGTGATTCTGCTTAAAATTTACATATTCCAAAATAAATATTGTATAATTACATACATATACTGAGTGATGTATAATTATACTCGTGTATGTTTAATAAAATTTGTTTATACAAATACGTCGAGTTGAATTTTTAAGATAAATTTTCTAGATATTCATACACAATTACCTTATTAATTAATACATATATATGAAAATTACAAATTAAATAAATACTTACAGTTTTTATTTGGATTTTCTTAATAATTTCTATTTTCTTACCTGCTATTGCACTTAACTATGCAATAATTAACAAACTGTTGCAGTGGTTACCAATTTATATCTATGTTAGGTCCCTTTTTTAAGAAAATAAATAAAATGTTGAATTCAATAAACGTTCTAATTATACTCGATGGAGATATATTATTAAATAAATAAAATACGTATCTTTGAAAATATGCTGAGTAGGATGTACAAATAATATGTTGATACTTGCAGATATTTAATAGTATTTGTTTGAGGATAATTTTAAGTTATTTTGCACTTGTCAAAAGAATATATATATATATATATATATATATATATATATATATATATATATATATATATATATATACATATATGAAGTTCAATTACTATAAATTTGTTAAAAACAAAACCAGAAATGATTTTTACAAGCCTATATTTTATTTATTTTCTAGTTTTACAAAAATAATTTCTTTATGTTAACATTATATTATATATGTTATATTTTTGTAGTTGACAGGTATAATTTAATTGATAAATTTCGTTTTGTTGAAAATTACTTCTATTTACTTGACTATAACAGCAAAATGAAAAGCATTAAATAAGTATTCCATGCCTTTCTCGCATAGTAAGCTGGCCTGAAATGTAAGAAATGAATAAGATGACTAGTAAAAAATGATGACCATGAAAAATATTTCTGTTAGAGGGATACGTACTCGCCTAAGTTACCATTTAGCATACGATAAAAATTAAATCTGGAACCAATTATCAATATTTATTTCATTGACGTAAAAGAAAAAATAATATTAAGTAAAAATACACGATAGTATAGTATTACCTGGAATACTATCTTTGTTGTCATTTTTTTTTTTTTTTACTTACATAGGGTTGCAACTAATCATTCGTTCATCTTTCTTAAAATAGAAATATGTACATTTAGCAATTAAAATGATCTGAAGTAATATAAATAAAAGAACTGTCATTAATATTAAGATTAAAAATGCACGCTTCCAGTTGACCATTTTGCGTGTGTGTTGAAACACATAAGAAGAAGTTTAATATAAAAAGAGAAGGCAGCATTTGTACCTTTTTCAACAATTATTTGAATAATTACTAAAATTTTAATTTCTGTTTTAAGGACATATATATATATATATATATATATATATATATATATATATATAAATCATTATCCTTCTTATTAAACATTTTCAAAAATTCCTTAATGAGTAACTTATTAACATTTAATAAATGGAAATGAATATTGTTATATATAAAAATTAAGAAAAATTGTTCTCATGTTTTTTGCCATTAATTTTGCATTAACCTTACATATTTAATATACATCAAAAATTACTTAAATAAGAAAAGGATGTTAATTGAAAATAGACATTTTCTTACATTAATATGTCTTAATACCTAATTATAATTTTTTATTTTAGAAAAATTATTATATATTAGCATAAATTGAAATTTGTAAGTGTATATATGTATTTTCTATCCACTGCTGGATGGAAATTTCTTTCAAAATTTTCCAATTTCAGCAACTCAGTGCCTTTTACACCCATTCAAATTTTTATTTTTGTATGCCATACACATATACATATATATATATATATATATATATATATATATATATATATATATATAAAGAAAAAATATTTTCAGTTTTGGAAACCAGCCACATATCCTCCAATTGTAGATATGAAATTGTATCAACCTTGTACACCGGTTCCAATTTATAGATTCACCAATTCATATCCAATGGCAAAATACAGCAAGCTAAAACCAGAATCAGTTTTGTTCATATTTAAGGAACAACATGATTCAATAGATAATAACATTTTTAATCATTTGTAAACGTTCAATAACGTCTGTGATGTCGATGAAATGGATATTTATTGTCATATAAACCATGTGTCATTGAAATTTTAAGTAATATTAATAAATAAATATTCTTTGAAAATGTTTGTCGTCACATTTGTTTACCCACCTTGCAATAAATCTATCTCAATGTATAATGATATATTTTATAATTTTATTTAAACATATCAAAGAAATAAACTAGCTGAATAATCAATATTGTAACAGTTGATCTAATTGTAGATTAATTACATAATAATTTTTTTTTAGTTAAATATACTTTTATACCTCATTAAAAAGATTAAGGCCAATTTAAAGAAACTATTAGATGCAGTAGTGAGTAAATTGTATTTGACATATGTTTTTTAACACATTCAATGTCGAATGATATGAAATGAGTCATTGAGGATACAATTTTTTTTTCAGTAATCCTTTTTGAGCTTAGAAATTTTATATTAACTTTTCTGCATAGAGACAACATCAGATCATATTTCAGATTTAACTAATATGTAAAAATACTTTAGTTTTTACTTGTACATTTAAATATCAATTCCTAACCAAACATTTTGTCATCTATTAACCATATCATTACATTTTTGTTACTGTGCCACAAAAATGAATATATATATATATATATATATATACATATATATTGACAGAAAGAAATATATATTGACAGAAAGAAAAATTAAGGTATTTTATTCAATTGATAATTATCTAATTCCAAAAAAAATTCCTTAAGAATCACTTTTTCATTCAAGAAATTAATATTTTAACAAATAAAATTACATAGATGAAAACAATTTTATTATTTGTTTACAAATTTATTAATTTGGGATTACATATCTTTATAAATCATATCGAAGGAAACAAATGATAATTGTTCTTATATCTACATTTTCATAGTTGATTATTATAGTTCATCGTACCTGAAACAGATTTATAGGTATATAAACGTACACAAATTATATTAATATATACGTGTGTGTGTACTTACCTAATATTATAAACTAACGGCCCATCGTCAGTAATTATTGGACTGAAAAAATATAAATTGATTTACAAGACTTAAATCATAAGTGATTATCTTATTATTTGAATCTTACTCGTAAAAAATGTCGATATTTCCATACTCCTCAACATAATTCAAATATAGTTGTCTTATTAGATATACAAAGCATATTTCAGCGACGACATATACAAGTATCAAAAATAACGTCCATTGAGTCCAAACACGATCCATAATTCGTCCTTTATTCCTAAAAAAAAAATACAATTAACACCTAAAACCAATTAGTGTTATTCTTATATCAGTATATCTAATATCATTAAAATTACAAGTTTTTTTTAACAAATTATTATAATTTATACTGCAATTGGCATGATATTATCTTGAATGTTTGCTGCTTTGACAGTATTTTTTTTTTGTAATATCTCTGTAAAAATAATAGTTTATAATTACTTTTCGAAATTTGTTTTAACAATTTATTTAGTGATTCTGCTTAAAATTTACGTATTCCAAAATAAATATTGTATAATTACATACATATACTGAGTGATGTATAATTATACTCGTGTATGTTTAATAAAATTTGTTTATACAAATACGTCGAGTTGAATTTTTTAGATAAATTTTCTAGATATTCATACACAATTACCTTAATAATTAATACATATATATGAAAATTACAAATTAAATAAATACTTACAGTTTTTATATTGATTTTCTTAATAATTTCTATTTTCTTACCTGCTATTGCACTTAACTATGCAATAATTAACAAACTGTTGCAGTGGTTACCAATTTATATCTATGTTAGGTCCCTTTTTTAAGAAAATAAATAAAATGTTGAATTCAATAAACGTTCTAATTATACTCGATGGAGATATATTATTAAATAAATAAAATACGTATCTTTGAAAATATGCTGAGTAGGATGTACAAATAATATGTTGATACTTGCAGATATTTAATAGTATTTGTTTGAGGATAATTTTTAGTTATTTTGCACTTGTCAAAAGAATATATATATATATATATATATATATATATATATATATATATATATATATATATATATATACATACATACATATATGAAGTTCATATACTATAAATTTGTTAAAAACAAAACCAGAAATGATTTTTACAAGCCTATATTTTATTTATTTTCTAGTTTCACAAAAATAATTTCTTTATGTTAACATTATATTATATATGTTATATTTTTGTAGTTGACAGGTATAATTTAATTGATAAATTTCGTTTTGTTGAAAATTCTTTTCTATTTACTTGACTATAACAGCAAATTGAAAAACATTAAATAAGTATTCCATGCGTCTCTCACATAGTAAGCTGGCCTGAAATGTAAGAAATGATTAAGATGACTAGTAAAAAATGATGACCATGAAAAATATTTCTGTTAGAGGGATACGTACTCGCCTAAGTTACCATTTAGCATACGATAAAAATTAAATCTGGAAACAATTATCAATATTTATTTCATTGAATTAAAAGAAAAAATAATATTAAGTAAAAATACACGATAGTATAGTATTACCTGGAATACTATCTTCGTTGTCATTTTTTTTTTACTTACATAGGGTTGGATCTGATCATTCGTTCATCGATCTTAAAATAAAAATAAACATATTTAGCAATTAAAATTATGTAAAGTAGTATAAATAAAAGAACTGTCATTAATATTAAGATTAAAAATGCACGCTTCCAGTTGACCATTTTGCGTGTGTGTTGAAACACATAAGAAAGAAGTTTAATATAAAAAGAGAAGGCAGCATTTGTACCTTTTTCAACAATTATTCGAATAATTACTAAAATTTTAATTTCTGTTTTAGGGACATATTATATATATATATATATATATATATATATATATATATATATATCATTATCCTTCTTATTAGACATTTTCAAAAATTTCTTAATGAGTAACTTATTAACATTTAATAAATGGAAAAGAATATTGTTATATATAAAAATTAAGAAAAATTGTTCTCATGTTTTTGCCATTAATTTTGCATTAACCTTACATATTTAATATACATCAAAAATTACTTAAATAAGAAAAGGATGTTAATTGAAAATAGGCATTTTCTTACATTAATATGTCTTAATACCTAATTATAATTTTTTATTTTAGAAAAATTATTATATATTAGCATAAATTGAAATTTGTAAGTGTATATATGTATTTTCTATCCACTGCTGGATGGAAATTTCTTTCAAAATTTTCCAATTTCAGCTACTCAGTGCCTTTTACACCCATTCTGACCAATTTTTTTATGCCATATATATATATATATATATATATATATATATTTATATGTATATGTATAATTTATGTTGATTATTAAATTATATTGAATTAAGAAATATTTTGACAAAAATGACTTTTTAATATAAATGAATGGTAATTTCTTCATCTTTTTTTTGGAAATAGGTAGATATATAAATAAGGGTAATAAAACAATCAGTATTTACTTCTAGTATTTAAAATTTATTACAGTATTTGACATGAGTAATTGTCTATTGAAACATTTTATTTAAAATTAACTCTAAGATAGAATAACATATTTTTTTAATAAATATAAAGAATTACATATTAAAATTACAAAGAATTACATATTATCTGGTATTGATTATGTTTTATTGAAAGTGAATCCTTCACTTATGTTAATCATCAATCTGCAAACAAAATATTTGTCATTACATTTAACATTTAGATTTGTTATAAATATTACTTACCCATTGTAATTACGGATAAAACCTTCATCCATTAACCTGGAATCAAAATAAATAAATCATATGGATATTCAAAAAAAGATCATATTGAATTTATTATTCATATTAACCTCTAATTTTTTAATTATTAATATTTTGAAACTTACTCTTTGTTTAACTGGATGGTTATTTTATTAAAAAGGTAATATTTAGTTAGAAAATTTGATAGGCTTATGAACTCGTATATCACATAGTGGATTAACCAAAAAACAATTAAAGTATGAATAATTTTTTTAAAGGTAATCATAATTACAAAGATTTTGATTACAATAAATTCAGTGTATTCTTTTAGTTCTAATTATTTTTCTAACATCTCTTTCTAAATGAGTTGCTGTGCTTTCCTTTTTACCACACTGAATATTCTAATGTCATATATATATATATATATATATATATATATATATATATATATATATATATATATATATATATATATATATATATATATATATATATATATATATATATATATATATATATATATATATATATATATATATATATATATATATATATATATATATATATATATATATATATATATATATATATATATATATATATATATATATATATATATATATATATATATATATATATATATATATATATATATATATATATATATATATATATATATATATATATATATATATATATATATATATATATATATATATATATACATATATATATATATATATATATATATATATATATATATATATATATATATATATATAAGTATATCATCACACATTATAAAGCTAATATCAATCCACTACTAGACGAAAGCCTCAATGAATGCTACCATTCACTGGTATTTGGTCATATTCACCACGCTGACCAGGCGGATTGGTGAAGGTTTTTTATTCGGGGTTTACACCCTTAATTTTTCGTCAGTTATTTTTTTACAAGATGAGGTTTTTGACCTTCATGCTCAACCCCTCAAAGTGAGGGACACACACACACACACACACATATATATATATATATGTGTGTGTGTTCAATATATATATATATATATATATATTAGTTATTATTTTATATATTATATTGAATTTTTTTAATTTCAAAGATTGAATTATGTAAAATGGAAATACATATATGAATTAATACTTTTTATTTATTTTTTCATATTCATTCGAAACATGGATTGAACTTTAAAAAATCTAATAAACCACTTTTTATTCAATTATATTTTATTTTTAAAAAATTCTTCGACAGTTACATTTAAATATATAAGTTACATCTAATTTATATAAGTTTGGCTGTATGTTTGGTTGTATACACCCACACACATAATATTTCCAAAATATAATTCTTTAATTAATAATAGACATTTTTACAGAATTCCGAAAGACTGTGTGGTGTGTATGTAGATTCTGATGAAGAGCCTGTATTAAAACAACCCCGTCTTAGTGCTCCAGCTTCATGCCATTGTGTACATAGCTCAAGTTCGGAGAGTGAAAGACAGTATTCAGATTCTTCTGATGAGGGTTCTTATTTTGAGGTGATTTTCTAAACAATAATCCATTTGTTAACAATCAAAATAATAATAATTTATCTCATTCAGGATGGAATAGAACAGACTTGTTCATTAGTTAATAATATAATCGAAATGGATTCTACACAATCAGTAAAACCTGAAACCAAACAGTCACATAAAAAAGCAGATAAAGTTAATCGAACTCCAGTAACGAATGGTACCGATCGAAAAAATTCGAATTCAAATCAACGAAATACCACTTCCAAAGAGAAAAAACGTAAAAATAGAGTACTTGAAGATTGTGCCTATGTAACACAGTGAGTAAATATAAGTCAATAACATATATGCATATGTATTTACGTGTTTATACCATCAAAATTTCATTTGTAGAATCGATTACACGGGTCCAAATAATGTTACTTATTATTGCCGACGCAATGAAACTGATTCAGGTGATACCGAAATGCAAACAGTCGATGAATCATCCGAAGATGAATGGACTTACACAGACCATCAAAATGTAACTAAAAATGAAGAATCAAATGAAACTGAAAAAAGTTGTAAACCGACTGAAAATGATTTGAATACAAATGATATCCAACAGCATTGTTTACCAGATTCTTCAAAATCAAAGTCCTTCATTCCAATAAGATTAGATTTTGCGAGTCGAGTTCCCAGTAGCCCTAAATTAAGTAAAGATGAATTAAATAGACTCGTTATGAATGCTGAAATATTGGCTAGTACACCGGCAAAAGTTCGAAAGCAACGTAGTTATGAACCCAATAAATATCATCGTGTTAAGGAATGGTTGAATAGATCTAATTCTGATTCTTCAGATACAAAAGTAAGATATTTAAGTTAAATTTGTTATTCCATTTATAATTGGAAATTGTTATTTAAATAAATTGTTTTCAGGGAAAAGCAGAAGAACAATGTGATGCAAGTGGTGAATATACTACAGAAGAATCAGATGCAGAACATGAATCACAGTCATCAGAAGATTTAAATGAAAGTGTAGCCACTTTTAGACAAATCAATAATGAAGCTTGTGGATCACAAAATAATTCCTCTGAAGTGATTGCCACTATAGATTCGAGTGTAAATGATAACAAGTCATTTTTTGTGCCATCAGAATCATCATCAACAAAAGTATATATATATATTATATATAATAATTTTCTCTTACCAAATGTTCATTTTCAGGTCAACTTAAGACCAAAAAGAGCGAATGCTCGCAAAAATCGCCCTTGGAGTGTAGCATGTATTTCAACATTAAATTCACAAAAGTTATCTAAACAAAATCAAGAGACTCTGAGCCACTTTTCAATATCTGAATCTGCACTTCACGAATTAGATATGGCTTCATTACTTTGTAAACCTGCTTGCAATATAGCGAGAGTCAATTCGAACACTTCTTGCCAACTCACAGAGGGTTCAAAATACGGACATTTGCGAAAACAAAAACTGGTTCAATTCCGTAAACGAAGCATTGTACGTAACTATAAATAATAAAATGATATTTTATTATTAACTAAGCGTATATTTTCTTACAGAATAGAAAAAGTGAATCTGGTTTGGACAATTTACATAACTCATCTTGTATATTACACACGGGTTCAAAAAATAGACTTTCTCCAACATATAATCGTATATTAGTCAAATCTGGCTCATTTTCTGGAAGTTCAACTACAAAATCTCCAATTACCGATAGATGTACAGTAAGTGATCCAAGTAATAATAATTACGTTTCAACAACCAGTGGAGGAGATACAGAAGATGAAAAGAAAATCACTCTATCGCCAAAATTATTAACAGAACAATCTTCAGTTTTAATATTTCAATTAGGACTTACAGCTGAGACAGAAAATACTACAGAAATTGTTGTTGAAGAAAGAGATAGTAGTCCAGAAAAAACGAGCTTAACAACTGCTGCTACTGAAGAACCCTTGTCTCTGTCTGAATGGGACAATTATTATGTAAGTAGAAATAAATATATGATAAATGTATCTTGTTTCCTACAATTATTTTCTATTTATTTCAATCAGTCCCCTTTTTTTAAATCAAATCATATAATTATATCCATCATTTGCGAGGAAAGTTAAAATATATATTCTTCTTTTAAAGCTGCATTTGCAAATGGTAAGTAAATGTAATCATTGTGGAAATGATTTTCTGCATTCTATGTGTTTGCATTTACAATTTCGTATCTAATATCGTAGTACATATAAAATCAATTCAGTAAAATGTCTTAATACATATTTTATTAACAATCATCACCAATTGAAATGTGAGTCTAAACGTCATTAATCTTTTCCAGGAAAAATACATGAGCGAGCCATATAGTGAAACGCCCGATTCGGAAGCAGCGAGACTCTTATTAGATTTTGGAGAAGATTATAGAAATTATATTGATAGCCAATCAGATTGTTGTTCAAGCATGTCAACCCATACCCAAGGCCATGAATTATCCCCTATACCTGTCCGAAGACGTCACAAACCATCACCACAGAACACATTGTCAAGTAGTGGCTCAACAACAATACAGCATCGTAATTTACTACATAGCAGTACAGGATTTGACTCAGAATCTGATTTAGAAGAGTTTAAACATGTTATTATGGAATCTCGTGCTCAATTAGAACTTACAGATACTGTTTTTATAAAACAGATCACAGCTGGAGAAGATCCTCCATCTGCACTCGCTATACTACATTATGACTATGTAATTATCTTTTATCTATTAAGTGTATTTGAATAAATATATTGAACTATATTTACGTTTTGTATCCACAGGCTCAAATTATTGCAACGTGTCGAGAAAACCTGAAATGTCTTCAAGTGTTAATCAAGTGTCAAGGCAATTCATTATCAGCATCTGAATTCCACAATGTTAAAGGTATGTGTGTCAATATTTCATATTTTCTTTATTTATTAGTTCAAATATCTGAAAAGGTAATAATTCAATTGAGAATTACACTTTAAGTAAACAAATTCAGTGTTATATAAGTAAGATTATTATGCAACTATTGTTATTATTTACATTTAAAATCAAGTAATACCAAAAAATATATACAGACTATTTCGAAAATAGTTTAGAGATCATTTCCAGGTTGTATTAATATATTTTGTATGCTGTCTATTTAAATTCACTTTATACTCCAACATTTCAGTTTAAATGTCGTACTGAAACATGTCCAAGAAAATCTTTGTAATTTTTGCAGTCTGCATCGAAATATTTTTTATTTATTTAGAATTTTAAGTAATATTCTATTGAATTAATTTTTCAGTCGGAAAAATAACGTCATACAAAAGCTAAATTATTCGGTGTACAATCAACAATTCTGTCTTATATCAGATTATAAGCTGATGTTTTCATAATTATTAAATCATATAAAACAATATTATAATTCGAGTTGAAATGCTAATCTGACAGCAATTTTGATTTATTATCGAATGATTTCATTAAAAATATTTTATTTAAGAGGATATACATCAGTGTTATTTCAGTCTACTGAATCGTTTGTTATTTTATAGAACTAACGCAGTTTTTCGTTAAAGTAAATGTTTATTATTTTTGAATATATATTTATACCGGTTCAAAATTAGAATTTGTATATTGTACATTCAACAATTTCACTATTTTTTTTATATATATTTACTCCGTGTAGTTTGTCGAATTATTCACTCTTTCCTACATAATTACTGAATTATTTGATACAATTCACAAAACGTTTATATGCAGTAAATGTGAATAAAAGACAAATAAATAGAAAAATCCGTGTGTAGAAAGTTTAGAAATGAAAACGTAAACATTGGCCACGGATCAATTAAAATCTCGCGCTGACCAGATTAAAAATAGATATCTACTAGCATTTAGTGTTTGAGTATATTTGAAACGTGTTTTCAGTTGTCCGCTAATTGCACGATCAGGTATGATGCAAGTTTACCTTATCGTCCGCCTCTAACTTTTTTATTCGCGGTACAGTTCTTTTTTGCATATAATTTATTACGAAACGAACGTACGACAACAAAATAACTCGACATACAAGTCGTATGGCCTAGAATAGTGTCTCAGTCAGTGTCAGTTAGTTGTTTAATAACGTTTTAAACACGCAGTGACTTTAGTTTCTACATCATATTTCGCGTGATTGTTGTTGTTGTTGTGACATTGCATCGCTAAATATAGATGTGTGTTGTCTTTATCCATCACACGACTGGTTGCATTGAACGTTATCAAGCGGTTTATACTATTTTACGATAAATACTCGCTTATCGTTTCATATTTATATTGTTTTATATGATCTAATTCTATTAAATGTGTTTCAATTACTACATTCGTCAGTTGATCGTGTAATTCACGTGTGTGTGTGTTGTTTATACGTTTCATTCACGTTTACTTTCTTAAAAACAGATTTATAATGGGTGAAATTCATGAAAGTAAGTCTTATATTAAATTTCTCAAATATTTCGATTGTTAAACAAACTAAAACGTTTCAAAATACTACAATATTTTCGAAAGTTTTATCAATTATTTTAATTATAAAATCCAATTTAAAATAAAAAACTTACCATATTTATTATATTTTTTTTAAAAAAAACAAAATTCAATAATATTAACAAGTACATCTAACTAAATATCCATTTATCACTTTGTTACAGGTTTAGTAGAATCCTGGAGTTCCATGCAAGCTCAAGCTTCAGATCTTCAACGTGCAAGAGCATTTGAACAACAAATTGGTGTAATGAGAGAAGAATTAATCACTCTTTCGAATCGAGTTACTGCAAAAGACATGCAATCCAGAGAAGAATTATCTGAAAAAATCGATCAGATTAAAGTAAGTTTGAATTAAACTATATTTTTATTTACTGTATTTGTACATATTTCCAAACTTTGTGTGTATATTTATATATAATATATATTGACTTTGGGATGATGTTATTGTCTTATTTGTTTATATAAATTTGTCCCTTTTTTTAATATGTCACTGACAGGTAGAAATTCATGAATTCATTCAAGTATTTCTACCTGAGGATGTACAGATATCGAATTTCTGTACAACAATATCTTATTTAATTCAATATTCAAACTGTGGTCTGAAGGTTTCATAGAATTTAAATATTTAATAATTTAACACTATTAAATATTTAATAATTTATAAAATTTTATATTATTAATATATATATATATATATATGCATAAAAAAATATTTTAAATCTGACGAAAGAAATATCATTAACCACTTTACCCACGCGTTCAAGTTTGTTACTTAATATGGATATAGACACGTATATATATTATAGAGTCTTAGTGCTTGACCTTTCTAAGTTGCATTGAATATTTTTACATAAAATATTCATACAGCTGTTTAATATATTGTATTGTTAGAATAAACTAGGGCAAAATGTCACTATTTTTGAAATGTTTTATACTAGTAACACTTTTGTCACATTTTCTAATTTTACATATTGAGGTGTTATTTATTAGAGCTTCTTGAAACGATAAAAAACAACAATTGAAAACTATTTTATATAAGTTTCACGTGCAGATATTAATAATAATTAAACGCGGCTTATAATTACTAAATTGTTGAAAAAAAATCATACAAGTATAATGATAGAGCGGGGAAAAATGACTAGCCAGTTTGGCGCATACTTGTTACAGTTCTGTGGGCCAAGCTGCCGGGTTCGGCCTAATAATCACTTTTATTTTTTTTAAATTGATTCTATGCGAAATATCTTGATCAAATATTGGACATTATTAAACGCAGTTACTATAAAAGTATCTTAGTTTTCGTTTCAACAATCGTCTCTATTTAAAGTTATATTTTCCATTTTTTTTTTGTGATTTTAAATTTTCTTAAATCAGCTCTAGTTTTTCTAACAATATTATATACAGAGAGTCATAAGTCATGGGAGGCGTATAATTTGGAAAATAAACAATAAAATAGCTTTAATTGATAAATTATATATATTATATATTTTTAATTTTAATTACACACGTGTACCATGACTTTTGTGACTCACTGTATTTTGGTTTCTTATTAATGAATGTCCATTTATTACTTTTAAAATGATATTTTTACCTTCCATTTATCACCCATGTTCTGATTTTTAGCTCTTTTGATTATTGTTTCTTTTATCTATGAACTTTTTGAGAAAAATTCTTACTAAATCTCTTCATAAAATTTTTAATAATTGATTAGATTAACGATTGTTTTTAACATTTTCTTGACCTATATTCGTAATAGTTTTTCATCCCTAAAAACATATATGTTAGTATATTATATATATATATGTATATATTTATTTTTTTTATTTATTTCCAGGCTGATGTAATAAAGTTACAACATTACAAACGTGACTTATTACACGTAAATTTGGGAGTCCATCGTTTCTTAACGGATAGTGCAAACCATGTACAAAATTCTAATTCATCTGGTATTCAAGAAGTGGTACAGTTGCAGTCTTCTGGTCCAGGATGTGTAGCAACAAGGGCAGCAGCGACGCATTTAAAAGATAATGTAGCTGATTTATATCGTCTTTGGACAGAAACTTCTGAAAAGTAAGATTTTATTTTTATATATTTATTGTTTTATGTTATTTAGTTATACATTTATTTAGAGATATCTATTTTATTTGTAGAAATATATTTTCTTTGTTTTAATTAAATTATGCACTTTTTATATGTATATTTAATACTGTTCAACAGAATTGAGATTTATTTTGAAGTTCTTAAAATACTTGAAGCAATATACTTGTTTTAATAAATTTATTTTCTTCTTATTTTAAAAGGAATTAACAATAATATCATATTAACAATGTATATTAACATTAAAACAAATATATTAATAATATTTTTAATTATTACACATTTTAAAATTAATTAATATATATTCTACTTAAATGTCTTTAAATGATATTTAGATATTAACAATTATTTTTTCAATATTTCGATTTTATAATTAATGTAATGTTAATTAATTTCCTTTATAATTTTTGATTTGCTGGAATAATTATTATATGTGTTTGATCTGAAACAAAAAAATAGTTAATATTATACTTTGTATTGGAAAATAAAACTAATTTATGCCTTTACACTGTTTAAAAAATAAAAAATAATTATTATCCACGTTCTTGGTATCTTTAATACCTATAAATCAACATGCTGATAATGATATAATAAACAAATAATTATAAATGATCATTAATGTGTATGTGTGTGTGTGTGTACTTATGAATGCACATCTTCACTTATAATAGATTATTGAATAATTGAATTTCTACACAAAAAAGACTATTAATATATGAGAAACGAAACATCGTAAAATATGCTTACCTTAAAAAAAATCGATTTCAATCATATATTCTGATTCAGCTTAGATCAAATAATTCAACAAAATCATATCGATTACAAATATATACATCATAATAATGATCGTAGTCTGAACTACAATCATTTTAACAGTTACGGAAATTATTCCAATTACAATAAATACAAATATTGATAGGACAATCACGTCTTCTACTTCCATGTTGAACTTCTTTATGAATCATTAAAAAAAGGTAAACATTGAACAGTAGTTTTCAAACTGCACTCATTTCTATTAATCACTCTATGTTACAAAAAGCAGTTTTATTTATATAGAACAAATTATTTGTAAAACAGTTTTTTTATATATATTTTTTTATCAGATTATTAATAATTAAGTTCATATTATTTCGAAAATTCGACTAATCTCAAAAAATGTTTAATTGTTTTAATAGTGAATTTTATATTTCTTGTTAAGTACTTCTGTTCTATTTATATATACCATTTAGAAATATTTTAATATACAATTAAATATTTTATATTATATTGGGCACTTGTTGCTTGAAATATTTTTGATACATGCATATACACACACATACATATTATATATATATATATATATGCATATTTTTTAGATTTACACATGTTTAAGTTTTAGCCATAGATGAATTGAAAAGTGTTTATGCAAATTACACTACCTATCCAATATATTGAAAAATGAAAATTAAGAAATATTGCACTTAAATTACCTTATGATTTGTTTTAAATTGATATTTTTTTAAAATAAGATTATATATTGGTTTATTAAACACATTTTTTATTTTCAAGTATTTTTATTAGTTTCAAAATTCGCGCTAACATTCCAGAACTAACAGAGATAGTAAAATGTTTAAACATTTCCTTGTTGCTACCCAAATTATGTACACAAACTATTTTACATTTGTCTCTCGTATCCAGTATAATATTAGTAAAAAGAAATGTATGTATGGTATGAATTATCAGTAACATTGTTTTTATTCTCTACAGTACAAATTAAAATAAATAAATATAAAACAGTATAGAAAAATTTAATGCAATTCATTATTTCGCTATGTATATTTATCAATGTATCTTGCTCATATTTATGCATTGTGTCATTGTGAGAAAAAAGATAGAGCACGAAATATTCATTGCACTGATTTCATAAGTACAGAATATTTTTTTATGAAAGAATACACATTCCTAACAATCTTTATCAATGTCTTTTCTATATTTGTTTTTCTCTACATTAATGTTTTTTAATTTACAAATTTAATATATTAATCTAAATTGAACCCCTTTGAAATTTGACCAAATAAAATATCAATGTTCTTATTCCACTGTTTAATTTTTTTCTGCATATGTATATATAGTTTTTTTTTACAAGTTTTGCGTTAAGTTGACCTTCATTACTAATCTGGTTGTTTTCTGATTCTTCTCCATACCTGGGTCTATTAACCCTTCGACGATGATTTCTTCCCGTATGATTTTCTTTTATCTTCTGTTGAATTTTTTTTTCATGGTTTTTTTTATCTTAGGAATTTTGTTTAAAAAACCTGAGCAATCTTCTTAGTCGTTTTCTCACATGTACTTCTTTATAAACATTTAAATAATATTTATTAATATTTCTCTTTATGTATATATATATCTTTATGTATATATATATTTTTATATATATCTTTATCTTTATGTATATATTTCTCTTTATGTATTTATATATATATATATTTATATATATATATATATACCAATAGATATTTTTAGGTTCTTGTAACATCCTGTTGTATCATTTAATTAACTTTTATATTTTTCTAATTAATAGTTGAAATTGACCCCTTACTACTAAATCGTCAATTTATACAAATCCAGTTCTCAAATGATTAAATAGAAATCAAGAAATAAAAGTATTTATTTTTTGAACAAGTTTTATTTCATTTGAACAATTTATGAATTACATAATTAACAATTATAATAATTTTAAGAACATATTGAAATGAACGTACATTAGAGTAATACAAATAGAACAACTTAATTATGAAATGGACATTTTATCGAATAAAGCAAATTATTATAAAGCATAATGACAAAAATTTATATTATAATTAATTGTAATGAACAGCATCATGATGAAAATTTAATTACCGAAGTTAAAGTATTATTGAGAATAATTTTTCAGCCAATACTTTTGTATCAAAATTCATCTTGATACGTTCCTGAATAGACATTTAACCTGGAATAAAAATAAGAAATATTACTTATTAGTAAAATTTATACAGATTGTTTTGATTTTCAATATATGTACTTAGATACACACGCTTACTGTCAAAATATTAATAGTTTTAGTTAAACTATTTTTAATTTTTATGGGAATCCGTCTTGCAATTCCCGAATAATCGTTAAACACATTAAAAAGAAGATAACGATTTGCAAAAATATTATCTGATATGTACCACGTATTAAAATTGCAATCAAAAATAAGCAGATAGAGATTATCATTAGATGATGGAACTCCATTTTTAATATTGTTGTTAGTCATCAACTAACATAAATAATAAACAGAATTTATCAAAATGTATCAAATTCGTAATCATGGAATATTCTATAAAAATCGTCTTTAGTCACATTTTATGTGAAATTGTATAGTTCAAATATTATATTAGTTACGTTTTATTCGAAAAGAAATTATTTTTATCGTTCAAAAAATGATTGACTTCTTTTATAATAATTATTTGTACCTCCATGTTTAGTACTGCAATTCTACATATATATTGAAGAACGAATTTTATATAAATATGAGAATTATTTCTTTACAAGGGAATAGATAAATAGATTAATAAGTAGATAGATAGATATTGAATAGTACATTTCATTAAAAAAAACATATCTAAAACATATTTGTTATATTTGAAAAATGGTGCAAGCCATACCTGTCTGTCACATATTTTATTTTTTTAATTAAATTCACGATATGCTATATTTCGTATGGCAACTACTACGACCATAAAAACAACTATGAAACGTATAGCAAATACTTCATATGGACCACTGAATACACCTGTTATAAATAAAATGAATATTGTAATTCCTATAGCATGGTCCTTAATCATTGTACTAACAGTATCAACCACCATCTAAAGATCAGTAGCTCTTAATTCCCACTATTCGTTTTTCAATGATTATTATTGTATGTATTGTTTGTAAAAATCACTACAATATTCAAGATTCGGAATTAAATTGGAAATGTACTGTTTTTATATTACAATATTTTATTTAGTTAAAAAAATATTTTATTAATAATAGAAGATTTTTTTATCAAATGTTTAGTACTGCTTTTATATAATATTAGTTTGTAATTTAAAATATTTTTTTAATACATCATTAATATAAACGCATATATATAAGCTGAAATTCATAACTAATGGTCACAATTTATAATATTATGAATCGTTTAAATATATAAAAAAAATGATCAAAATAATTTCTGAACAGATATATTTTTATCGACTTATATCACCATCCTTTGAGTGTAAAATTTTGTAAGAGTCCTTTATCTAACAGTAGATAAAAAATACTAATGATATATGCAATAATGTAAATTGACAGAGATATAAACAAACTGGTCTTTAATAATACCATGTTGAATAAAAATTCAAGGTTCGTCCTGACTTGTTCTTTGAACTAAACATTTTGTTATTTTAAAAATATACATGTAAATATTTTTAAAAAAATTATTAAGTACTAAAATACATTTTAATATAAAACAATGTTTACAAGATTAGCATAGTTCTTAGCAATTTAAATTACAGTATTGAAACATTTTTTTACTGTAATAAAATATTCTTATTAATGTTTATATTTTCAAAGGATGAAGAAGTGTTTCTATTATTTATTTTATAATTAACATTCTTAATTATATGTCACGTTTTAGTACTTCGTTCAAATATTCTCTCTGAAAGAAAATAAATATATACTTATATATATATATATATATATATATATATATATATATATATATATATATATATATATATAATATGGCTACCTTCTGTAAGTGATTCTCTTCAGTAGAGTAATTAGCGTACTTATAATGTTTCATTATTTAGAAATGTAGAGTCATTTCTCGAATGATTATTCCACATATAAATAAAATAATTGCTGTTTGAATGAGGAAAACAATTTTTGACCCAGTTAATACTGCAGTGGAAAAGAAAAGAAAAATTCCTAGACCAAAAGCATGCCCTACCTCCATTTCCTCTTATCTTCTCTTCGGCTACGTGGTTGTTGTCGCGTCGTTTTGTAAATAATCAATCAGTAGCTGATAAAATGTTTTTAATTCTTGTGAAATATTTTCAGTTTATAATTACATTCAATCAAAAATATTTAATTTATATAAAACAAATCAATAGATATATAAAATTGTTTATATCTTTACAAAAAAATATTTAATTTCGGGAATAAATAACTATTTAATTTTTCTAATACAATATTTTCTTAACTTTTTAGTACTCCAGTTTTACAATTTATGCATGAAATTTGATAAATATTTGTACCTACTTTTATATTTTTTAAATAATGGATTTTTTAAGATTCCGAAATATTTTTCTTATGTATATTTAATTTAAAATAAATATATTACACACACACATACACACACACACACACACACACATATATATATATATATATATATAAAATATAATATATATATATATATATATATATATATATATATATATATATATATATATATATATATATAGATTGATAAAAATAATTTGAAATTAAATAATTATTCACATATTAATTACTTATTGATTAGAAAGAGTTGTAATTAAGAAAGAATGCTTTTAATTATTAAATCATCTAAAATAATTGAGGTTAGAAAAACTAAATAATACCCATATTCTAATGTTATGGTCCTCATTTATTTAAAATCGATTATGAAACGATTAAAAATAATAAATCGTAATCTATATTCAAATTTTGCTAATTGGTTTCTGAAAATTTATTTATTCTAGGCTGAAAATTGTTGTCTCTGCTGTAGATAAATAATATATGTAAATATAAATAACTTATGAATTATAAAAAGTAACAATTTAATTTAAGATTCAAGTAACTTTATTCATTTTTAATTATTTATTAAACATAGAAACAATAATTATTTAATTTTATATTGAAGACTCTTTACTGATTTGATTAATATGTAGTTTGGCCTGAAATAAAAATATAGAAAAAATATAATAACATCTAAAATTAATTTATAAAATAATATCTGATTACTTTGATTAATTTTATGTATTTACCTTAAATGTTAGAAAAATGTGATTATTTACGGAAATAGATGTAGATTCGAATGTACTTCGTATACAATGATAGATCCTACAGTAATTAGGATTGCAAGTTGAATTAAACCAACCATTTTCGATGGAATGATAAATAACGTCAGTATAAATAATGCTGTCAAAACAGCATATAT
Source organism: Neoneuromus ignobilis (assembly GCA_029203775.1). Classification (NCBI taxonomy): domain Eukaryota; kingdom Metazoa; phylum Arthropoda; class Insecta; order Megaloptera; family Corydalidae; genus Neoneuromus; species Neoneuromus ignobilis. The sequence goes on from CP092097.1 coordinate 3,462,116, forward strand.
TTGTATGGCAATCATGACTATTCCTGTTGAATGTATTCTAAAATATTAAAAAATATTTATGTTAAACAAGAAGTTACAAACAATTCTCTCAGAATCACAATGCACACACTTGTATTATGTATTAAAAAAAAACGATAAAAATTCAATAAAGTAATTGTCAATTTTTAGGAAGTATTCAACAGATGTGTAAAGCTTGTTATACTTGGAGGAAGTTCAGTTTACTATGAAAAAATAAGTACTTCATATTTAATTTCTTATTTATATTATCCTGAAAATGCACATGTTTTTCTCTCTTTGTCTATTCAATTTATTTATGCATCTGAATCTTATCTATGCACTGATTTATATATATATATATATATATATATATATATATATATATATATAGTTTATTTAAAAAAAGGGTCTAATAGAATTTAAAAATTCTATTCAATTTCTTTGACATTATTTTCATAATGATATTGATATCTCTGTATAGACATCACTACTGTTTTTTTTAATAATTGCAATGAGTAAGCAAGCAACTAGGTGATATAATTAATTAATACATTTGTCAGTAATTTGAACTGGCTATTTAATGTTTATTTTAAGGACACATTATTTATGATACATATATACATATATACATACATACACACACATACATACATACATACATATGTACATACACACACACATTATATATATATATATATATATATATATATATTTATATATAGATAGATAGATAAAGAGATAGATTGATAAAAATAATTTGAAATTAAATAATTATTCACATATCAATAACTTATTGATTAGAAAGAGTTGTAATTAAGAAAGAATGCTTTTAATTATTAAATCATCTAAAATAATTGAGGTTAGAAAAACTAAATAATACCCATATTCTAATGTTATGGTCCTCATTTATTTAAAATCGATTATGAAACGATTAAAAATAATGTATATTCAAATTTTGCTAATTGGTTTCTAAAAATTTATTTATTCTAGGCTGAAAATTGTTGTCTCTGCTATAGATAAATAATATATGTAAATATAAATAACTTATGAATTATAAAAAGTAATAATTTAATTTAAGATTCAAGTAACTTTATTCATTTTTAATTATTTATTAAACATAGAAACAATAATTATTTAATTTTATATTGAAGAGTCTTTACAGATTTGATTAATATGTAGTTTGGCCTGAAATAAAAATATAGAAAAAATATAATAACATCTAAAATTAATTTATAAAATAATATCTGATTACTTTGATTAATTTTATGTATTTACCTTAAATGTTAGAAAAATATGATTATTTACGGAAATAGATGTAGATTCATATATACTTCGTATACAATGATAGATCCTACAGTAATTAGGATTGCAAGTTGAATTATACCAACAGTTTTCGATGGAACGATAAATAACGTTATTATAAATAATAATGTCAAAAGAGCATACATTTTTATGGTAAACATGATTATTCCTGTTGAATGTATTCTAAAATATTAAAAAATATTTATGTTAAACCAGAAGTTACAAACAATTCACTCAGAATCACAATGCACACACTTGTATTATGTATAAAAAAAAACGATAAAAATTCAATAAAGTAATTGTCAATTTTTAGGAAGTATTCAACAGATGTGTAAAGTTTGTCATACTTAGAGGAAGTTCAGTTTACTATGAAAAAATAAGTACTTCATATTTAATTTCTTATTTATATTATCCTGAAAATGCACATGTTTTTCTCTTTGCCTATTCAATTTATTTATGTATCTGAAGCTTATCTATGCACTGATATATATATATATATATATATATATATATATATATATATATATATATATATATATATATATATATATATATATATATATATGTATATGTATATATATATATATATATATATATATATATATATATATATATATATATATATATAGTTTATTTAAAAAAGGTCTAATAGAATTTAAAAATTCTATTCAATTTCTTTGACATTATTTTCATAATGATATTGATATCTCTGTATAGACATTACTACTGTTTTTTTTGTTTTTTAATAATTGCAATGAGTAAGCAAGCAACTAGGTGATAAAATTCATTAATACATTTGTCAGCAATTTGAATTGGATATTTAATGTATATTTTAAGATACATTGTTTATGATACATACATACACACACACACATACACGCATACATGCATGTATGTATATATGTATGTATTTCATTGACACTAAGCTTTGTTCTCCAATTTTATTTAATTGGTATTTAAAATATAAATTAAATAATGATAATTGAATGCATTACAGAAGAATGTTTTATATCAATAAAATGAAATATTGGTAAATTTTTTTAATAGAGATTAAATGTATTTAGATGTGTAATCTTATACAAAATTCCATTCATATAATAATTTCAATATTAATCTAGGAATTGGCTTAAAATCTAGGAATTGGCTTAAAATCTAGGAATTGGCTTAAATATATATAATACATCTAAAATATAATACTTTTATAATATAATACTTTTATAACTTATATATAACATTTTAAGTTTATATCAAACGTATTAACGTACAAGTTGACGAATTTAAAGAACTTGTAATAATGAAAAATTATTTTTTTTGTGAAAAAAAATCCCGTGCTGTCTTCATTTCCCTTTGTATTAAGATGTTTTGAAAAAATGATTATTCAGTGTAATCCTGTGAATTTTTCTGAAACAGAATCGTTTATGTTATTAATTACTTCATAGAAAAAATATGTACAAATCAGAAGTAGGTAGATTATTTTAATAATTAAGTATATATCTTGACATACCAGGATATTTATCTATATTTTTTTGCCAGGAAAGATATTCGCATATTTATAAGGTAAATTGCAAATGATGCACTTGTTGCATCTCCATAAATGGTTATTTCTCTCAAATTTATATCTTCATTTAATGGAATGTTGTTGACGTTAATTATTGTGCCAGAACGGAATTTCATGTCTCGTAGGTTTGATCCGTTCTTACCAATTATTCCTCCTACGAATTTTTTGTCCACAATGATTCTGTACGTTTGCTTATATGAACCTGAACTATGAGTATATTGTGGTACTGCCTGCAAATCGAAATATCCTGTTTGTCCTGACTCCATAACTGGCGTTTCAAAACCGATGTATCCAGGATACATCAATGGAGTATAGTATACTGGTGATGAATTCAAACCAATGTAGCCATTAGACGACGATGGTTCGAAATATATAGGTCTTGCTGCTAAATCGATATAATTGGTTGTAGCAGGCGGTTCATAATATACAGGTCCCACTTCCAAACCGAATTGACCTCCGGATGCTGACTGTTCAATATCTGTTAATAATAGTGGTCGAGACTCTATTGTGTCTAATCCTGCAATCGTATTCGTGTCAACTACTTGTTCCATTTCGGGAGATCTGCCTCTGTTCCTGTTACTCTGGGCAATTGGAACATCTCGTGAATGGATGTTAAAACTGTTAACCAGTTTTTTTCTTGGATGATACACAATCATTTCTCGTGGACGGGGGAAATCAGCGAGGATGCAGGATATCTGATAAATTGATTTTATCACCATTTCAGTAACACCGCAGATATTCACTCCGCATTCTGTTGAGTTGGGAAGCGAGTCCCACATTACTGCTATCGATGCACCAGTTATTTCTTCAATTTGCCTCACCCGTGCTCCTTCTTTCCCAACAATCGCACCACAATGACATGAAGGCACGAGCATACGTAATTGAATCGATGGTCGTGTATTATTAGTGCATAATTGTGAATCATTAAGTTCAATAGCTTTTCCTATTAACAAACATGCCATGTGTACGGCCATTGGTGTTCCACTTATTCTGATAACACGTTCGGGGAACTTTGGATCGGTAATAGATATATTCGCACCCGACTCTTGCCTCAATTGTTTAATTGTCTTTCCCTTCAATCCCATAAATATGCCAACTCTTTTTCGTTCCATCAGTAATCGAATCATGAAGTATTTTCTTCCTGATTCTAGTTTATTAAAGTTCATGTCCATGACAACTGAATACATGCCTAATATGTTTAGAATGTCGATTAAAAAATTGCTATTTCACTATGAAAATATATCACTTGAACCAGTTTTTATATCAAAAATTGTATTGCACTTCAATTACACTAAGTCACAAATTTTTTATTAATTGTTATGTTTTTGCTTTAAAAAATACTTGTATTGTTAACAATTATCACATACCTCGTACGCAAATAAACACTCACGGAGTACTGGCGCTGCTTTATATACAGTTTTGTACATTTTCACAAGGCAGCCAACTTAAGAAAAAGTCTAATTGATTGTTATGTTTCATATTAATGTCATTAATTGATATATTTATTACATGATTATTGTTGATTTGCAACATTTATTTGAGATGTAGAATAATCTTTTATAAATTATATTTTCGAAACTTGTTATTTGCGTTTAAGTATCATAAGTGTGTTAGAGGAATCCATTTTTTTAACTTGGATGACTGAAAAAATACTATCACACATAAACAGTTCATACATACACATACATGTGTGTGTGTATACTATATGTTTCTTGATTATTATGTTTTGCAAAGTATGAAGTCCACAATACTACGGGATGAAAACGTTATTGTTCCTTTATGTACACACACACACACACACACACACATATATATATATATATATATATATATATATAATATTTGTAATTAATTTATTTCCTTTGCTGGAATATTTTTCATTTTACTCAAAATAATCATGTCATGTAATAAAGGCAAGGTGAATAAAAAATCTTGTATAAGTTGTGAAATATGATTTATTTAAAAACATAATTTCATATATAACAATTTTATGATAGCATGTATTTAAAAAATCGACGAAATTGAGGGCTGAATATCATTTCTTCATAAAGAATGTTTACAATTAGAATATATTCCAATACACTCCTGTCTCGTTTCTTTTTATAACTACGAAAAAAAAGAAATATATATATATATATATATATATATATATATATATATATATATAGACATTTACATATTTGACATCAAATATTCTAATTACAAGTTAGTATTCCGTCTTCTTGAAACCCCCAATATATATTCCACATATAGAATAAAAACTTTTCAATTTTTCCTGCAATGAGGATTACAAGACCAATGATTAACAAATCACTTAGATCCATCGTGTACTGAATATTTCTATTCAATTTCTTTGACATTTTTTTCATAATGATATTGATATCTCTGTATAGACATCACTACTGTTTTTTTTAATAATTGTAATGAGTAAGCAAGCAACTAGGTGATAAAATTCATTAATACATTTGTCAGTAATTTGAACTGGCTATTTAATGTTTATTTTAAGGACACATTGTTTATGATACATATATACATACATACATTCACACACACACACACACACACATATATATATATATATATGCATATATATATATATATATATATATATATATATATATATATAGATAGATAGATAGATAGATAGATAGATAAAGAGATAGATTGATAAAAATAATTTGAAATTAAATAATTATTCACATATCAATAACTTATTGATTAGAAAGAGTTGTAATTAAGAAAGAATCCTTTTAATTATTAAATCATCTAAAATAATTGAGGTTAGAAAAACTAAATAATACCCATATTCTAATGTTATGGTCCTCATTTATTTAAAATCGATTATGAAACGATTAAAAATAATAAATCGTAATCTATATTCAAATTTTGCTAATTGGTTTCTGAAAATTTATTTATTCTAGGCTGAAAATTGTTGTCTCTGCTATAGATAAATAATATATGTAAATATAAATAACTTATGAATTATAAAAAGTAATAATTTAATTTAAGATTCAAGTAACTTTATTCATTTTTAATTATTTATTAAACATAGAAACAATAATTATTTAATTTTATATTGAAGACTCTTTACTGATTTGATTAATATGTAATTTGGCCTGAAATAAAAAAATAAAAAAAATATAATAACATCTAAAATTAATTTATAAAATAATATCTGATTACTTTGATTAATTTTATGTATTTACCTTAAATGTTAGAAAAATGTGATTATTTACGGAAATAGATGTAGATTCATATGTACTTCGTATACAATGATAGATCCTACAGTAATTAGGATTGCAAGTTAAATTATACCAACGATTTTCGATGGAACGATAAATAACGTCACTATAAATAATACTGTCAAAACAGCATACATTTTTATATAGAATGATTACAATTAGAATATATTCCAATACACTCCTGTCTCGTTTCTTTTTATAACTACGAAAAAAAAGAAATATATATATATATATATATTATATATATAGACATTTACATATTTGACATCAAATATTCTAATTACAAGTTAGTATTCCGTCTTCTTGAAACCCCCAATATATATTCCACATATAGAACACAAATTTTTCAATTTTTCCTGCAATGAGGATTATAAGACCCATGATTAACAAATCACTTAGATCCATCATGTACGGAGAATATTTCTCAAACTAGTGACACAAATAATGAATAAATATCAAATGTCTTCAGATTTTATACCAAAATACAGCCACGCTTGAGAATGGATTGCGCGTTCTTTTATTCCACCATTAACATTTAATACAAGAACATATGTACGAGTGTTCTTTTTTAAGCTTATCTGATTTCTTATAGGATATATGTTAATAATAGTAAATAAATATTCTGGTATCAATTTATTTTAAACAAATTATGATTGACTATAAATCACAGCATGTAAAATCTCTGACATGGAATTAAAGATCAGAGTGGAAAAATGCTATAAGAGCGAAAAAGTAATTTCTGTATATTATACTACTCCCCTCTATAGTAGCTATTCCAGAGATTATATATATATGCATATATATATATATATATGCATATATATATATACATATATACATATATACATATATATATATATATATATATATATATATATATATATATATAAAATATTTGTAATTAATTTATTTCGTTTGCTGGAATATTTTTCATTTTACTCAAAATAATCATGTCATGTAATTAAGGTAAGGTGAATAAAAAATCTTGTATAAGTTGTTTAGTACGATTTATTCAGAAATATAATTTCACATATTACAATTTTTAAATGGTATTAAAAAAAATCAACGAAATTGAAGCTGGATGTCATTTAGAATATATTCAAATATACTTCTGTCTCATTCGTTTGGAAAACTACGAAAAAAAGAAATATATATATATATATATATATAAATATGTATATTCATTTACATTTACATAATTGACATAAAATATTCTAATTACAATATAATACTCCATTTTCCCCAAATTGACGACACAAATCCCATATGTAACAAAAAAACCGGTCGAACTTGCCGACAATAATGATTACAAGATAAACAATTAGGAACTGGCGTAGAACCATTGTGATTTGAATTATTCTCTGACTAGTAACAGAAATAAAAATTAAATATCAGATGTCTTCAGATTTTATACCAAAATACAGCCACGCTTGAGAATGGATTGTGTGCGTTCTTTTATTCCATTAACATTTAATACAATGAACATATGTACGAGTGTTCTTTTTTAAGCTCATCTGATTTCTTATAGTTTATATGTTAATAATAGTAAATAAATATTCTGGTATCAATTTATTTTAAACAAATTATGATTGACTATAAATCAACAGCATGTAAAAATATGACATGGAATTAAAGATCAGAGTGGAAAAATGCTATAAGAGCGAAAAAGTAATCCTGTATATCATACTACTTCCCTCTATAGTAGCTATTCCAGAGATTATATATATATACACACATACACATATATTTAAAACCCAATTAATTAATGTGTAATTAAGATTATTATTTTTATTAAAGCAGTTTTGACATTTTTTATATTTTACAATCAATTCAAGTTTCATTGCTCTGAAACTAAAAAAATGCTAATGTATTAAATAATTAAATAAAAATCATTGGTTGTTCTATACAAATTTTATTACATTAACATTGACAGTTATAAAATTGAAATTATACATATGTATATATAAAAATTGACATTATTTATGGTTTGTTTAAAAATTCAGTTTTGGAGGTACTTCGAAGGTTCCCTGAAACAAAAATATATTTAAAATATATATAAAAACAAAGATATGTTATTTGTTTAATTTCAATGTGTTCATTAATTTTGTTGATATATTTACGATTAATAGTTTTGAGAAATAATGTCATATAATTACATTTTATTCCTATTTAATAATAATACATACATTCTTTGATGAAGTAGTTTAGAGTTCAATTGACTCAATTCTTTTAAAATTAAAATTGCAAGAAAGAACACAAATACATATTTCGTTATTTTAATAGCAAGCTCATTATTGGTATAAATAATGACAATCGTTATTTACGATTAATAGATATGAAAAATAATGTCATATATATATAAATTTTATTCATATTTAATAATACATACATTCTTCGATGCAGCAGTAGTTTAGAGTTCAATTGACTCAATTCTTTTAATATTAATAGTGTAAGAAAGAACACAAATATATATTTCATTATTTTAATAGCAAACTCATTATTGGTATAAGTAATGACAATCGTAAATACAATCAATACATTTATCAAAGCTATTATTAAAAGAAATACCATTTTTGGTCTTTCTAAATAATTTTTAAAATGTAAATTGTAGATTAAATACTTGTGTTAAAATAAGCTTCTTCTTTTCCTTCTTATATACGTATATATGCTTGCGTGTGTGTGTGTAAAGATGGATATTAACTATAAAAATATATTGTCAAATTTAAGTATTTGACGTCAGTAAGTTAAAGTCGACAAATAAATTTCGAAAGGAAATCTACAAATGATACTAATTTTTGCTGTTCTCTTAATTTATTCAAACTGCTTCGAATAAAATAATTAAAAAGTATTTGATATGAAAAATTCCATCGTCATATCAATAACTATGGGGCTATGTTTACATATAAACTATTTCAAAATATTTATGAATATTGTACTTTTTATACATATATATCTTCTTTGTGGATAGGTATTTGAAAATGTTTCTTTTCAGTGCTTCAATACAATTGACACAACTCGAACGTCTGACAGGAATTTGGACCCAATTCGAAGATCGATTATGTGAATTACAAGAAGATTTGCGAGATGATGAGACGACATTACGTATGTTAGATAATGCTTTACAAGGGGGCCCAGTGAGTCCAGATGTAGCAACATCGGTACGAGATGTTGCTAAAGTTCTATCTGAAAAAACAGCTGTCCAAGTAAGTCAATGATTTTTGTTCACGTGTTTAATTAAATTTTATTAAAAATATTTCATTTTAAACATCATATTGTTTCGAATTTTTATTAAAAACATGTTTATTGCTTTTTTATTATACATTGATCGTAGAATAAATAGATGATTTTTCTTATTAAGTGAATAACAACTTAATATTGTTTTATTTCGTAGAAGCTATTCAAAAATAAAACATGAGTAATAAAAATAAATGCACAAAAGAAATAAATATGTAATAAATTAATTTTGAAATATTGATATTGTTAAAGTAAATATAATTGTTATTTCCAATCACCATTGATTTAATATTATTTTGTTGATGATTTTTTTAAATATGTTAAAGTTTCTTTATCTAAAATTTATATTTTTGGTTATTGCCCTTATATCGAAATATATTATTTGTGTTAATAAGTAATTCGAACTTTCCGTTTTATTACATTATTTATAGACTGGTAAAATAGTGAAGAGTTCATCTTCAGACACAACTCAAGATTGTGATAAAAATCACATGTATGGGTCGGGATGGGGATCTGATAGTGGAATATCAGATGAAGGTTCTGAACAAGATTTAAGTGAACGAGAACGTCGTTTAGCAGCTTTACGTCGTCTAGCACGACAGCTTGAAGGAGTTCTTGCTCCAGACAGTCAAGCTTTAACAAACATGTCTCTGGTAAGACAACAAAAACAATTTGTCGAATAGAACTGCTCAATTTCAAAAATTGCTTTGTAATTATAGAGAATAGATCAAACTGAGACAGAATTACGAGATCTGCAAAGGATCTGTCGGGCTCTTATTGTACGCACTGCTGTTTGTGCTGAAGTCAATTCTCGTAAACAAGAAGTTATGGCTGCAGAAATCAATTCTGATAGTCTGATCACACCATTAAAGTATGTTTATTTCATTAAATTTGAATTAATATTTATTTTATTTAGTAGTATGAATTTTCCATATTGGGTAAAATATTTCAATTCTCTTCAGAATCTATTTCGTTCGTCATACATTCATTTTATTGTCCATGTTTTTTCAATGTTTCATTTTCGTCGAGCCAAGTAATTTAAACATTTACAAACATTAAATTACAATGAATCATAGCACTCACCAATATAGTTCTTGAAAATCATAATTGGATACTTGCTAGTGTTTATTTTTTTTTTAATAAAAAGAATGAAATTGTCATTTTAAAAATTGCATACATTTTTCCAAGAATATAAATGAATAACATTATAAATAGCTTAATTTTTGTTAAAGAACAAATGTTTATTTAAATTTGACTGCATTTTAATCAAATGTAAGTACAATAAAATTTAATTTCGTAACATTAAAAATTAAATATCGTGAACAAGTGACACCAAATTTGCCACATTATTGTAGTAATGATTTCTAATTAGACCGATTTAATTTCTCGCCACATTCGAAACTTTCTTTATCTTACTTGCTTTAATTGCTCGTGGGAATTGGTTGACGGCATATCATTTGAAATTCAAAGTAGAAATTAGACACGATTCAACAATTCTTTATTGGTCGAATATATCTAATAAAATCTTTAATTAGTTTGAAGGATATTCAAACATCGATAACTGAAATAGTTTTATAGATACGTTCTTATCTATAAAACTATTGCGGCACATAATGTATTTTTTTGTGCGTATGCTTTTTAGTTTATGACAAGTTTAATCTCCAATTCATAGATCAGGTTTCATTCATCAACATTTTCAAATCTTTTTTCACAGTATTTATTATTTTTCACATTATAAAGTTATTTATCTAAATGAACACATAGGAGGATACGCAGAATATGTTTGGATTTTTAATTGAATATAACTTATTTACTATAGCCAAAGAAAATCCAAACGTGTTAAACGACTGCCATCGACATCAATCGCTGACAACGATCCAGAAAGTGATCCAGGCCACGGTCGCTCTTGGTTATGGCGAGTTCTTCAAGCATCTCTACCATGTCAACTAGCAATCATAGCAATATTTTGTGTCGCTTGTTTATTAGAGCCACACTGCTGTGACAGAATAAATAATCTTACAATGTCCTTCACCCCCCAATTAAAATATATTAAAGGCCCGCCACCGATTTGAAATGTATTTATATTTCGGCTGTACACGCCTTTATTTTCTTATTATTTAATTTGGATTCGTGGTAAGCATGCTGGAAAATGGACCACTAAGGTATGACGTAGGCTTCTATTGATGTTAGTAAATGGTGAAATAAGATATCTGATGATATGTTTCTACTGTATGGGTTTATGAATGAAGCGATCTTTTATTTTGTAATGATTGTATAAACTAAACACTTGTTTAATCGTAGTTATAGCTGTTGCAAATTAATAATGGAAGTTAATTGTTTTATATCACTGCCAAGTTGGACAATAATACAAACATTCATTAAAAATATTGTCCAACACGAAATGTTTTCTAATGGATTTAACTCTACGAAAGAATGGTTAAATGTTTACTAATGATGTATAGTTTGTCAGAATGAAAAATCATTTCTAGTTAATACTTTATTTTATTTTTTTTTCTAATTGAGTATTAACAAATAAACGAATGAATTTGAGCTTAGTATATTTATTATATACTTGATTCATATGTATGAGTAAAAGTTCATATGTAATAGTAAAAGTCTTTAGGTGAGATGAGTATTGTTTTGTTTTGTTTTTCGTATTATTTAACAAGAAAAATATTTGTGTATGTTTCAATTTATATTAATTAACTTGCTAATCAAAATAAGATAACTCGTGTGAGAGGTATTACTAAATTTTAAATGCAATTAAGTACTTGATTTTTCATTATCATAAAGTAAGTTATTCAAATTACAAGTGACTATATTCTATCAGCGTGATTGGATCTGTATGTGTAAATATGTCATAATATGAACATGAAAGATGATTCAGAATGAATGGTCTATTTTGAGTTAACTTACACTATATTCATTTGGAATAAGAGTCAATTATAATATATCAATTATATTGGGTGTATATTTTTGATACTCTTATGCATTGTTCTTTAAATATTTTAATTTTGATCATTTCTATTGTTCATAAACAATGTGTTTATTACTTGTTATAATTTATTTTATTTTTTGTTTTTATTATTTTATAAAATAAAAATCAAATGCAGCATAATTTTACATGTCAAACATATATATAGTCACTTATATGAAGTTAAAAAAGTTCGAATTTTATATCGGTATTTTATTCATTTATACCTAAATATTTATTGGTATAATATCTCTAAAAAAAATCTGGTCATTATCATTGTAGTAGTAGATAGAAATATATATATATATATATATATATATATATATATATATATATATATATATATATATATATATAATATGTTATATTTTGTATAATGTTCATTCAGCAAAATTAATTAGCTGTTATCTGAAAACTATGAATGCATTCATCAAATTCTATATAATGTCCACAAATGTTCATTATGTAATTAATTATTATTAAGATCATATTTTCAATGTTATCAGTGCAACTAAAAACATATATTCATTGTTTTCTATTCATTAAGTTGTATTTAACAATATGCTATTATTTTTATCAGAAAACAGTGAAAAAAAATTGTAACAAAGTTCATATGGTAAAAAAGAATAATTGAAAATAATTTATAATTATAAAATAATAAGTTTATAATAAATAAGAAATATTGTAATTCATTTCAAAATACATCATAGAAATTAAAGATATTAATGGGGTATTTTTTGTAAATATATGAGCTTTTTAAGTAAATCATTTTATATTGTTATATGTTTATTAACCATGTAATTCTTGAAATGTATCTCATATAGAACGTTAGACAATAATCACTGAAGTAATGTTCGAAAATTTTAATTCTTCTGATTTTACAAGCTTTTATCTGATGTTCTAGATTTTTCTGACACATTATGAATATATTTTGATAGTTTCACTGATATGTTTTATCATCAATAACTATTAATATTTCATTTTGATATTTAACACGTTAAACGCCATGTCCGTCACCAGTGGCTGACACCGTACTTTCCATTCAGGCCAACGTCAGTCACCGGCCGCTAGAATTTCAGCCGGTGACTGACATAGTGGCCTAAACGGAAAGCAAGGCAAAATAGGCTTGGCGTTTAACGTGTTAAATATATGTACATACATTCCTTAATGTATTCAGCTATAAACTGTAATAAGTATATTGTAACTTTAAAATAATGTACTGAAGTAATTGTTAATTAAAATTAATGCATTTGTATTGTATAAATATTGTGGATATTTTCATTATATATATATATATATATATATATATATATATATATATATATATATATATATATATATATATATATATATATATATATATATATATATACTATATAGGGTTTGAAATAAAAATTGTTCTAATCTATTGTTGCTGTACTATTTTTAAAGAATTGCATTTCATAGAAATTAGTTCATCAAATATTTGGATGATATTTTCATTATATATATATATATATATATATATATATATATATATATATATATATATATATATATATATATATATATATATATATATATATATATATATATATATATATATATATATATATATATATATATATATATATATATATATATGTATATGCACACTTCATATTGAATGTTAATTTATTTTTAATTGTGCTTTTTTAAGTACTTTTTTTTATTTTGAAGCCTGATGAAGGCTTACAAACTTTTAATCTCAAATGTAATTGTACATATGAATGTACTATTGAGATCGTTTATATTATGAAAAGATTGAAGTAAATGAAAAAGAATTGATGAAGAAAATTCTTGAAATGTTTGATGATCTTAAACTCGTAAGGAAATAAACAACTTATATAGTTAAAGGTAATATTATTGATTTAGTTAGTGCTGTCTACATATTTTTTTAGTTTCTAGTTAGACTTGCACTGACTAACATAAGGTTTATTTTAAAACCTAGATATATAATGAAATAAGTACAGTAGTAACTGTAAGATTGGAAATTATTACAAAATTATTCAAAGATATTGAAACAATTTGTAATAATATCCAATGGTACCACTTATTTTATAACAGATCATATCTGGACATCTGTATTGAGTTTGGGATATTTAATGTGCCTTTGAATTGCCTTGATCGACATCAAATAGAATACGTATTTGTTTCAACAATTTTCCCAATGACTCAATTTTGATGGCCAGAACAAGAAGCTTAACTACTAACAATTAATTAAGTAGGTTAGCCTATTTTGAAACGAAAGTTTTCTTGTCTGTGCAACATTTGAGATTTGAAAATTGAGTTGACAAAATGTAAACGTAGTTTAGAGTTAAAATTAATTTTTAGTCCTGTGAAAATCTTTCTTCATATCCTCATATAAGCTTTGATTGTATTCGTTTTACGTCTTTTATTTTAACAAATGATTATGCTATAAATGAGAGAGGTATTTTTGTGAGTTTTTTCTTTTGAAATATTTTATTTCATTAAAATAATATTTTGAAATATCCAGTATATTTTTAAACATCAGGATATATTCCATTTGATTACCAAATAGTGTAATAGTTCTCTGTAGTTTGATCTGCAGTTAATTTGTTATAAAATTTAAACAATAGAAAATTCATAATTGGTTATTTTGTCAGATTTTTATATCTGTTAATGAAATTTAATGATAATCTTTATGAAGAATACCTATTATGTTATTCATGATTTTGACTAAGTAAATGTTAATCACGATTGAGAAAAATACTTAAAAATTAATTTTTTTAGTATTTAAAACAACATACTTTAACATCTTTTATTATATTCCAATAGAGTATCTCACATAAATTCATCTGAATATTTATACACTATTTGGATCTGTAATTTTGTTATGTTCTTATGTTTTTATCTCTACATAACTATATCGGTTATGAACTAATAGTTTATTTTTTGATTTACATTTATTCTTATTAATTTATTCAACAAAAAATATATGTTTATTTAATGTTGTGACCTGACTTAATATATTATATACTATTTTCTATTGTTTTGTTTTTTAATGTAATCTATAACACTTACATTTTATTACTGAACATCTTCCATTTACTATAGAATTTATTTCTTAAAAAATATATTTTTGGCATTAAAGATACATTATTCATGTACAACAGATAAAAGGTATTATAAGAAATTACTGCTCATGGTTATATGTACTTTACTGATTTGTATTTGTACGAAATAAACTTTGTAACAAAAAAAAAAAAAAACAATAAATTGGTAACAACTATTAATGTTTAATTATTCGCCTCTAAAAATGTAAGGTATTCATATTTTTATTTTAACGCAACAACAAAATTAATTTTCCGGTAAATATTTCTACATGTTTGTAATTGATGTAAAGTCGATTTTTCTCGATATTTTTATTAAAATATAAGTACCACTGAAATTAATTTCAATTTCTATAATATAAATTTATTTAAAAAAATGATTATATCTTGTGATTAATTTTTAAACAAATCAAAAATCAAATTGATCAAATATTCAATTACAGTAATAAGTTTATTTTAGTTGAATAAAGAGTACTAAAATTACATCTTTGTAATACAGGTGGACTAAATCACTTATTGAAAAAAATATATATAACAAGTAAAATAGGCAATTTGTCAAAATGGGAAGTAACTTTCGGCCTATTCCGTATATGAAGTCATAATATTTGGTGTTTTAAAATTTTCAGTTATAGGATATGCTACTTGTCATAAAAGAAACTCAGTATTTTTTATGTATTACCCCATATTAAGTCATATCAACAATAGTATACTAGCAGTGGATCGTTCATATTGAATAGTGGTCTAGTTTTGATGGAGTGTGACTTATAGTTTATTATTGGTAAAAGAACATTAATTTATGAATATTTATTTATTGTGACGTGATCTTTGAATTATTTTAAACCCAAATCGATTTCCAAAAAACAAGTAAGTTTAACTATTGTACTAGCATTTTTTTAATTCAATAATATTTAATTATAAATGTTCAAAATTAATTGTTGCTTTTTTTGCTTATTAATATTTTATGTGATTGCATGTTCAGTTCTAAAAAATATTTTTCTACACTATTTAAAATAATTTTTTTTATATTTTTCTTGGTTTATATATAAAGGTTAATTTTATTACATTTTTAATTTCACGGTATAATTTACTGACAGATTTTTATATATAAAAGTTTTAATTGTTTATTTACACCCACACACTTATTTCGATTTCGCTAGTCGTTCAAAAAATATTTTAAAGTGATTAATTATTAATTATCTTTTTCGTCAATGAATATTTCAATGAACATACATAATGTATTTTATATATATATATATATATATATATATATATATATATATATATATATATATATATGCATATAAGGTGTAATATAAAGCATAATTGGTGGCCATGCTTAATATCAAGCGCGGATATATGAAACAATTGCTCTTCCCATCATTATCGTCATTGTAGTAATCGTCATCGTATCTGTTTGGTTGTGCCAGGTATACCGCTCATTACTCGTACTCTGTAATCTCAGATCAGATCCGAATATTTCATACAGCATAAGAGCTATCATAACTTTGTAAATAGTTATTCGTTATTATAACTTGCATTGCTTTTGAACCGTACTGAGATTTTATATTAACTAGATTACATATAAGAATCTTTTTTTCTAGGAAAGAGAAGTTCTTTTTTTATTACGATCATATTTTTTCATATTCTTCTTTGTTATTCAATTTATTATTAATTTCGTATTATATTCTATAGAATTTTAATGATCTTTTGAAAATATTGATAACAGATAATGGATAGAAAGTTTTGTAAAAGTTTTATTTGAAAAATATTAATTCATACACTGTTATTTTTATGCATACCACTCTGCTATATATATATATATTATATGTATGTATGTATATACGTATTATCAAATCATACCATATCTGGAAACAATTGATCATAGCAATTCTCATGTTCCTCTACTTTCATCACCTACGAAGAGAATAATCACAGCGACCGACATGCCGAAGCACAGATGGTGCAGATGAGCCAGCGGCACGTACGTACGCCGTAGGAACTCGTTACACGCTACTGCCGAATCGCGTGCGCCTGTAATAAGCAATCGTGCCGACGCACGGCACTGTTCGAAAACCTGCAATTATTACACCGGCTCGCTGCCCTTTTGCACCGATTTCAACGGTATGCCCGTACAATACCGTATCGCGCGCCATTATATATATATCCAACCATAAAAAGAATCACACCGAATCGACCATTGTACACGAAAACATCAACTGAATATTCGTTACAATCATTTGAATTATTTTACAATTACAATTGTACTGTGTTCGATTACTGATTTGCTTTATCTATACATACATACATAAATTCTATTCTGTTCGATTTTCAGAACTGGACTAACATATTTTTTCAAATAAATCTTTTACAACAAATGATAGTTTATTTAGTCTACTATCTCCTCTTATCAACAATCAATCAATCAATACGCTTTTACATTTGATAAAATACACAAAATTAATGAAATAATCGAATTTAACAATTTTTTCATTTGTAAGTATTTATAAATGGTATAGAAAAATATCTACTGTTGACAATGAAAATATTTTCAGTTTTAATCATTTGAATGTGTATGGTGTTTGAGTGTGATATAAAAAAATACAATCAGGAGTTAGGTTACAGGAATACCAGGAGGCTGGCATTTATATTCATGCATGTGATGAGCATTGAAATTAAATATTCGGTAGGTTAACGACTGTAAGCTGATGACACGTACTTAGTAAACAATGGACGCTCATGTCACACGTTCGGAATATTTATTTAAAATAAAAAAAGTGTACATATGTATATATGTATACGCTCACTTATACGCATATATATATATATATATATATATATATATATATATACATGACTAGCGGGTGGAGTGCCATTCTGAATATTAACATGTTACCGATTGTCAGATTATGGATAACTTTACATTGTAACATTAATACTGAATTAAAATACCACGTTGACAATTATTATGAAACAGAGTTGTAGCCTCGAAATCATATGCCTCTTTTCAGAAAATTTATTTAGGGACACCAATTATTAATATCCTGTTCTTATTTTAGATTATTTCCAATCTTTTAAATTCCTTTTCAAATTGGTACAATTAAAAACTTCGTAATTATTCATGCATGTTAAAAAATCAGTTTAAATATGTAAATAAAATTGAATAAAGGCGAATGTTTCTTTTTTTTAAAAAAAATAATAATTCGTAAATACATAAGAAATAAAAATCCTATGTGGATTAATCATTAACTATCAATGATTAATGTGACAAAATCATTGCTGTAATTGTCATATTTGAAAGAATTAGTCAGTCATTCTTCTAAAGCTTTTGTACGTCTTCGTAATACGTTAAAGCGTTTATATTGTAAGCACCAAAGCTTCACGTAGTAGCAAAGCTTCGATAGTGTTTTGAAGTTCGTTACAGTGCAGAGAGCGCGGTTCGACAACACCTTTTTTTCAATCGATATTGGTCGGTATTCAATACGAATAGATATCATGGAATTAGGAAGGCGGTGTGAAACGCATGCACATAGCGTTCATTTTACGTCCTATGGTCGAGGGGAAGTTCACTTTTATTGTCCAGAAACGTGCGCGTTACCATCCAAATTGACAATTGGCGAATTTTTTTCCTTTTTGTCTCTTGTCTGCGTCGCAGATATTGTGGTAAAGATGTTTTTTATTATAGATATAACGTTGATGATAACATATTTATACAGCAGCTTGTAGGACGATTCATCTTTTACAGACAGCTGATACATAATTATGAATTTTATATATGCAAATATACATACACGTGTGCGTTATTTGATACTAATTTTTAAAATTCAACCTCATACATATTTTGATTATAAAGAGAAATAAATGCATTGAAAACGTATGAAAGTAAAATTGTCGAAAACAAGTAACAATAAATGATAATTAAATACTTTTTTATATTTTTTTTATTGGAATTGACGATTAATTTATACAAAAATAAATTTTATCAAAGTATAAAAAAATTATAATGTGAACTTTTCGTAGGGGTTTATTGATTAAAAAATTTGTAATCAACGAATAGTGACAAGAGACAACTGAAATAATAATAATAATGTTTCTTTTTTATACACAGTGATTTAATTTCAAAAATGGAATTCAATGCGTATAAAAGAAATGTTACTATTTATATAATTTGTAAAAAAATTAATTGGATTAAAATGAAAATAAAAGCCAAAGAACTATTTATTACATATATGTATTTTTTGTATGTATGTAGTTGATCGATACGTCGCCGATTTTTTCTAAATAACGGCCTTGGTATGGTGTTAAAGACATACAGTTGTATGCATAATGTAAAAGTACATAAAATCAAGTGCTTCTACCTGTTTATCAGTTAATCAACTTTGTTGCTTCAGCACCAAGTAGCACTAAGAATAATCATGTAGCTTTAGTCTGTTTACATTTACAAAGATCGTATGAAAGTTCCAGATCAAAACTGGAAATATCATACTTTTCAATATAATTGATCTCGGTCCTGTTTTTAATCTGTGTTCATAGAAACGAATAATTGTTTAGTAATTCATGATTTGATACGGTTTATTTCACATCATGTTTTTTTATCATTTTTACAATTTATTATTTTTGGTCCAACACAATATAAACTATATGTAATGACTTAATAAAAGCGTTTACTCAAATTTTACAATACAATTTAAAATTATGTTGATCAGTTTGGTTTTTAAGTATTTTACATATTAAAAAATATCAGTCTGACTTATAATAGTTGATTTTTCTGAATTTATGTATCATAAACCATGTTTGAAAATAAACTAACGAAACAAAAATCGATATAACATATTGTAGTGTAAACGAAACAGACATTACTTTTTAAATATTGTATTGTTTGGACGTTGGGCAAGTGCTGTATGTTGTCATATATGGTCTAGACCTGAGATCAAGTCTGATGTATATGATACCATGGGGTTACTTCGTTTTTGTTAGCTATTGTAGAGACAGCACGCTTCAGACGTACGATTTATAACTAACATATCGCTATTTTTGTACGCCATTGATTTCTTATAAGTCAGCTTGAAATTGACGTTGTATATATTCATTTAATGTTTGATCAATTCATAATATTTTTCTTTAATAATAATATCATACATTTAATTAAACATTAATTTGAAAAGTTTGTTATTGTGAAATATTTGGATGACGGAGGGCTGTTAGTTAAATATATTCAGTCAGTTAAGAGGTCATGTTGTCAGAAGATCAAAAAATTCATTTTTTCCACATTTTCTGTAAATATATCTGGAGAATATTCCTTGAAATTTTTCTGAAAATGGAATTTTTAAACCATCTTAAAAACGACTGCATCGATTTATCGATTTTTTCGTTGCATATATTAAAAATGAGCGATTGTTTCATCAAAAATCAAAATTTTCAATTATAATGTTTTCGAAAAATTGATCGTTCAATGACTACATAATTTAATTTATAAAATAAATCTTGATCATTTTTTAATTCTTTATGATCCAAACCAGAGTAGCAATGGTCACCACAAACGTTCTTTTTTCAGTAGACTTACGAGAGAATGACCATATGTGTTTTATTTTTAAATATTTTTTATTGAAAAAATTATATGAACTCTTTTAAATACACGTTTTCACATACACGAACATTTGTTGAAAAACGTGTTATAATTCTTGAAAAAAATCCCAAAATTCACATTATTTTCGACCTCCTGACTGAGCATGACCTCTCAAATCAAAACAAGATGGTAATTTAATGATTTGAGAATTTTTTAACTATTTTAAGAAAAATGATAATTTTTAAATTGTTATTCTTATCACAAACAAGGGTATGTACTGTTTCTACAGTGTTAAGAACTCTACACTATGTTCTATTGAAACGTTATTCAAGGGTTTCTGCAATTTGTAAAGAGCGTTATATCAAAAAGGGTTATATATATGTTAATATAAATTAGTGATTAAATTGTTTGCTAAAAAATAAATAACTTAGCACTACTCTTGTTTTCAACGGCTCGTATGTAAGTATGTGTATTACGTGCGTGCAAGCGTGCGTGCACGTACGAGTTTATATGTAGAAAATGAATATATATATATATATATATATATATATATATATATATATATATGTGTGTGTGTGTGTGTGTGTATGTTTGTACGTGTACGTGTGCGCGTGTGTACGTTGCGTTCGTAACATCCCTTCTTGGGTGAATATAGGTTAGGTGTGTCACGTATCCACCACGGTCGAAGTCTCTTTGTATGCGACTCGTGTGCACCGTCTACCCTCGTGAGTTCTGCTTCCAGCCAGCAGCAGGCGATATTCTTGTTCACCCGATACCCCTCTCGGTCCATAGCGCCAGCCAAAGCTATATCCAACCACCCTCATGTCGTGCTCCACTTACTAAATAGTCGCGAGAACTTGGCACACGGTCGCGAAGATTTTGTTTGTTCTTCCTTTCAAGCATCTGCTTTTAATGGCAATGATGTGTATAAAAAGTCAAGTGTAATAATAGTTACATTAATTGTATACTATCTTCTTTTACACACACACGCATATATATTTATATTCAAGTATTATTTTTGGCTACTTACCACTCTTATTCATTTTCTTCAAACTGATCGAATTATATCTCAGTCTCTCCGAAAGTAATGATGATTTTAATGAGGAATTCGTATCGTTTATGTTTTAATGAATTTATTTATAAATGTTCGTGTTGTACAAATAATAGATCGTAATTGAAAATAGAATAATTCAATTTGAAATCAGCCAAAAATTCATCATTTCATGTATTGAAACACGCGTCAAAGCCAACAAACATGTACCAAGCTACTTAATAAAAATATAATTTGTAAAATTCTTAGAAATGTTAAAAACCTCTATCCAGCGGCATCAAGTATCTTTGTTTCCGTCATTTTTTTGTGCTCGTTATTTTTGTTTTGATGAAAGGGTTAAGTTATGGTTTTTATTTTGTTCATTCAACATTTTAACAGGTAGACGACGTTACAATCATGAATCAGATTTTTTCAACTGTATTCTATATTTAACAAAGAGACTACATTTCACACTTGATTTTATTCACGGATTACAAAAACTTTTTATTCTTAAAGATTTTTTTTGATTCATATTCTGAATACCTATGGATCGTACAATAAAAAGTTCAAGCTTGGTATACATACATGAATTTTTTTAACTTCCTACATGTAAGCAAATATATATATATATATATATATATATATATATATATATATATATATATATGCAATAAAATTGTATATAAAATTATAATAAGAGAATTAAAATATTAAGCCAGTATAAAAAATCATTTATAAACATTAGATAAGTGAAATGATATGTTTTATAGTTATTTTTATTTTTTTTAAAAAAATATATGAAATGATGTCATATAGAATTGTGTCTAAAAATGTGTGTTTTTTTCAGGCAAGTTCGTATAAGGAAAATCTTCAAGTATAAAACAAGTAACTCAGTCGTAGGATACAATGGAGGTATAGAGGTTTGTTTGCTCATCATTTATACATTTGTCTTACAATTAAATATAATAAAATTTACTTTTCCTTCGAAAACAATCCAATTGAACCCGTATACACGAGACGTGTCTTTATAAATTGACGATGTAAATTCTATTTTACTTTCGTGACAACCTTTACAATGAATAAAAAATATATACGCGATCTTCTATAAAAAAGTCAAGAGTATACCGCCAGTCCGGTGATAAAACGAGGTGCATATGAAATGACATACATCATAAATAAATGCAAGAATGGTCACTACAGAGCAAGTGCACCATAGTCTGTCTACATTTGCCCTGTGTTTTATGATCTTAGCCCAGATGGTGTGCATGATAAACTCTTTTATCTGCTTCCTGTATGTTTTATCCCGATCGCCTCCCCCATACTAATCTCTCATCTTAAGAAATAAACATAAGCAATGTTACTATTTATAATTTTCGAAAAAAAAGTTTTAAACCGACAAAGCTGACATTTGTTTAAAATTTCGTTTCTGATTATCTTTTATAAACATTTTTTTAACAGAAATACATTTGTAATATTTATTTACTTCAATTAATATTAAGGAATTACATTTCTAGTATTTCTTAATAGTTTATGTGATTCTTTTCTTTCTGCTTTCAAATACATTTGGCAAGTATTTCTTTAACGTTATATCATTTTCAACGAAACATTTATTAGTTTTCTATGATCGAGTCGTCACATCTTGAAGTAAATAATATACACATCTTTTTTATTTGCATTAATGTCGACTCGCCCATCCCCCACCAATGCTATGTAGTTAGCGACATTTTTGCTAACATTCAATACTTGTTTGCATACATTTGGTTTTATCGTGTCTAGTTTATGATTTAGGCGGTCCTATCCCCAAACTTCATATTCGTATGTCATTATTGTATGTGGGCGTTTTTTACTCGACGAAAAACTATATTCAGTAATGTTAAGAATAATATTTAATATCATTTGTAATCCGTAAATATATTATCTATTTATAGAATTTGTTTCAGGATATATCAAGAAGACAACGTGGATCAAAATCTGCACAACTTGGAAATTTTCATTTATACCAGCGAATTGACAGAAACACGAAAGCTGTTCATTGTTTTTATTAATTGATGACTTATAAAAGCTATTACAGAATGATTTCAAAAGTACAGTATACATTTCTATTACTAATTATTATTATTATCATTCGATTTGTTTGGATTTTTTTTTAATCTTAATGATGATATTGATTTCGAATGGCTGCTTCAGATGCAATTAAAAATTGTTATTTATGTTTATTAATCATGTTGGTAACTTTTTTAATTACAAGTTTCTCTCTTATCTGATATAATCGATATTTGCGAATATGATTAGATCGATTATTTAGAATGGTGGATTGATCGTTTAAATATCTTCACGTGGTGTAACTGTTCTCTGTTTTTTCTTAACGTTAATTTTTCTATTGCTTTGATAACTCTTGAAAATGTGTCTAAAATCACTCTCGCTTCTCATCTTATAAGAAAGTAATATGGATGACCTACGTCCAGAATTTCGACCTTTGATCAATTTTTCGTATCCCAGTATATTTCAATATGAATATTGCATAAAACGAGATTGATAATCCTACCTACATTCGCTCTACTTGTGCTTCAGACAGAGATCGCACATAGCATCCAACTGTAAAGGAGGAGGTAACCGAACAAGTATTGTACATTGGGACGCCCTATTCAAATCACCTGTAAACATGTGACTCGCGCACATCTCGATCACGTGACCCGTTGAGTAACGCCCTCATCCGCCTCCGGGATCAAAAGCACACGAATGTTTCACTCTAAATATCGTGTGATCTCTTACAAGCGAACTCACACACAAATTCACACACACATACACACACGCACGCACACATGCCCGTACGTTGCGATCGTGAGCAGCGTTCTAACCATCCAAGTCTTAAAGTTGTGTTTTCACTGCGTATGTTCTTTGACTAGCAGTAAGATTGTTATAGTAGCAGTGCTGCAAGCCGGTAGAGCACCAGGAAGTTTTTTTTACTCCATGAACTACAAATAGGCCGGACCTTAACGAACCGACACTGTAACAATTCGAGTTCTTTGCTTTGGAAACGACCGTTTCGAACGATCGACTCGATTACCATCTTTCACTATCGAACTCTTTAACGAAAATATCGTTGAATCGTTACTAACGACATACGTTAATAACGAATTCGTTATCTTTCACATAACACCGAAAGTGTTAAACGACAATTCACTTCCACTTCCGTACAAAGATCGGATTCTGCGAGTCTGTGTTTTCTTCCATCGACCCACGAACGTTGACAGTGATTCGAAACAGTTTCCAACTCGAAACGAACATCGTTCTGATAATTAATAATCGTCGGATATGTAAATAGATTTGTGTTAATTACGAAACAATGAGATAAACGTAGGACTCTTGTATCGTTTGAAAGGTGTTGTTCTTGTACACGTTCATCTTTAAATGAAATACGTTACAATCGGTTTCTGTTCCGTTTCAGTTCGATATACACGTGCTTTGAACATTTTGACAAGTGGTTCTATTTTATATTTCGTATTTTTTTGGTGATTTAATAGTGGTTTTATGACACAGTGACTATTTTCATATTACAGTGTTTTAACTTTAATTCACTCGTTTTTCCAATATGTAAATATTGCAATTTAGTTTTTTTCAATTAACACACGCACACACAAATAAATGTACAGATTGTTAAACAGGAAAATGTATTAAAGTTATTTTATATATTTATTAGAAATGTTTTTTTAAAAATCAATTAAAAATATAAAACGAAATAATCGAATTAATATTTTGTGCTATGTGTAATTTATTTTTGATTACAACCTTCTGGTTATTTGTAATGTTGTAAACGCCATCATTAATTTCGAAAGATCCTCAAGTAAGAATATAGGAATTCAAATATTCTCATATTTCTTTCTTAGGATGGTACAAGTGTCGAATCCAGTCAATAAAGTACAACATTAAAAATAATTCTAAAAGTATTAATAAAATCATTTAATTAAAATTCCAAATTTCCAATCATTATTGTTACAAATTTGATAAATATTCATTGTATTCATATAAATTCTAGAATTAAAAAAGACTTAAGGTATAAATAATCAATTATCTAAAAATCATATTTGAAATTTGACCTAAGTAGAATCTTATTTGAAAAATGGGCTGGTCTTGTGATTTGTTATATTGAAATTAAAATATTGGTAAAGAAAAGTAGGCACATTATATCTCAATTTGATTTAAATCATTTAAAAAAATATTTAATAATTCTATTTTTTTTAAAAAAAATAATAAATTTTTGAACATTGTAAAAGTATATTAAATATTTTTATTGATTTTTTATTTTAAATAACTTCATTTAAAAATATGTCGATTATTTTTAAATTATATTTCATTTTTTTAATCATCATTTACAATAATACAATTTGATTTTCTATAAATATATATATTTATATAAATATATATATATATATATATATATATATATATATATATAAAATAATCTAAAATATTACACGTATTTGTGTAACTAAAAAAATGGAATAAAGTCCAAAATATTATCACTGAATAATTGTTTATACATTTCTATAATATATTCTGTAATACATTCTATAATTGATTTATAAATTTTCAGAAACACTAATAAAAACGAGTGAATGAAATATTTTTATTTTTTTTCAATCAGTGGATCTGTGATTTGTGAACATTTAGATTTTTTTAGTGCTTAATACAATGTTTTAAAATTGGATTATCCTATGTATTATTGGTCATAAGTAAGTTGGTTATAATTGTATTATTTCTTCTATTTATCTTCTTATCTATCAATATATCCACTTCTACATATTTTTTCTACAAATTATACTGACTAGAAAACCATTAGTTCCAACTTTTTAATATACTCATTTTAATTAAAAAAAAAATAATTTAGTTAAAACACCAAATTATATTTAAATTCTGCTGTACTTATTTATCATTTATTAATTTTTACTTTTTTTTACTAATCAAATACAACTCAAATAAATAAATATTTAAATATATGTACAAGTTTTTAAAATAAATGTCATCAATCATTAAAGTATAAGATGTGGCTGACATCGATATACTATGTTGAAAACTCTGTTTTCATTTTTTGTCTATCTCTGAAACATTTTGAACAGACTTAGAAAATAACTGTATTGAACATTAAAATCGATTTGTGGATAACCACACTGTATTGAAAAAGAATTGAACCATTTTATTATAATGCTGGTTGGTTCTTCGTGGTAAGTTCTTTCAAATTGATAAAATTTCTATAGTTTATATATATTTCAATATCTTTGTCGTTTTTGGTTTGGTATATCGACTGTTAGTGATTATTAAACATTTTTCTAGGCAAAATTTTATGATTGAAACAATAATTTATTTCTGATAATTTAAAAAAATATTGAAAAAAAATCTAGTGAATACACAATGGTTCAGAGTTGTTCATTGAAAAGAAAAAAAAAACGCCGAAAATTACCCGTTAATCAAAACAAATCAATGAATGAAGAAAACTCCACTTGTAAGTTGATAATATTTCATTGTGGTGGTCGTATGTTAGGACGTTGTGTGCATACACGTACGAGTGAATGTGTTAGTATGTAATATAATCTTCAATCGTCCGTGTGTATATATACAAATGTGTGTGTATGTATGTGTGTGTATATTCCGAGTCCACGTGTAGTCACAGGGCAGCTTGTTCGCTTCATTGGTTCAGTTTGTGGCCTCAACAGCGACTGACCACACTTATCTATCTGTTGTGTAGTGGTCTCTTGCCCATTTTGACCGGCAAAAAACATACACGCATATACATAAACACACACACACACAACACACATACACACACACGTACACATAGACAAGTGTTTTTTTTTTTCGCAAAACATTACCATTTATCGAAAATCTTCCCTCCAGTATCAACGAAAAAATTCACACCAAATTCATCATGCGTGTGTTTATTGCGTGTTGACGTGTGTGACAGTGATTTCAGTGTAGTTTTATCTCGTTATTATGTATTTTAAGTATTTTATCTGTTTCTTAAATGGTTTTAGTATGTTTTCATTGAACGGTTTTATAAACGCGATCTATTTTTAAACAACAATGGCAGTTTGAAGAAAAGTGAGTTGAATTATAAAAAGATACAACATATATACAATCATTTATATATTTATATATATATATATATATATATATATATATATATATATAAATAATGTATTTATTTATTACATCGATTTTTTTATAAAAACTAAACTGTACGATTAAGTTATTTAAATGACCACATTTTAATTGTTAATTTTATCGATAAATATGTCGATTAGAAATTGAATCATATTGAAATTGAAATAGTTTTTTTTATAGTTTAACGTCGTGAATGTAATTTTATAAAAAATGATAAATCTATAAAATTATTACATATGTACATGATTGTCAAATTGTAACATTATACAAAATCATAATATTGATTAATTGTAAGGAACCAATTCCTCATTTTGTTATTTGATTGATACATTAAAAATTTCAAATTTTTTTTTTTCATTAATACATTTAAAATTTTCTATTAAAAATTTCATTAAATAGAAATTTAAATAGTTTAATTTTTGGATATGTTCATTGTAATCATAAAATTATATACATATACATATATATATACATATATATCTATCTATATATATATATATATATATATATATATATATATGTATGTATGTATGTATGTATGTATTTATGTGTGTGTATGTTTATATGCGTCAAAAAATTTCCTTTGAAAATCATGTTTATATATTATACTTCACAATGGAAAATGGAAAAAATAATATTTTACTTGTATATTATTTTATGATTATTAGTCATTCAATCAAAGTGAAAATTATTATTAAATAATTAGATTATTCATCATTTCTTCACTTTTAAAATAAATAAATTTGCTATAAAATAAATGTTGAATAGTACGCTATCTAAGCAAAACTTTTATTGTTGTGATTTATTCAAGTGTGTGGTATTGAAATTGATATTTTAAGACGTTTTTTTTTTTAAATACAATAGAATTATATAAAATGTTATATAAATAATATTTGATAAACAAATTTTCCAAGAATTAATATACTCTTGGTAATAAAAGCACAATTGGAATCGTTTCAGTTTAAAATTGGTCATCATACAAGTAACACTGCTCTTTCATGCAATTACAATTTTGATCAAAAGTTTTAAATAATATTAAAAAAGTTACATTGTTTTATAAGCGTTATGGGGTAAGACAAATTAAATCACTTTTTTGTAATTTAAATTAGAAAATTAATTATTCAACTCTCTCTCTCTCTATATATATATAGAATTATAAATAATTTTAGCAATGTATGAAGTAATAATTTTTATTGGAAATGATTGAAACTCATGTAACGTTGTGAATAAGTGAGTGAGTACTAAAATATTCATTCTGAAATCCTCTCTGTATCGGCATTTGTGTTTAAAGAATTTAAACAATGTACATAGTAAAAATCAATTATTATGTACAGTACGTTTTTAAAACGAAATCAATAGAAATCACAATGATTAACAATAGCAATCGTTAATTCACCGAAGGTGTACACCATTCGTCTTACAAAATACGTGTCTCCAATTCTGAAACAAAATCGTATGTGACGCAAATGTAAAACCGATGCCGAGTACGAGGAAAAATACACGTTGACATCAAATCACGAAAACATATCGTTTTGTTTACAAATTTAAATACGATTGTTTGAAATATGTTCAAGTGAAATACACGATTTAATAATCCGTTAGAGTTAACTCTCTACGTACAGATAATTTTCTTTCCAAACGTATTCATTTATTCACAGTATGTGTATGTGCCTTTTTTTTACACCCATCACACGAAAAAGAATAAAATACAAATTGGTCCTAATCGACGTTACGATAACACTTGAATTCCTGAACGAATTATTGACATTATTTATTGTAGGACATTGTCTAACAGGATATAAAAACGATTGGAAATATATTAAAGTCACTTTTATATGTATATTACAATAGACATACTTTTAAATTAGAAACGTTTCTATTTATTTATAAATAACATTTCTATTATTTGTCTATATCTCATAGTCGAGACAAATAATATAAATTTTATCATAATGTCACTTCAAACATATTTTTTATTAACATTTTCCAATTATAACGATATTCATGTGACACAAATGAATCATTTATTATTTTAACCACCAGAATATTTTATTTGTTATTCAAGAAACTTGTATTTACAAACTGAAAAACTAAAACCAAAAAAACCCCTGTTATAATAAAACGAAATTAATATTTAATCACTTGCATATTTTTATCCTAACACAGATTTATTTCAATGGAAAAAAAATATGAATATTATTAAATATCAGTCGAAGAATTTTAATAAATATATTTTTTTTAATTTGGAATGCAATTAATATAAATGTTTTTCGTGGAAATGGAGTTAAATAAACTATAAATAAAACATATTGAAAAATAACTCTAATTAGATAAATTGGCAATTAAGTACGATTTTAATATATTTATTTGTTTGTATTTCAGTTCGAATTAAATAAATTTCTTTTCGATAATTGATAGAAATTTTTTTCATTGTGGTTTCTACTCACCTTTATTTTTCTACTACATTCAAGTGTTGAATTGATATCAGAAATATTGTACTTGAATTATTTTCAAGACAGTCTAATATTTTAAATATTCTTACCAAAATGAAATTGAAAATCAAACGGCGTGTGTTGTCTTCAAACACTTGCATTTCTTAAACTAATATTTACTTTTATAGTGGCTGTGTGACATAACATGTGTCAATATTTTAGCAGTAAATGTATGAAAAAAACGTTTAAAACTTGAAATCATTTTTATGTTGTTAAAAAACGAGTTTTTTTTTTGACTATTATTTCGTACTAAATGCGAAATTGCCTTGAATTGGCCTTGTATAAATAAAATCTGGGACAGTTATGTCATTGTTGGCGGATCGTTTGTTTCATTTTATTATTAATTTTTATCTCGTAGATGAGTTGTTTGGCAAATAGGTACTGTTTTCAATGTTACGTTTGTTGTTTGAATATTTTATTATAAATCTACATATATTTTTAATCGCTTGAAAACGATTTGTTAATATTTTTTACTTAATCGTCAATTGTATTTAAATATCATTTCATTGCCAGTCGAAACATTGTTGTGAATATATATTTACACATCGACAACAGTGTCCATTTTATTATATTTGGACAATTATTGTCTTCTGTACATTTGATTTTACTATATTCAAATATTTTTGTTTTTGTCCCACAATTCAAATTTTAGTACAGATATGTCGAACGGATTTTCATTGCAAAATTTATATTTTTCTAATCAATCGAATTTTTATATGGGTTTTGTGACTATTCAGTACCTTATGCTGTTCTTTATTATGTGACTGATTGATTTTTGAATGAGCAATATTTTCAAGCAATAACGACCATGATACTCACACACATGTATATTTATATTTGTAATATTATTAGATGATAATGTTCATTAATTCAAACTCTGTCTTATGTTTTATCTTAGAGATCCCGACGCAAAAATCGGCTCATTGCCGAAAGACCGTACGAACGTGTCTTTGATGCACACAAGCGTGAATCGCGGCTTCGAGCTGGATCATCCGGCTGCCGGTGGATTCGCGTCATCGCCATGGGCGGCTGCCGTGCTTGGCCACCATCATGCGGCAGCGCATGCCGCGCACGCCGCACACGCGTCTATGATGCAAGCAGCAGCGGCCGCCACGCCGGACCACGCAGCCGGTTATGCGACACATCCTAGTGCCGCACACGCACACGCACATCATGCTGCTGCAACGACGACAGGTGCTGCAGCTGCTGCTGCTGCTGCTGCAATGCCGATGGATCTTCATATGCCTCAGGGATTTCCATACTATCGGTAAATTGCTAAAGATTTCTTTTATAACATTTGTGAATTGTTCCAAAAATTGTTTATTATGTGTCTTGTCGACGATGTTCGTATTTTACTTGACATAATAGAAAATTGTGTAAGAGGGTAAAACAGAAAGTTCGATATTTTATCCCTGACATATAAAACCACTGTCCGAGGAATATTTATTTAAAACTAGGATAATAGAACGTTGGTAGTATCTTAAAATCATTTTTTCATACGTTTGAAAGTAATAAAAGCGATTAGTATGAAAAGCTTTATATAAACTATTTTGTAAAGATTTTGTCACGTTTTATTTCGTTCGAAATAAATTTCACCAAGTTTGTTCATATTTAATTAATACGATTTTACCGATGTTTGTTTTATAATTAGTCATAATTTTTAATTACATTGTATATATTTTACATATTAAGTATATCTTTTTCCATAGTAACGTATAATTCAGGTCACAATATTAACAAATATAAAACTTTTAATAAATCAGCTATAAATGATTTACGATTTCTGTCTAGAATAGTAATTCCAATTAAATACATGATTTGAATTCGAAGTGTCTTTAAGAAATGAAATTTTTAGCTAATCGAAAATATTATTTATAAATCGTACTTGTTTAGATTTTTTTAAAAAAAGACTAAAAACATTTCTTTTGTAATGTTCCATCGAAACTGTATTGTTATTTCTCTTTTAATCAATTTCATATTTTAAACGAATAATTATTAGTAATTCATAAGATAAACACGATTTTGTATAACAATATTCACCGATATCAACTTTTTAATGATCTCGTGAAAAAGCTATTTTCAAACGAAACGTTTCTAAGTTTCTTTTTTACATTAATTGTACGGTTTATAATTAACCTTAATTTTTAATTATATTGTTGTACATATTCTACATATTAAGTAGATTTTTCCCATTTACGATATATGATTTAGGTTACAATCGTGATAAATAATTAAAAAGCGTTAATAAATCACATATCAGGTTGATTTGATATTCACTATAGAATAATAATTACCCTTACAATATACAGAAACTGAAATGGATTTTAGCTAGTTCTGTTTTGAAAAACTGACATAGATAAGATGAAAACAATATTCGAATTAAATATTTAAAAAATTAACTTGTACTTTTGAAAAAAATGTTCTAATATTTCAATTTATTTAAAATAATATATATATATATATTGTGTGTGTGTGTATGTGTGTGTTATAAAAAGGTGTAACCTTTACTGTTAGATTATTATCAGTAAACTCAACAAGCTGTATCGTGACATTTCACCGTCTCATTTAAATTAATGCGTCAATTTTAATTACAATTTAACTTTAATTGTTGACGCATTGACGATGAATGCACGCATGCGTAGGAACTGATTTATGTTGGAACAATTAATTTTTTTTATGATGATTATAGCCGTACTCTTATGTCGATTAGATTTATATCAGCTTATAATGGATTTATATACATATGGTTTCATGTAATACCGTCATTTTCATTATACATACATATATGTGTATGTTCATACATTATTTTCTACTACATAAACTTTTCTCCATTCATAAATGTCGATTTTCCACATATAAAAAAATCTTTTTATTAAAATATTTCAAAGCAACATTTTACTAATATACTAGTTATAGTTTATGTAAATAGTTGAGTATGGACAGCTTCTAACAATTTATTTTTCAATATATTTTAAATAAACATTAAGCAATTGTGTATAAGTACGTTTTGTGTTTATTTTTATTAACATATCCAGTATAATTTGTTTGTTTTGTGTTCGTCTTTCCGGCGATTCATTTAAATGTCTATTGAATCTAATTGATTTTTTAAAAGAAATAGATTTAAAAATCTTAAGTGTTCAAGTTAATATAATTTTATAATAAGGGATTTTATAAAATGGCCATTTATTAATATGTTATCATGTGAAATAGTCATTGGACACATGTACTTGTATGTATGTTCGTGTTAAAATGTATTTATGTAAAATAGAAAAATAATTATTAGATTGTAATATACATCACGATTAATCAATTTTATATATATATATGTATAAAAAAAATTGTATTTAGGATGCGAGATCTACACAGGGTCGCTCCTAATTGATTAATTAATGTGAATGTTCTTGTAGTTAATGTATAAAAAAATAATATTTATCTATTAATCAATCTTTAAAAATATAAAATGAACA
This sequence comes from Neoneuromus ignobilis, assembly GCA_029203775.1. Classification (NCBI taxonomy): domain Eukaryota; kingdom Metazoa; phylum Arthropoda; class Insecta; order Megaloptera; family Corydalidae; genus Neoneuromus; species Neoneuromus ignobilis. The sequence goes on from CP092097.1 coordinate 3,496,226, forward strand.
TTAAACTTTTAAATAATTTGAATAAAATTCAATATTGTATGTTATAAAAAAATGAAAATATAATTACCACACTATTTAATAACATAGTTAGAAATATTGAAGTGGCCTTTAAAATAGCTTTAAATGCAAGTGAGTAATAATTAAAATAAAACATGTAAGAAATTTTAAATACAATTTTAAATAAATTTATTAAAGATAGTGTTTGTGCAAGTTTATTAAATCTTTATTTCATATTAGTGTTAAAGCTGAAATGTTAAATTATTTGTTTATTAAATGAAATCTTAATATATGAAAAAATAAGTTTATATAGACTAGAGAAAATCATATAGTTTAAAAATAATATCATATAATTAAATAATAACAGTGTTTAATTAATTAATGAACACCGATATATTGTTGCTTTATCAATTTCATTCCATAAAACATTTCATTCCTTATACATTATATGTAAATATATTAACAGTCGACTATTTTAAGACTGACTCGAATTATGGAGTCATTTAAATATATTTTCCTTATTTTGCAAGACACAGACTTGTCAGTAATAATTAAAATTCTAATTTTATATACATTTATTATATTATAACAATTTCTTACAAAAGTCATTCTATTTATAAATATATTGTGCGTGTGTGTAGGTGTGTAAAAACGAATGAATTTACATTTGTGTGTGTGTTTGAAAAACAAACGAAAAATATATTCCGACAAAGGACACAAACAAGATTGATATCAGAAGTCCGCAAAGCGGCAAAACGTACTTGTCCGTCAGTGGATGATCTTGAATCTGTCAAGTAGCCACCGGTTTTGCGGCCTGTTTCTGTTCTTCGCAAAATCTCTAATACATTTATTTCATTTAAAACATTTTTACCTATACTGACTAACATACTTGTTATTATTTCATTTTTTTTTATTCTCCTTATTATTTATTCATAGAAAAAACCAAAAACCACTTCAATCATCATGTAAAGTAATTATTTCTATTTTAAAATATTTTTCAAAAGTAACATTTTTACAATTATTTTTTATTTTGATATCATTATGTGTTTTTCGTTTCGTCGATATATATATATACATAAATTGAATGGAAACATATTTTATTGTATGAATTATATAGTACTAACTACTATTATTTAAATGAAATTCCTTTATAATATGCTCCCTTTTAAAAACATTTATTGAAATATGATTTTCGACGATAGTATAATAGTGTTATTTAGTTCCAATCTTACACTGAATTTATATGACGTTCCACCCCCTTAAATGTGTACGTTATAATGTACGAATGTAAAATGTGACAAGTCTCCCATAGATATCAAACGTCAAGATGATTATTGCAGTTTATTTTTAAATATATATAATGACGAATAAAATTGGATACATGATTCAAACATTTTCGTTAGTATGAAAATCATTTATTATTAAGAACCAAATTAAATATTATTTCATATAAATATTAAATTTGATCTTTATTTATTCAATTTTGTACGTTGTAAATTTCGGTTGTATTATTTAGGGTATTTTCCATTTTTGATATTTTATAATTGTCACTACTTTTGTCATCAGTCATATTAAAACTTAAATTTTTTTTAATATTTAAATTAATCACATGTAAATAGAGAATGTACAGTTTTTTATACTAACAACCATTTAAGTAAAATTAATGTTATGAGATAATTGCAAAAATAAATTAAAAAATTATTTCTTTTTTTAAAAAAATACAAAATTATATATATATATATATATATATATATATATATATATCAGTGTGTATCTTCAAAAGAGATAAATTCATTGACAATATCTAACTAAATTCGACTAAAAACTGAACAGAACGACTTTTAAATTTCCTTACGGCATTCTTCGCAGCTTGTAAAAGACATTACACTAGGGGTATCTGGGTGTCAGCTCGGTTGACTGCTTTCACCACCCCCGAATTGGCTCGCACGACCCCTGTTACTTGGCAGTCATTAAGATGCAGTTGTTAAAATTATTTTCGGTGCCTGAGAAATTAGTATACTAGTTGCAGCAGCCAGCCGTGCCAACAGACGGTAGAAAGTTAAAAGGTCATTTGCATTTTTTTCCTCTTTTCGTTTTTTTCCCAACGTGACCCTTCTTATCCGATTCCCGACAACCCCGTCGCGATGACTGCATTCCGAATTGCGATCAGTTTAATTTATATCGTTTTTTTCATTTTATTTTATGTTGTAAAAGGGAAATGAGAATTTTACACGAGTTTTTACAGTTTTTTGATTTTTAATGGTTTACGAGAATTGTGATTGATGGAATTATTCTAATTGGTTTTCATTTCAATCCTTCTTTCAATTTTATCTGTTTACATATTTATGTATGTATTGTACGACAAACAACATGCTTTGACAAACATTTTTATCCGCTATTTTATTATCCCATCAAGTTAAATAAGTGCACACTTGAAAATAATGCATCGTTCAATGAATTTCTTTATTTGGCCCATATCCAGTTTCATGAAGCATGAAGTGAGTAACTCTGAATACCAGTTATTATATCAAACATTTTTCTCTGATGTCACTTCTTTATTATCATCTTTTATCAATATGATCTCTATTGAAAAATATCTACTTGCCGTTTCGAATTCAATATTGGACATCATACAGCACAAGTCAAATGAAATTTATTTGATATCATTGATTTTGTTCAGCCGATTTCCTATTTTATATTTTGTGTCATTTGATACGAACGTTTATTGGATATTTCGTTATACATTTTAGGAAATGACTCATACTACGTTATTTCTTATTTATTAAATATAACATTATATATATATATATATATATATATATATATATATATATATATAAATTATATAGTCATTAAAAATGCAATATATTCAAAATTATTATTTATTTCACTTAGATTTATCATTTGCAGAATTCAGTGATAATCCATTTTTAATTCATTTACAAAAATATAAAATAAATGTGATTTTTTTTGGTATATTTTTGTTATTGCATTTTTATAAAGAATTCAAGACTTATATACGTGTCTGTGCAGTTTCCAGTTGCAGTTGATTCATTTCACGACCATCGCGTGTGCCTTCATTAATTTTAAATTACAATTCTGTACTAATTAGCATATTGTTGTTCCTTACGAAAAACATTACATGTACGTTACTTGATACATTGCCATAGATTTTACGGTTTAGTATTTGTGTGTGTGTGTGTATGCAATCAAGTATCTGCATTTCATTCTTCACATGTTTGTAAAAGAGATAATACTAAAAGTTAAAAACTTCAATTGAAGAATAGAATTATAATTTTGAGGCTGATTTTTATCTTTTCTCACAGTTAGCTATTTAGTTTTCTCAGTGTTAACTAATAAAGCTTTCAAAAATAACTGGAAAATTTTATTCGAAAATATGTATGAGTTACTATTTTTCAATTGATGTTTTTTTTTACTTTGTTCCATTTTAACTTCGAGCCACTGTATGTATATATAAATTCAAATATACATACATGTATATATGAAAACCGATTAGTTTATGCAAATTTTGTTGTAGATTCATAAAGAAGAATAGCTAAAACAATACATTATTTCCGCAACTCCAATCACAAAGTGTAAAAGATAAATGAAACTAGTGTCTCATCTCAAATATTATAGGTAAACAGAAACTTCTGTTCTGGTGACATTGTTTGTGCGATGTGATCTATTCGCACTTCACCATTTCCGTGAGTGAGTGAGTGAATACGTTACCGGTTGACTGACTTATCCAAGGATCTTATACATAGATGGATACGTGTACGATTCGAGATTCTTTTTCGATTCGTGTAATCATAATGTGTTAACATTATTTGTTCTTGGAAAAAATTGTTAATTTTTTACCTAACTTTTTAAATCGATTAAAACTTTCATAAAATTGTATTAAGATGTTTCGAAGGTTTCTTAAAAAATAGAAAATAATTTACAATGCGTAACATACAGTCTGAATATTCTTATTTCATACATGATTGTTATAAATAGAAAATAATAAAAACAATTCAAGTCACAAAACCGATATTAATGAGTGGATATAAATGAATGATATGTATCCATAAGTAAAAGCTCGTTGGTTCGACTCGTGTACTTTTACTTGGTCCAACACCCTTCTTTGCTCTTCGTGTCTCAATGTGACACGCTCCCGGAAATTGCTGCCACTCTCTGTCCGGAGTGTTCATGAATATCTCTCACAGTGTGTTCTCCCTTAACGTTCCGTTGTTATGGTAAGTTTGCTACGCACTAGGGAAGCTTAATTCTTTAAGGTGATGAGAGTAATTGAAGCAAAATAGTCGCTGATATTACTTTCATAACCGGCTCTTAGTTTTACACCATTAACTCGATGTTGTGTTGACAATGTTTATTCTTTATGATACGATTAGTCTGACATCGATAGGCAGATTAATAAGGAAATGAAGTATCGGTTTTCATATCTCATTTGATTTTCAATTACAATTCTTTTTTAAACGAATCATTCTTATTTAAAATTTCAAGTAGAAATTGTAACATATATATTAATGGCTGTTCACACACGAACATTAATCTGTTACATTCCTAAAGAAATTGAAAGCTGCGATTAATTTACGATAACAATAAAACACTAATGATGTGTGTGTGTATAATTTACATCGTATAATTTACTTTTCAAATAATTTCAGTATTATTCCAAGTGCATAATCAAGAACATGTACTCATTTTCCGCATATTTATTTTATAATCATGCTCGACGAATAATAAGTATGTTTTCAATAAAATTTGAGTATGTAATTCTGGTATTGTTTCTTTTCTCTTCTCTTAATTAATATATTCATAGAATGGTAATGATAACATTGTTAATAAATACTATGACTCAACTACTGTTGTTTATAAAGTCATAACGTACTTTTATAAAATGAATGTATTAATACTCTTCTAATTTTTATAACGTTTTATTAATTTCTAAGGGCTTTTGAATATTTTTCATATGGAGTTGTGTACTATAAATTTGTATTTTAAAATGTTTTTTTCAAATATATATACTTTTTAAAATTTGTGTATATTCCAAAAAAAATTTAAACTAGAGAAAGCGTTGCGGCCACAAACATAACAATATAACTTGATTGCAGAAAGGGCACATGAGTAGAATGAAAGTGTTGTTCTGTGATGATATTATTGTCATGTCCGCGACATAAACCAAAACTTGTGCTCTAATGTCACATCCATGTAACATGTGTGCCAAATTGTTGAACGCACTGACATAGATGTCGTTCTGATAAGCGTACCACCACAACTCCAACCCCTTGTATTATACCACACACACACATACACTAACCATCCATCCCCTATTCAACATCTTCTATTGCATCTAGTTTATATACTCGGAACATAATACCTATTATAAACTATCTTTAATTTCGAATTTATTTTGAAAGAACAATGATTCAAGAATTTACTTATTCGTTTAGATATTTTTCATTTTTATATTTTATTGTATATCAAATGAATTATATTCATATGTACATACATACATATATATATATATATATATATATATATATATATATAAATATATATATATATATATATTTATATATTCAATATTTTTTTTTCTCAAAAACTATACCGTGTGTTGTAAATGTGTACACTTGACATTTGATGTTGAAGAACAATCTGTAAACGACATATAACAATAACGGGAAGTCGCAAGCGTGTGATCACTCCGCTAATAGCGCATTTCAACGAAACTTTACACATTTTTACGCGTTACGTTTATGTCGACTACGTCCGACACATGCGACGATAATATAGGTAATATTTGCAACCTGCGCTCCAGGCTGTTTTGCATAGAAATGTACCCTCGTCTGATTCGCGTACGTTATGTGCCCATTCTCGTTGTCATTTTTAACACCTACACTGCCAAACTAATAACATTAACGCTCGATTTTATAATACGTTGTTTGATAATGTTTCAACTCGGTTTTATAAATGTGCTATTTGTATTTAAACTCATTAGCCTTTTATTCAGAAACAGTACATTGTTCGTTGTTTATTTATCGTAGTTCAGTCAGTTCATTTCATTCATCTAATCAGTGGTTATTTCATTACACACACACTTATACAATTATATTGGTATGTGTATTGGTGATATTTTCAATCCTGATATTGTCTTAAAATTATTATTAAAAAACTCGATCATTGAATTCAGTTGTTCAATCATTAATTAATTAAAAGATAATATATTTATCTTACTTGTTTGTCTCGTATATTTATTAAGTATTTTTTCACAAACTTATAAATATTCTATTCTCAGTCAAATCTATTATCAATGAGACATTATCGGCATTGATAAATATTACAGTGACTTGAATGCGTGTCAACTAGACCATAACCATAAAACATTTATGGTATTAGTAAAGGTCATATAAAGATTAAGATTATTTCGACAACGTGAAATAATAAAAAGTGTTGTATTATTGGGATGTTTTGTGGTTACAAGTCGTAAAAGTGACTTTATAATATTTTTCAAGTATCATAAAATTTGTTTGATACATTTTGACCAATAACCAAAATGAGTCTGAACAAAATTCACTTTCAAAAATTTATACATTGGGTTGGCAAATAAGTAATTGCGGTTTTTATTTCATGTATCTAACATGATTCGAAACTACGAATTCGTTATGAAGCTGGATTTAGAAAGAAATCTCGAGTGATTTAATGTTTCGTTATCAGTTTGATCAAAAAATAACACACATCAAAAAATATTTTGTTATCAGTTTGATGGGATTATAAAGGAATTGTTTTTTTTGAACCGCTTTCTAAGAACTAAACAATCGATTGTTAAACAAATTGAATGATGGATTGTAACTGAAACGTCCAGAATTGGTGAATTCGAGACCATATATATTTTTGGGTCACTTACTAAAAATTATTTGAGCTTGGTTGGGATGTGATACCACATTCACCATATTATTCACTTGACTACACCATCAGATTTACCATTGATTCCGTTCTTTGCTTCAGATCAGATCAAATCCTACTTCAATCAGTTTTTCAACCAGAAAAATTTTTTGAGTACGAAATTATTAAAATGCTTGAAAGATAGTAAAAGTAATGGGACAAAATGGCCAATGCAATATTGAATAAAATTATTTCATTTTATAAAAAAATTGTCTCATTTATTTTTTTAAAAAAACACAATTACTTATTTATCAATTCAATAAATAAATAATAAGTCTGGGAAGTTCAGTGTTTCTATTATTTTTCTAATATCAATATTATATATATATATATATATATATATATATATATATATATATACATGTGTGTGTGTGTGTGTGTGTAACTAACGAATGACAGAATGACTGTGACGAGAAAAAGACATCGAATGAAAAGTGGAAAAAAGTACGTACAACAAACAGAAGTAAATAAAAAAACCAAAATCAACTGGAAGAACAATACCAAACGGATAGAAGTTGTTCGTGTAGTTGATATGACGCTTACCCATATTTGGTTGTCAAAAAATCTACTTGAAAATTTCAATTGTCTTACTGTTTATAACGACGGCTTTAATAATTATACCTCGGCGTAACGTCAGTAAAAAATTGCGTTCTTTCTGTAAACAATTGATAATCGATCAAAGATAAAAATAACCGTCAAGCGTGCGGCAATCGCACTGCTTGGCGGCCCTTGTTTACCACTACTTCTTCGTTTAACATCTGAATGAATTGAATGGACGGACAACCAACGGACGCTATTAAAATACCCGTATTTATTTGCTCGTTGCCCGTTGTGTTGTTTATCACTCTTTGCAGATATTGTATGACAGTTGTACAATTCAATAATTATTTGAAGTTCATTAGAAAGTAATATAAATGTAATGTGTTGATTCCTTATAAATATATCTTCAATGATGAGTTGTTCGATAATTGATTGTTTCTTACACTATATTCAATTAATTCAGGCATATAAAACAACAAACTCATTTTATTATTTCATATCGATAACTAATCAAATTAATGAGTAGAAATCGTTTATGTATCAAGAAAACTTATTTTTTTTTTTAAAAAAAAAATTATTCATCTAACTATTGATTATTTATAGTGTTATACTGTACGACTGATTTCAATACCGCCTGTTATCTTCAAATACAAATATAATACAATCATGCATAATGACATTTATTGTATATTAAACCATATATGTCCTTGGACTCTGTTTGAAACATACTGGAAACATATTTCTAGGCATTTAAAATTAAAATACTAACCCCTTCGACTATAATAAACATCCTAAAATAAAATTCATTGACTGAACCGGTAATCATTACTTAGAAATCACAAATAAATCTCTTCAATAGTTTTTGTGGGGTATTGCAAAAAATTACATCGAATCAATTTCATGACGTGCAAACGAACTGACATTACATGTACACGACTATACAGCTAATAGAGGGGAAACGACGATTCTGACCGGAGAGAGTGCAATCGACACGCGCCGGATGGATTCTCGGTCGTTCCCCTCTTTTACGACGATTATAGTCGTAGCTTATTATTATGTGCACTATGTCATAGAATAAAGGAATATATAGAAAATTACACAAGGCTGTATAAAAGGATTATAATTGACAAAAAAATATTATTGGAAAAAAATATATATGGATCTTATAAATATTAATTATCTCTAATATTTTATCCACAATAAATTAATGTTCTGATTTTTAATTGAAATACTTATCAGGGTTATACCAGTGACTCGATATTAATGAGAAAAATATGTGAGATGACAAATTTACTGATCTTCGAATGACATAGACGAAAATTAATTATCTTCAATAGTTTATTCGTAATATATTAAAAATAGGTCACTTGTACCACCAGCAATTTTATTATGTGCTTTGTTAAAAATTTGCCATGGCTGTACATATAATCATAGATAATAAAAAAATCAGTGCTAGTAGTGATTGATCTCCTCTTTCGAATAGCTCCAACGAAAATTAATTGTACTTAACAGTCTGTCCATAATAAATTAAAAATCAGTTATTTGTATCACTAGCAATGTTATCATAGATCCATTTAAAAATTCATCAAGGTTGTACGTATGGACATTAAGCAATCACAAAATTAAGTCTAGTACTTATTGATCTCCTCTTTCGAATGGTTCTAACGAAAATTACTTATATGTAATTGTCTGTCCTAGACATTATGTGAACAATTTTGTAAAGAAATCGATTTTATACGCTTGTTAAAAATGATAATATCTTTTAATTCCGAACTGTTTTCTTTCTAAATCCCACCCATCGTTTATTAAGAAATATAATTTAACATACGAATAACTTACTATGATTAAATCTTGACATAATTATTGTACTTTATTATATTGTGTATGTCAATGCAAATATGCTCAAAATTAACTTGTCCTATTTGAAAAATTCACATTAAACAAAATAAATCTAAAGTAATGCTTCAATTACTATAATAAGGCTATTGCTCTATACACATATACCTACATTCTGAGGAAATACGTTGTTATTTCACTGTACTAACAACTTAAAAATATTTCAAAATACGTAAAGTATTGAGCAACGGTGAAACACGATGGCCTTTTTCACGTGTTCATTTTTTTATGTTTTGTGAACACAATGGACATTTCAGCATATACATATATTTATACATATACATATACATATATATATATATATATATATATATATATATATATATATATATATATATATATGTTTGTAAGAGCATTGAACGTCTGCCGAATGTGTAGTTTTTTACTTAAGTGACTTAAAACAAATATTCCCAAAATCAATTAGGAAAGATCGACGAAAGTGTGAGTGGTGTATTCGTATGTGTGTGCATGTGTTTGATTGTGTGTTTTTAATGTGTGTGTGTGTTTGTGTTTTGTAGAAGCATCAGATTGTCCGTTATATTGTTTTGGTTTCATGGTTTTTGTCTCGTATTAAGAGACAGATGAATGGACCATAGTTCGGAAATAAAATAAAATAGAAATATTTTCATTGTTCAAATATATTCAGTAAATTTACAAAAATTGAAACAATATTAAGAAATATTATCGTTTACAAATTCATTCGAAATTATGATTGTTAAATATTGAAAATCTATATAAAATAATTAATAGAATTTACAAAAAAATCTAACGTTAATATTTATTTAATTATAATATAATTATATACGGTCATCCAAATGTGATAGTTTATTTTTATTTTGTTTCTTTTTAATAAAACACAAATCTAGGCGTCACATTTGGATGACCTTAATATATATATATATATATATATATATATATATATATATATATATATATATCCATTTTCTTTAAAAATCAATTGTTGCAAAGTATTCATGTCTAAAAAACTTGTTCATTATTCTAACTGTAATTTTGGTTAAATTTTAAATTATTTTTATTAATGCACCTTCAGCATTTTTACAAAATAATATTAATTAAGACTTTTTTAGTGACCAATAGTCAACATATTATTAAATATCTGAATAAGTCTAGGGGATTTTAATTACAAGTGTTTACATATGATAAAATATTATTTGTTAATATATATCATACTTACATATATATATATATATATATATATATATATATATATATATATATATATATATATATATTATTTTGACTTTTAATACGAGCCTCTTCAATGTTTAAACAGACAGCGGACATAAAGATATGCTGTGAATGGAATATCCTGCAGGCTAGAGGGAAACTCACACTTCTTCACACGTGTGATTAACGCTAGTTACATTAATGTAAAGATTTGATTTGTCAAAAAGTTTAGTTTGTCAATGGTGTGACTATGACGTTATTACATTCATTGAAATTCAATGTGAATTTATAACAATTTAGGTATAATTAAATAATATTTAATATAGTATTATTGCATTAGATCAGGCCTGTGCAACCTGTGACACAAAATTGAATATTTTTTAAAAAAGTAAATTGACTATAATTTATTTAGATATACAATGATTATCTCAACATTTCACAAAACTTAGATTATAATATTGAGGTACATCGATATTAACTTTTAACTCTCGATTCATTATAATCGTCTTGGGTTAAGTAATAATATTTAAAATTCGTTTTAAACATTAACTTCATAATTTTGATGCATTTGATGTATATATAAAAAAAAACTAGTAATATAACTAGGTACATGTTTTATTGACGTAGACTAATTTGATTTTAAAATCTAATATTATATTCATCCATATATGACTATTATTTCTAGTTTTAGGATTTTAAAACATATCTAAAACAACAAAATATATGAAATATTTTTAAAGGTACAATTAAACCAATATTACCAATTGATATCAAGGATGAATGAGTTGAATTCAAATACGATATAATGTTTGTAGCTACCTGTGATAGGCTAAATATGGCGCTACTTTACATGCATTAACACCGGTGCAGAGACTCAGACGACCCGGTTTGACCGTGGGCTGAGGCGCCTATTTCTAAATAAAACGTGTGTTTGTCGGAAACCGTTCAAACACGAAAAGAACAAACATACACACACACACACACATATATATATATATATATATATATATATATATATATATATATATATACATATGTATGTATTCTTTTCTATAATATGGAACAAATTCTCATTCTTTCATAAAGTAATATGTAAAAAGTAGGTCGTTAAAATTATATATATATATATATATATATATATATATATATATATATATATATATTTTCCTAAGAATTTATGCAATAATTGTTATTGTTTGTACTTTATGTACAATAAAATAATCTTTAGTATTTTAATTTAATAAATATTCATGGTATTTCTAATAAAACATCTCCATTCGAATCCCGTTAACAGACAAACATGTACACATTCTCAGACATCAACTGCAACTTTTTTAATATACTAAAATGTAGATAAATATACTTTTTTCTAAGGCAACATGAAATATTTGTTCTTGTTGTACATTCTTTCGTTTCACATAAATAAGTAGTTGATTTATTTATAAAAAATACGAATTATTTTACTTCTTTATTTAATTAGATACTAATTTGATTTTTTTTATACATACAACTATTATTAAGAAGTAATAGTTATATTGTATGATATAATATGAATAAATCGGACATAAAAATAATATATACATTGACTGTTTCTTGTATATCAAAGAAATTTCTATTAAATAAATTATCTCCAAGTATATCAAATAATATGTTATAAAAATAATGTATATTATTTATAAGGACAATTCTATAAGGAAACAAGTACAGTATTCCTTTAAGACGTAGACAGTGGCCACGGAAGATGCCCCCACAGGACTCATCATCTAAGTTTAGCTCATTATAAACCGTGTTGCTTTAATTGAAATATCGTGTTTTGAGTGCCAGGTTTGTGTGTGACTTTGTAGGCAAAGCATGCGATGGCTAACACCGAAATTCAATCACGACTCAGACAAGTATAACCCACAGGCGTACTGATTGTTCGAATACACAATTCAAGATTGTTTCAATTCAATAATTTTATTTAGTTCTGTGATTATTCCAAAAAAAATCAATTAATGTAATTGTATATTTTTATAATTAAAAAATACACACACACACACACACATATATATATATATATATATATATATATAAATGTTACTGCTGGATTAATGGTCGTGTAATGAAGAGAATCAAAGTGGCGTTAATTTAAAGACCCCCATACAAACAAGTTGAACTTATCTTTTCTATTTTATTCATTACTGTTTCTTGACTGAAAGTCAATGAAATAAATCGTAAGTGTGAAGGTTAACCCCTTTGTCACCCTCAGAGCAGATTATTTTTCTATCTGTTTTATTTTTGTACAACTTTTCTGTATTTTTTTAAATTAATTTTATTTTAGTCACATGTTAACTAAATTTAATATTATTTCCTTTCTTTTATATATAGAAATAGATTAAGAATTTTATATTCTCCCTTGCATACATTCAGTTATGATACTTTTCTTTATTCTAAACTATTTATTATATTTGGTTTGAAATGTAATATTTTTTAAGCTATATTAATAAATAATTTATTTTTTATTATTTATGAATCATTATGCAGAATGCTTGCAATTATTGAAAAAAATCCATTTTTCATCACATTTAACAAATGATGTAGAAATAGTTCACTTTTATGTCATGACAGCAAAGAAAGGCAAATGTCGAGGTGATTTTTCTTCTGATTCTCTTTTAATTTATACAAAACCCATCTATCCAGCTTCTTTACATTATAAATTTGTTTGAAATGGTTCAATATTATGTTCGACTTATCCATAATTTCACAAAAAAAAAATTCTCTAAGAAAGGCAATTCGAAAGATAATCATAAATAAAAATTTGTATTTAAAAGATTGAGAATGTATTTTTGTATTAAAACACAAGAACTGTGAAATTGAAATGTAAGAGATATCGACTGTCAAACTTAAGTACTCAGGGAAATCGGACATTTCATATTTAACGACCTAAACGTTCGATAGTAAAATTGCAATTGGTCGTTTTCATTATAACCGTACGTTAATAAATTAATTAATTCGTTAATGATGTTATTTTCTTAACACGCAATTTTTACAAATTAAATTTACACGAAACAAGTGTTGATTAAATCGAACACTGAACCTGTTACTGTATATATTTGTTCGCGAAATATTCTGCATACTCGTGAACTTAGTCTTTGTATAATTAAACAACGAGTTTTTCACATGTCGACATGCAATATTTGATACGAAATGCATTAGTTCATCACAAGTTTGTTTATTTTACGTAGATAGTGACAAGTAGTTTTGTTTATCTCATAATTATTTTGATAAAATTCTAAAGTGCAATTATATATTTTGCATACAGGTTGCATTTTTGGCGATAAATATTCGTGTTGAGAAATTTATTTACATGTTATACTCGCACGCGATGTATGTATATTAAAATTATATTTTCAGTGTTAATATATTCAGTTCTTTAATTGTCTTTCTTAACACTTTCCTTCATTATAATTGTATTTAAGTGCACGTTCAATTAGTCAATTATATAGTAGAATAATTAAAAAAACATTATTAATTCATAATGAGACTATATAATGGATGACTGAGGATGATTAATTGCTGAATTGAATATATAAATATAAATAAAAATGGTGTAGACGATTACAAATCTTTTTGACAATTTTTGATTAGCTGCACAGTTTTTGATTTGTTCTACTATTAATAACAGTCAGTAGATGAAACAAGAAATCTGGTAAGTGGTACGTATACATTTCATTATACGTTTATTATATATATATATATATATATATATATATATATATATATATATATATGTGTGTGTGTGTGTGTGTGTGTGTGCGATCCAAATGTAACGCCTAGATTTGTGTTTTATTAAAAATAAATAGGTAATTTTATTTTGTCCCTTTTAGACAATTCCTGATTGAAAAATAATAGATCAAATTCGAACTTGATATAAAATTCAATTGTAGTGTTGCCAACTTACCCACACAAAAAATAACATTCCTTTAATGCGCGTTTTTTAAATAAACAATTTCCGGTACTTTTTGAACAGGCTGTATATATATTATTATATTATATTAAAGGATCCAATCGTATTCAATATCACAACAAGCTGTCTTTTTAAAAAGCCACTTATTATTTAAACAGCTCGCCGTAGCATCATCTCCAGTCAAACAACTTGCCCCACAAGTACACTAACATGTATGTTAAGCATCGGAGTTCACTGATTTATTCCCGTAATTTATCAAACATAAGGATAAGCCATATGAAAAAAAATTTATTTATTGCGTATGTATTTTGGTCAGTGTATATATAGATAATTTTTAAATACATAAAATGTATAAAAAGCGCATTTTTTATAATAAAGAGACGTTAATTTAAAATATTTAGTTAGGGACAGGCGAGTTCGGTTTTTAAACACCATGGGGGGGCATGTCGTGAGAGATTATTTTTTTTATTCATTTAATATTGGACACCGGCTGGTGTAAAATGCTCACCCGATACGTTGTTAGTCTCGACGACAATTTCTTCCTTATCGACTTGTTATATTTCAGTTATTGTTCATTTTTAATTCCGTTCTGTCAATTTAATGCTCGATATCTGTTTAAATATCGAAGAATATAACAAATTGCAATGTCCATAATACAAATACGTTTTTTTCTCACTCGAAATATTTAAATTCCAATAGATATGTATATTTATATCTATTTAAAATTTCCAATTTATCTATTCTTATCATCATTGTTTTAATAACAATAAATTAACTATTAAAAATCAATAAACTGATACAAAACAATATTGAAATATCCTATGTAATATTTATATTTTCAAAACCAATATGACACGTTTGAAACAAAACCATTAACAGTTAAATTAAATTGTTGTAAGTGCATTCAATAACATGTCATGAATTTTCTACATAACTTTTATAAAAAGTTTCTTTGGCAAAAAAGAACCGTTTCGATATTTGATATCTGAATAGTTATTTTTTTCTCTTCATGTGTGATGTGTACGACGAGTGCATTTTCCGGTCAACAGCACACGATTGCTGTAGTTCACGAACGACAGAAAAAAGCTTTTATGCGAAAAGAACAAGAAATATGACTGGAGTTAAGAGAAAAACGTACTTGTATATAAATGTAAAATCTTGCTATAAATAATAGTATTTTCGTCGTCTTTGTGAGGTGGTTAAGCTTTATAAATGTTTATATATATATATATATATATATATATATATATATATATATATATATATATGTGTGTGTGTGTGTGTGAAATAAAAATGATCTCTTTAATTCTTTATCATATAAAACATGTACATATACATTACTCAAATTATTATAATAACAACAATAAATAAATGATTGAAAACAACCGATGTTTATCAATTATTGAAAATTTTGGTAACGGTTATGATATTCGACCATCAAAAGCGAGTTTTTCGGTTGATGTCATGTTAGGATACTTTTAGCATAGATGACGGCGATAGATTGCTGGTGAAATGCTTTAGGCCCAATCCATAATTGCGCTCCCTTTTAATAATACACTTACTCGTTGATCAATCACCCCTCTGTCCATTCACCACACTTTATACGTCTATAACAACGATGTATCTTTGGAGTTTTGATTTTATTTTTTATATTCACCTGCAATTTATGTATTCAGTATTTTATATATATATATATATATATATTTGTGTATGTGTATTATTCTTATGAAATTAAATTTCATTCTCCAAAGAAAATTAATTAAAAAAAAACTTTATTAAAAATTAATTTGCAATGAATTTATGAATGATATAATGAAACTATAAAATAAATGAGTTTGTGAAACTGTCTCTTATATGAGTATATTTAAAATTCAGATGCAAAATAAGTGCATATTGATGTCTCATCAGCCTTATACATTTATAATAAAATTACAGCCAGGAATAAGATGAATACATGGATATAGATACATGTATTAAGGGGGTATAATCTTTATAAAATATTTAATCTGATACATATATCTTAGCAACGACGAATTATATTTTCAGTCTTTTAAATATCCTTCAGGCAAAAGTATGCAACTTATTGACATGCTCATACTTCTGATCAGAACGAAAACTCGTTAAAATATTTTCGTACGTTGTATTTTTTTTATTATATATATATATATATATATGGATGGTTCATGGGCCAAAGTGATTAATTCTACTTTTTGATTTTTTTTTACATTTTAATGCCAAAGCACTTGATTGATGTTTAACTTTTTATATTTTAAATAAATTTCCTTAATATTTAATTTAAATCGGTTAACACGATTTGACTAATTAGTAGTTTATATATAAAATATATTTAGTTATTATATTAATAATATATTTTTGTTACAGATATAGAGAAGATGCATTATGTTGGACAGATAGGTGAGTTTTATATTTGACTTTATCTAATTATATTGTTAAGATTTATTAAATTATTAATTGAAATCATGTTTCTATTGGATTGACAAATAAGTAATTGTGTTTGGAATAATAATTGTCAATCTGTATAAACAAATAGATTTTTTTTTAATTTTTTTATTAAAAAATATGACTAGTAACATTCTTAGGGAACAATTAGATTGTTATATTTTATGAGTATTTTATAAATGGAGTGAGACTAATTTATATATATATTTGCAAAATGTTATATAGCTCTATAGAAAAATCTATTTAGTATTATTTTTAATATATTGATTGCTTATAAATTACTGGTTGATAACCAATAACTTGAACGTTATATCTTGTCGATCTTAGCGTTAACGACAACCAATTAAATAAAAAATCCAATAAGAAAGTAATTTAAGTATTTTTATTAACTTCTTATTTTAATATTATTGAGAGTTTAAAGGCGGGTATCACTATACACATCTTTAACAGTGCATCTGCTTTGATATAAATCTTATACAATATTGTGTCGACTACGTGTTAATAAACATTATATATATATATATATATATATATATATATATATATATATATATATATATATATATATATTTAATACCCATCAGTGTATGTTGTGTATAACCAACCATGTTATATTATTTTCAAACCATTAAATTAAGCTTGTCTACTTCTGTATCCATAGTATACTGTAATCTGTATAAGGTAACATGTAGATCTGATTGTTCGTGTTGTCTCTTGATAAATACTTCTTTATGTATATATTCTTGTTTAAAATTATTAGATAGTTTGAATAAAAACGTTTTCTATAATTCGAATAATTTTCCAATTCGTATCAACCGTTCGATTTGAATTTTGTTTCAATGAAAATAATAAACGTTTAAGTTTGCTAACAAATATTAATTTGTATAAAATGTATGTATATTTGAATATGTATAAACGAGACAGTGAATGTACAACCCTTGTAGTAAGTAACACGTATACATTGTAAAGTTAGTTGATGTGAAATACATTCTAAGTCCTGATCGCTATAGATGGCTATAATCTACACTTGTGGCCAGCTAATCAGAAAATAATGACGCGGTCTGTGGCCAAGGCTGTCTTATGGTTAACCCTCGCAAGCTTCGATTAATTCCTGCATATTATATATTTCCGACAATGCATACGTTACGAATAATTTCGTATAGTTGCCGGTAAATGTGAATTATATGCGGTCGGGTTGAAAGGCAATTTCAAAAGTCAAAGATTATTCGTTGCGGATGAGTATGTAAATGTTTCACTAACTGGTATGTATGTGTGTGTTAGTATGTTTGGAATAATTGTACAATTTTATTCGATGAACTTTTTATTCTATCGAAATTTGAAAAAAACAATCGTTATTTAAATCGATTGAAAATTATTTAAATCAATTGATTTAATTTTCTTAATAACACGGAAATGAAATCAATTATCGATAATATGAAACGATTGATTGAATCACTATAATTACAACGATTTATAAATGAATAAATATATTCAATCAAACCTAACCTCGTTGTGTGCTAGGTCAAGATTGATAATCTACTTGTCCTTTTTAATAACAATAATTTCAGTATACATCCAATATATTACCATTACATTTTAAGATATGTTAATAGAGTAAAAACACACACATACATACGTACACAATGATGTTATATTGTATTTATACGTACATACATACGTTTATACATTTGACAACAGTGTTCTAAGTAAGACCAATGTTCAGTTAAAAGAGACAGCTGATAATAATTGCATAATAAAGTCAAATAGAGTCACTTGCCGGGGCACTCAACCTTCTATCGCGCTTACCAGAGGTCATCCGGCAGCCATCGTTGGGTTCATCACTCATTACTGCAATAATCACATTGCCCACAAGTGAACATATTGCTTTCGTTCTCATTAAAACATTTATGAATGAATATGATTGCTAGTTGTATGTGTCTGTGTGTGTCTTTCTCGAAGATTTCGATCTTAAGATAATCGATTAATATGTAGGTATGAACAGTTTTAGAAAACATTTTTCCAAATTTTATTAATTGTTTAATAACGATCAAGTTTCGCGAGTTTATTGTTCTGTTTGTACATGTAGAAATGTTTGAAAAATCGATCTGAATAATAAAAGGGTGAAGTCAATTTTGAATTGTATTATTTTGTATTAGAATTGATGAAATATAAATGAGTCGATAGTTAAATATTCAAAATGATATAGTATAGTATATCTTTGAAAAGAATATGAACACATATTTCAAGATCAGTTTTAATATTGTGTTACATATACATGTATATATAGATCCGTCATTATTTCCGAACAAAAATAAATATTTGAATGGAAAATAAATAGATTAACAAACGTTCTTTGAACATTTTCGATATATGTATAATAAAGCAAAGTGGTACAGTACGTAATAGTTTCAAGTAGATATCGTTAAAGCTTTTAGCGTCTTCGCATATTGTGTTATTTACAGAACTGAACGTTGAACGTATGCAGAATATGCATGCGACAAGGGTAATTAGTTACTTGTGTAATTGAACAAGAGCCAGCCAAGATTTATGGGTTGCATTTAAAACAGCATGTGGCGGAATGCAGGTAAATTTAGCTGCTAAAATTATATATGAGAAAGAAAAACTGTTAAACCTGTTACACGGTTTCGTTGTATATACATTTTATTATTATTATTATTTTTACTTCGACTTGAAAGTTTAACTACTTTTATTTGATTTGATTTCATCTAAAAAAGATCATGTATACATTTCAGTTTATTATTAAACATGTTTTTCTCATACAATTGTAAATTTACGATTGTGATCTCTCTCTCTCTCTCTCTCTCTCTCTCTCTCTCTCTCTATATATATATATATATATATATATATATATATATATATAATTGCAAATACCATGACTAGGAATCATTGTAATGGCAAGAACGTAAATCGTGTTACAATTACGTATCTCTACATATCTGAATTGATTGACTCAATCAAATCATAAGTGATTGCTTAATGAAAATGATCATGAGATTGAGTACTGAGTGAGTAGCGGTCGTTTATTATAATATGTTTGGTTAGTAAATGCCGGTCGGTCCAGTCCCCCGGTCTTGTTGTTACTGAGAACAGGGCGACTGTCGATGACAACTGACGGATGACAGAGCCTCAAGCCGACTGATCCAATGGCTGCTCTGGTGGGTGGTTGAAGTTGTACAACGTACAATATATTTAAAATTCGTTCGATTTCACAAACATTCCAATTGTTATTCATATTCATTTACTGTTATTTTTCCTTACATCCGAGATAAAGTGTAGAAAACGGGAATAAGTTTGAATTTGACAAAACATGTACAGAAAAGTCAATTTGTAATTAGAAATCAATAAGCCATTTATATGTAGCCAATATTAAACCTCAAAATTGATTTGATTTAATTTGATTAACGGTACTTGTGACTAAAAATGACTGTAATCTTAATATTAATCGCGTGGCTCGTGTACCCTTATATTTGTAAACGACCAACCTGTTTTCTTTGTCATTCGTCTTAGACTGATTAAAACCAGTTGTCGTGCACAACCTAAGAAAACAATGCCCCGTTTTTTTTTTTAATCATCTGACGTGTGCTATAACAAACGACGTCCGGGAACGGGACAGTTTCGTACATGCTGAGTAATCTGAATGATGAGCGTTTAACTAGTACAACGGCGACAAAACTTGTTTGTCGTGCATGACATTTAATAATTAATAAATTCATCATTTATACAGTGTTTGTAGAAACATTAATAGGATTATATATTCAGGTTATCTTTTATCTTTATTGAAATTATCTTACTTTTACTAACTAGTTGATGGTGTGAACAGTGAGTGATGTATAATATTTATTTTATTCGTGGTTTTTATATGCAAAAATTATAATTAACGAAAATCTGTACAATGATACACAATGTTAATTAGAATAAATTAGAACATCGTCTCCATAAACAAGACAATTTTTTTAAATTCTTGTGAATCGTTTTTCCCTTTTTTATAATAAAAAAATAAAATGTATCGAAAATATTCTTGATTTAGACTCATCTTCAATATTAATCATTTTTTTACTCAATACCCAAATTTCGTTTAAACCTATTTTAAAATATTTTAATGAAATGTCACCTTTTAAATGATATAGAACACTAATATATCACAAAATGTCGCACTTACAAAATCAACCAAACTTCCATTTATCAGTAAATAGTAAAAATAATTTTTATCTCTCTTAATATTCGTGTATTAAGGGAAAATTGTATGGACATACATGTGTTTATGTATGTGTGAATTTATATATATATATATATATATATATATATATATATATATATATATATATATACAACTTGAAATAATGGTAAAGAAAAATATAGAGAATGAACAGAAGTCAAGAGTGTATGCAATATACGCAAGTTCTTATTGTACGAGTACGTTACACTCTAGAGACTTAATAACCATTTAGTGTATAGCTTCTTGGTGAATCGACTACTAGATACGCTTATCAACTGATGGGCGATTGTATCGATAAGATCAGAATGTATTCAATATATATATATATATATATATATATATATATATATATATATATATGTATGTGTGTATTATTCAGTGTATAAGGTAATTGCATAAGATACCTACGAAGAGGTTTGTAAGGAGTTGACACTCTATACCGCAGTAAGAAGAACAGTGGTGTCAAAGAGAGCCAATTGAATTCGCAATCAGAGACACTTGAAAGCGTTGTGACAATATCTGGATGCTGCAAATCTCGAATGTGTCGTTCTTTGATACTATTCTCTTTGCGCAACAAACAGTTCAGAGACAATCGGAGAGGGTCGATTTATTTAAATGTTTTATATCCGTTTACGTTTTGCATGTGCACCAAATAAACTGATTTAGTTTCTTTTAGTATTTTTTTTTCATTCTTTTCTTTGTATGTGTAAGGCTATAATTGATTTTTGAATTGTAGTTAATTGTTATCATTTTTTTTTTGTAATATTCGAATTTAATTAATAAGTTGGTATTTGTTTGCTTAAAAAAATAATGTTTATTAATCAAGAATCTTTGATATTATATATATATATATATATATATATATATATATATATGCAGATATGAATGTTTTATATACAATAACACATTGGTTAATATATAAGGTTTTCCAATAAGAATGTCAGAACTTTAACAGCTGATGGCAGCCATGTTTGATTTTTTGAAACTCATTTTGATATTTCAACTTAGTATAGTTTGGCAAATTACCATGGAGGTTTAATACTTCAACAACATTTAGAAATTGTAAAAAATTGGGTCCATTATTTCACAAAATGGAGCAATCAATTGACTACGAAGATCATGTGATCTAACTTCATTGGATTATGGAGTTATGTGAAATCATTGGTTTATATTGATAAACCACAAACAGCAGACGAATTAAAAATAAATATTGAATTCATGAAACTGGACCACAATTATGTAAAAAAATGATTGAAAATTGGACTAAACGACACTATGTCAAACGAATGGTGGTCATATGAGTGAAATTGTGTTCCATCATTAATGCCATAGAATGTGCTTAAAAATAAAAATCAATAAATAACTAATTAATTAAATACTTTTTTTGTTTTATTTCCATGTAAACTTCTGAAGCACTTATTGAAAAACCATATAATAAATGGGGAAAAAAACTAATAGTTAGTTAATTAAATTTCAATAGACACATAATAAGGCATCGGCTGAACTCTTATTCAATCGATGTGATTAAATGTACAAAACATATATCTTTACGAACTACATTTAAACATTATCTAAAATCAAATGAATTTATTTATTTATTCTTGTGTAAGGTATCGAAACAGCGACTTATTATAAACATATGTATAAAAGTAAATTAGGTATTGATTTCAACTTCACTTGAACATAAATTGGCATCTGCAAAGAAACCGATTTCGTTATTGGCAGTACAATTAATGATTATGTGAATAAATAAAAAAACGTATATAAATAATGAACTAAGTATGTATGTTTTACATTTTTTTTTTCGTTTTATAGAAATATATGTATCTATTTGTTTGTACAAGTTTTACGTTTTGAAATTTACATACAGTTATCGAATAATATAATATTATTCGATTTATATAAAAAAAACATAAATAATCAAACGTAGCTACCAATTAATCATTTTTTAAATGTTTGTCATAAATTGTATGTTTGTATTTTTTTTTTTTTTTTGTATAAAGCTCAGTTCTTTGAACCTTAAGGACTTCAATAGAGATAGTACTATAATACAATGGTAAACTGAGCCATACTTGTCACAGATAGAGCCAGTCAGAAGCACGTGAAGGTTGATGAGTTTTCCATTTATGGTCGTGTATTTGTTTCAAGTAAATACAATACGTTTACTGATACAAACAATATATATATATATATATATATATATATATATATATATATATATATATATATATATATATATATATATACACACTTCGATTAAATTGTTATTCTATTTTTTTTGTATATATGTATTATATAAATTTTCATTATTCCTGTGCAATCTTTTACAAGCTATTATTAAAAACTTTTTTTTATAAATATTTTTTAATAAAAAGTAATTGAACTTTTTATTAAAAAACGTGCAATATATTATATACACACACACACACACACACCGCTGGCCAAAATAATAGGTACATCATCAACTTATTGCATTCGCTATTTGCTAATAGAAATGAAATGATATTAAAACATGATTTATTGTAATTTGTTTGTACCACTTAAATGTTCAACCTTGATATAATTTATTATATTTATTATTCCACCTTGATGATGGCAGTATAATTATTTAGGGCTTTTTTCGTAGTATGGTGTTGGGTCTGTATATTGGGGTTTAAGAAAAAATGACCCAATATACTTACATGGATTTGTTAGAGAATATCATGGTACTTTAGACCATAGAGAATATGTCATTGATTTGTAAGTTCCAACAGGATAATGACCCCAAACATAACTCGAAAAATGCCAAGAAGTGGTTTTATAAATCATTTTGTTTTAGTTATGGGTTGGTTTGCTCAATTGCCAGTCTTAAACCCGATTGAGAATTTGTGAAGTGATATAAAAAAAGTAATTGGATCGAGAAATATTAAAAATAAAAGCCATTTATGGGAAAAAGTGAAAGTTTTTTAAGTTTTCATATTACCTTACTCATTAGTTTATCCAATGATCTATTATTTTTTTCTCTATTTTTATAATTGTTTGAATTTTTGATTTTTATATTATGTGGAAAATTCGTTTTTGTCAGTGTGATTTAAAATAAAAAAATAATCATATAATCAATATTTTCTGTTTTAATTTATATTTAAGAAAAAAAATTCGTGTACCTATTATTTTGGCCATAGATATATAAAAGAATTTCATTTTTATATATACACATGTATGCATCGAATTTATGAAAGTACGTTGATAGATTTATCTATAATATATTCCATATTATGTAAAATAAATCGCCCTCATTTACAGTTATGTGAATGGAATTATTTAATAATGTCGTTTTGTCAATTTTAGAACCGTCTTTGTGAAATATGACAATAATGCTTCATGCAAGTCCTCGTAACAAATTTTCACCGTTACTTCAATTAACAATTGAGTCACAGGAAGATATTCTAAAGCACTATCTCAAGTTTATTTGATTATTAAAGAAAACTCATAGTTATTTGTATATATATAATTAAAAATGACCTGTAAAGAGATAACAAAGTTGTAAGGTTTTCATTCAAATAATTTTTAATAATAATATAAACGTTTATAATTTTTTTTACGAATAATAGTGAATTTAAAATAATTGAAATATTAAAAATAATTGTACAAAAAATACAAATAGATTATTAATATATTTGTAAACGAGTGAGTGAAAGGCATGTTTAGAAAGAAATCTACCACTATCTGTTGCATATACGAGTGAACTAATTTTTCGAGAACAGAAACGAACTAAGAGTACAGAGGTACTCTGTCGTCACCGGAGGCGACAAACAACGCTTATGTGTGTACTGTTGTTTCCCGCTTACACCCGCATCAATCCACCCATTCGTAGTGTCAAAGACTGCTAACTGCTGCAACCGCTCTTTATGACTTCTCATAACACGATACCATAAATCAAAGTGCCCTTCCTTTACGACCCCAACATCGCGCCGGTCAACAAATTTCTGTTGAGATGTGCGACGTCTGTTTTGTATAAGAAGATTCAACTGAACTGTTATTTTTTATACTATTTATATATTTTTATCAAGTACCATTTCAATATCCAAATTGAGACAGAGTGATATGTTAGTATGTATAGATATTAAAGGAGATATATTGTAGTATTTTTGGAGTGAGTGATTCATTTGAAAAAGTCAAGTAGACCGACAACGTAAAACTAATAGAGCTAAGAGCTAGAAATCATTTCACATTCATTATGACTATAATATGTTTTCAACACACTTGTGTATTGAGATGATTATTTATAGTTTTTGTATTCTTCAAACTATATAGCAAGAAAAATAAACATCCATCTTAAAATTGCTTCATTGCAACATTGTATACACATACAATGTATGTATGTATATATAAAGTCTATAATGAATTTATTTAAATAAACATAATAAATATATATTGTAAGAAAGAAATGATTTAATATTTTAATTTGACAATATGCCATTGTTCTTTAGTTTGTTTATTATATATTTTAATAATCTATAATATGTAATCATTCATTTTACTAATCGTAAAATTGTATTGTATCATGTATTTAGAAAAGAAACAAACGTCTTGTTTTTTGATATCAAATTGATAATTAAATTTATTTAGCAAATATATACATAATTTGTATAAATATAATTGATTTGATTCAATGCGACAATTCGTTTAACAATGAAATTAATTTTTCAATATTATAAAATACTTCAATAAGTCTAAACTGACTAAAATATATATAAACATAAAACAACGACTACACACATTCTAAAGTGATGAATAATAACGTATTCGATGTGTTTTTAAACGATACTTTACCCAGCTTATACTTAGATGTACATATGTATGTGTATATACATATTTGTCGAAGCAAATAGTTCAATAAGTACAGTGTTAACAAACATTACGTTAATGAGCAAAAGATTTCAAGTGTAGTGGCGAAACAACGGAAAAAAACACGAAATCACTTACATGTAAATGCAAAATCGCAAACATAAACAAACACACAGACAATCAAAAAATCCATCAGAGAAATAAAGTCAATATTAATACATATTTATAGGTGCACTGTTCAATATGTAATTATCGTTTATTTACAACATTAACCTAATTTTTTTTTAAATATTACCCATTTTTATCCGAAAATATATTTATTTAAAAAAAAGAACGATTGTTCTTTAGTCATAATTCTGTTCTCGAATTACTGTTGAAATTGAAATTAATTAATTCTTTTACATAAACAATTTACATATCACAAATATTTATGAAAATATTCAGTAATCACTTAAATACATAAAAGTTTAATGAATGGAATGATGTATTTGTTGACGAATTATATTTTTTTTATTAAAAAATCATTTTAGAAAAGTATTTACTTTATAGTTTAATAAAAGTAAAAAATACAGAGATAAAGTTTTAGCTTTAAAAATGTTAATACATATATATATATATATATATATATATATATATATATATATATATATATATATATATATATATATATATATATATATATATATATATACTAGTGAACAAGTGTATTGTTGAATATTTGAATATAACACTATAAAGCAGGTACATTATTATAGGTACGTCTTGACAAAAAAAATAATTTACTAGAAACCGTGCAAGGGTACAAACATAAAAGAATAAAAACGAGGGAACCAAGTAGATCTTATGTGTATGTGCAGTAAATTCTTACAAAATATATGAAGTACTAAAGAATATTAGGCAGTTGCCCTTTTCTTGTCTTCCATACATGTGTACCAACATATATATATATATATATATATATATATATATATATATATATATATATATATATATATATATAAAGTATATAATGTTGTATGTTGGTAGCTCGATGTGATATGGTACCTTTGAGACTAAAATGGTTCATTCATCATTAATCTGTCGTATTTCGTAATTTCTTTTCCTGGGGACAACTGAAAATTGTTTACTGTTTACATCGTGTTTCGCTTATTATCATTGAATGTAATTTTTGAATAAAAAAGGTAGACATTTCTTTTTTAAATATTCTCTATATTTTCAATAACACAATGATTTTTAACATACATTATTTTAAACAAAACTTTTATTTCAATTACAATAAATGTTTGAATTACAAATTCAGTTGAAGAGAAAAAAATCTATTTCTGTTTTTATTTCAAGTCTTATGAAAATGTTATTAGTAAAAAGTATATTGTTTAAAGATGATAGTACGTTCTGATACAATTTCTCTGATTAAAAATCGAATTCGTACATAACGAAATAATGTGTAGAAATATAGTGTATAATGTAAGATTAGGGTGACATGTCACAACTGTACTTATTTTTAAGGGCGAGGGGGTGTATAAATGTGTGGTGTGTGTAAGTGTATGTATGTGTGTGTATATGTGGAGGGGATGATTTCACTTGACTAGAATAAGCACTAACATTGGTTGTCTTTTGATATTGTTGACTGTTGTGAACTTTTGCAAAGTCGTATATATCTAGAATTACACGTGCTCGCTTATCCACATGTACTTGGTGGTGATATTTGGCGCATTTCGTTTTTTCACTTTAATCAATGAGATTATTTCATACCGTGCTGTGAAAATTGTAAATTATTTATTTAAAACAATATTATATATATACATATACACCATGATAAAATACTCATTAATTAAATATGTTTGTGTTAGTTTTTTGTGAATTTTTTTCATTTATGAAATTTGATTGAATGAATAATAAAACATACATTTTCAATTTATGTAAAATGTAATTAAAATATATTTTAATGTTTTGTTGTAAAATTTATAAATTAAAAAAAGAACTGGTTATGAATTAAAATATAAAGAACTCTGGTACTTGTTGATAAAATGTTGTGTGGATTGAAAGATTTTGGTCCATTGGGCCAGTTCCTTGTCGATGTGGATGCTTATAATACATTTGCTTCCAGGAAACCATCCGTTGATGAAGTCGGGAATCCTACCTCAGTAAATGCTCGGTAAGTTTTTGTTTTTTATTTGTTTGTTTATCGTTTGCTGACCCTCTACTTATATATATATATATTATTTATTTATTTTATCTAAGTTTGTGTGTATAAATATTTTAATATTTGTATATATTTTTAATGTCAGACATTCTTGTCAATTAATTTATTATTTATAGATATTCCACTAGAAATATTCTAATATAAATTATTGTCTTGACAACAAATTGAGAAGTCATAAAAACATTAACAGATTAATAAATGTCTGTTTATTTATTTAAATGTAACCGACATTTGTTTAGTTTAAAACTATTAAAACCTACTTCAAAGCGAGCAAAAAAATATTAGCTGTTTATATATGTTTATAAGATTTTAATTACGTGTCGTTACTTATTGCATCCTGGACTCACTTTGAACATAGTCACCACGCATATTTATTGTTGTATTTATTGAGATAGAACCTTTTATATATAAACAATACAAAAAAAAAAAAATAATGTAGGTCTACTATACACACTGTCTATAATTTTTGTCATACGATTTCCTTCGTAGTTTTACAGACTGAAATTAGGATTAATTGTAATTATACGTTATAACATCAGCCACAGTGATATAGCACAGTTCTTTGGGTCGTCGCAAGGCCGTATCTAACATAAGCAACATTGAATGTAGGTGTTGTCTGCAACACTTGATTTTTATCTGAGTTTACAGACGTGATTCATGTAAAAAATTCAAAGAAAACAATATAATTGTAATTTTAAACGCATTTCATATAAAACACAAAATCAGAATACTGATTTCTATTCAAATGATATCGTATTCGTTTCTATAACTTACGGAAGCAATTTGAATGTCGTTATTAGAAATGAGTGAACAAGGAACAATTACAATAAAGCAGCGTTAAATTATTATTATTATTATTGCTGGGCAGCATTCAAATATCAATAATACAGATTGAACATGCTATATTGATTTACGTTCGTAATATGTAGGCGCTATTATATTTCTAACGGCAAATCTGTACACATTATACTATTTTACTATCAAGAGGTTTTAATAACTAGTAAAACTTAATGGTGGGTAAAAATATAGTCAAGAATTCAGTACACTGTTAAAACATATTTCTCTCCATCGTTTTATTTTATTTGGAATTATATAGCTCGTAAAATCAACTGACAACTATTTACTATAAAATATTGTATTTACATTTAATAATGTTACGTTGTAAATTATTTTTAAAAAAAAAATGTCATTTAAAATAAATATTTTTAAGATGATACTTATTTGAATGTACACAAACACACATACACACACACACACATATATATATATATATATATATATATATATATCTCACATAACTTTCTGTTGAACAGTGTAAAATAAAACTATCCTAATATATTAGATTGTGAGCTAATATACAATTATCTTCGAACATATAAGCGAGAACATAAGTGAATAAAATGAAAAAGAAGGGGATCGACCAAGTAGTTTTATCTGTACAAGTCTTGAATATAATATCTGCTACCAACAAACACAACTGAATAGCTAATTACTTTTCGAACCTATCAACCTCGACCAAAACGAGTTATTAAATTATTTTACTCATTTTTTAAACGAATTAAGAACTTCAAAATATCCGTCTAGTTTGCTATACGTAATTAGTAATTGTTTCAATTTCACTAAACATATAACGATTGTGTTATTCTCATATATGTATGTATGTACATATGTATATCGATTAGTCTGTTCGATTTTTTCATACACACAGATATATATATATATATATATATATATATATATATATATATATATGTATATGTGTGTGTGTGTGTGTGTGTGTGTTGATTATATATTAATACTGTTTTCTAACCATTTTATATTTTATGAAAAGTCACAAAACCACACGTGCAGCTATGTATGTATATAAAATACTTGAACACTCTTATAAAAAAAAAACATATATTATTGTTATTATCTCTTTATTTATATATATTAAAAAAGTATAAAATATAAGATTCATTACTGTATAATAAAAAAATACATCGAATCGATAAAAATCACTATTGCGAAGTCCGAATTCAGTAAAACCAAACATGCCACCGTGTAAAGTCAGTCTGGAAACGTAAAAGGGGAATTGTTCCGGAGGTCATCATTGCATGATTATCCGATTTTGATCTCCAACCCGAATACTATATCTCACCTTTTCGTCTACATTTCGTATCGTTTCATCATTGTCTATAAGCGAACTGTGTGTATTAAGAGCAATTCCTATTCAGTTCATCACGATAGACAGTTCAACTTTCCACGTTATAGAACTATGAGCCTTTTTTACTATCACTTTCCACGTTGCGTAGTGTCGTTTTCGACCCTAGTATTTTGGTGATACCATTTATACTTAAAAAGTACGTACTGTCAGATGTTGGTTTGATGTTAACAATTATGTTATATCGGTGCAAAACTATATGGTATTTTTTTTCTGAAATCAGATTATTTTTTATATTAGGAGACATAATATGTTGATTCTAATAAGAATCAACGCTAACTAAAAGTCTATCAATTATTTTAATAATTTTGAAAAAGATTTAGAAAAAAATAACTAACAAAAACTAATTCCAAAAATATATAAGTGCAATAAATTATTGTGGATTTTGTTATATGTCTTACTTTCGTTTTTTTATTAGAAGGTTCCACTTCCCCCATTCTTCTCGAAAAACTTTGGAAACGAAATTTTTAACATTATATCAGAAAAATATTTTTTTAAAAAAATAAAAAGATAAGATTTTGTTTCATTTTTCGGTATCTACCATTTTCTTTAATAGTTTTACTAGTTACACTAGTATGTATAATAAGTGTATGTTTAATGTGTGTTATATTCTATTAGAAAAATCATAAATAATTCACTTTTTTCCCTACTGATCTTCTATATAAATTCTTCTTTTACTGAAATGTTTTTAAATATGTAAATATATTTAAGTCTGCATTAGCCGTACATAAAATATTTATATTTATAAACAATATTTTATGTACGTTGCCACTTCTACACCACGTTGAGGTTGCAAACATGTAGAAGGCCCTAAAAAAAAGACTATTGATTATTTCACTAATTTTGAAAAAGATTTAAAAAAAAATTACTGCAAAAAAAAAAAAAAACTAATTCCAAAAGTATGTAAGTACAATATAAAAAAACACCCGGATTACCAAAAATGTTTGACCCTATATTCCACTGAATATATACATATATATTATTTATTCCATTGGAAACATTAAATCGAAATCTTATTTGCCAAAATTTTAATATTTATTCCTTGATGTGATACTTATTTTGAATATTACTTGATAAATTTTTATTCATCTGGTTATAAATTATATGTTCATTTATATTTTCTTAGTATTTCTATAAATCAAATCTAAGTATAGTTTCAAAATATTTTTAATGGTGCTAATATCAATTTTTTAAAAATCTAAAACAAACAATTCATAAATAGTATACATATATATATATATATATATATATATATATATATATATATATATGTATAAGAGAGAGAAGAGTTTTGTATGTTCGTATGAATCCTTTGTTACTTTTTATCCATAGTAAATATATTGCATATATTTATCCAATTATATTTCGGAAATTTTATCTAATAAATTTATTTCAATCTTGTTGTTCCACACTTTTTGCTTTTATTTCACGTATTGTGACATTTAATTTTATTTGCATTTAATTATATACAAATATTCATGTAAATACAACAAAATCTGTAAAGAGCTGTAAAAATTATATATATGAACAATTATATTAAAAAAAATATCAACAAATGAAAAAATAGTATAAAAAAGAAAACCAAATGATAGAAAATAAAATGAAAATATAAATCTCAAATCATGTTAAAAATCAAATAAAACAATATGTTGAAATTCAAAATAAAATAAATTAAAATATAAATAACAAATTATGCTAAAAATCAAATCAAATAATATAAAATTTCAATAAAATAATATGCTGAATATCAAGTAAAACAGTATTTTATAAATCAAAACAATACGTTGAAAAATGAAAATAAAATAAATTAAGCAAATATAAAATAAAACAAGTTAAATTAAATTAAAAACAAAAAAATATTAAAATAGAAATTAAAATTAAAATATAAATCACAAATTATGATAAAAATCAAATAAAATAATATAAAATTTCAATAAAATAATATGCTGAATATCAAGTAAAACAGTATTTTATAAATCAAAACAATATGTTGAAAAATGAAAATAAAATAAATTAAGCAAATATAAAATAAAATAAGTTAAATTAAATTAAAAACAAAAAAATATTAAAATAGAAATTAAAATTAAAATATACATCACAAATTATGCTAAAAATCAAATCAAATAATATAAAATTTCAATAATATAATATGCTGAAAATCAAGTAAAACAGTATTTTATAAATCAAAACAATATGTTGAAAAATGAAAATAAAATAAATTAAGCAAATATAAAATAAAATAAATTAAGCAAATATAAAATAAAATAAGTTAAATTAAGTTAAAAACAAAAAATATTAACATAGAAATTAAAATAAAAATATAAATCACAAATTATGCAAAAAATCAAATAAAGTAATATTATATAATTTAAATAAAATAATAAGCTGAAAATTAAATAAGCTGAAAATTAATTAAGCTGAAAATTAATTAAGCTGAAAATAAAATATAATAAGTTAAACTAAAAATCAAAAAAACATATTATACTTAAACAAAAAAAATCAAATAGAAAAAAATCATTAGTCACTAAATATTAGTTGAATTATTCTACTTTTTATCTTTATTGTTCTGAAATTAAGAAAATATTAGGAGCTGAAATAAAACAACCATATTAAGCTGAAAATCAAAAATAAAAAATTATTAACATGAAATACTTAATTTCCTTTTGTCAATCATTGAAAATTGTTCTATTCCTTTATGTTTTTTCTCTTAATATATATTTATTATTTCATTCATATTCTAATTATTTTTTTTTCATACAATGGTCTTTATTAATTAATTTCATACAATGATTATCTTGGTAATTTTTTTATTGATCGAATAACTAAGGAAATTTGGAATGTTTTTGCATATCTATAACAAACAAAAAATTATAGAATATTAGTATCATCATAACCATAATCAACCTCTTTCGATCCAGTTATTCTACTTTTTATCTTTATTGTTCTGAAATTAAGAAAATATTAGGAGCTGAAATAAAACAACCATATTAAGCTGAAAATCAAATATAAAAAAGTATTAACATGAAATACTTAATTTCCTTTTGTCAATCATTGAAAATTGTTCTATTCCTTTATGTTTTTTTCTCTTAATATATATTTATTATTAAAAATTATTATTTCATTCATATTCTAATTATTTTTTTTCATACAATGGTCTTTATTAATTATTTTCGTTCAATGATTATCTTGATAATTTTTTTATTGATCGAATAACTAAGGAAATTTGGAATGTTTTTTGCATATCTGTAACAATCAAAAAATTATAGAATATTAGTATCATCATAATCATAATCAACTTCTTTCAATTCAAAACTGGATGAAGGCCTCTCTAAAATTTTCCACTTCAACTGATCCAATGCCTTCTTCTTTGAATCCATTCAAACGAAATTTCTTATCTCTCTGTTCTATCTATTCTTGGGTCTCTTAGGCTTTCTTATATATCTAGGTTCCCAATCAACTTTCTTTATCCAACGGTGGTCCTTCTTTCACTATATAACAAACATACATAACTAAGGAAATTTGTATCTGTAACAAACAAAAAATTATAGAATATTAGTATAATCATAATCAACTTCTT
The DNA here is from genome assembly GCA_029203775.1 of Neoneuromus ignobilis. NCBI lineage: Eukaryota > Metazoa > Arthropoda > Insecta > Megaloptera > Corydalidae > Neoneuromus > Neoneuromus ignobilis. The sequence continues at coordinate 3,530,248 of CP092097.1, forward strand.
TCAATTCAAAACTGGATGAAGGCCTCTAAAATTTTCCACTTCAACCGATCCAATGCCTTCCTCTTTCAGTCCATTGAAACGAAATTTCATATCTCTGTGTTCTATCGATTCTTGGGTTTCTTAGGCCTTCGTATATATCTAGGTTCCCAATCAACTTTCTTTATCGATCGGTGGTCCTTCTTTCGCTATATGACAAACATACATAACTAAGGAAATTTGTATCTGTAACAAACAAAAAATTATAGAATATTAGTATCATCATAATCATAATAAACTTCTTTCAATCCAATACTGGATGAAGGCCTCTCTAAAATTTTCCACTTCAATCGATCCAGTGCCTTCCTCTTTCAGTCCATTGAAACGAAATTTCATATCTCTCTGTTCTATCGATTCTTGGGTTTCTTAGGCCTTCGTATATATCTAGGTTCCCAATCAACTTTCTTTATCCATCGATGGTCCTTCTTAAACAAACCCTTTAGATTTTCAGTATCCAAAGGCATAAGAACGGTGTATAGATGCAAAATTAATTGAATTAATTAAATAAAGTTTTGAAAATTTAAAAGAATAATTTTGAAAAAATTATGTATAATAAATTACGAAAAAAAAAACTAGTGTCTAATTAGAGAATTAATTATTGAACAATTCAGAAAATATACATTGGATTTTCCATCAACCATGGTATCTGAAACATACAATGAAATTAAATTAAATAATTTGTAAGAAAAATTATAAATAATTCATTTTTCTTCTCACTAATCTTCGAATTATTTCTTGTATTCACTAACAGCGCGTGATAAACTGTACACAATGCAAGCGCAAGTTCAAAAAGGGACATTTTAAAATCAAAATCATTATACCATAATGAACATAACATACAAGATTCCAAAACTCGTTATCACTTGTATTGGCACCTTCAATATGTAAGTCCAATTATGAAATAATAATTTTGATTTTATTTATATAATATTTGGACAATGGTACTATTTGTTCCATTGCCCCTGAAGAAGCTGGAACACGTTGTCTTCAAGTTGACGATGATTTCAAGTTGACGATGATTTCAAGTTGACGATGATTTCAATTTACGTTAAATTCAAATTAAACTACTTTAAAATTACTATTAAATTTGATACAAAAAAATTAAAGGGAATAAACTACGTTAATATTAAAGAAAATAAACTACGTTAATATTAAAGAAAATAAACTACGTTAATATTAAAGAAAATAAACTACGTTAATATTAAACAAAAAAGGCAAAAAATTTAATGAAAAGCAAAATTAAATTATTAATTACTTTAAAACAATTCAAAACTACTTTAAAAAACTACTTTAAAAATTACTTTAAAATTAATATGGAAGTAAGAACCTGAAAATCATGAAATATAAATACATAGATTAGTACAGTAAATAAATATTTTATAGGATTTCATCGAGGAGCTAGATCGTTCGCTCATCGAAGAGATCCTGTCTATCTACACCTGCTACAAGGTGAAAATACATATAAAACCCGTGAAGCGGATTAATATATGCTTCCCTATCTAACACTGCAAAAAGCAGTCTATTACGCCTGAAAATCATGTGTAGAAAAAGAGTGGAGTCGGGGCTTCAACTTCGCTTTGCAGCACTTCATCCACCCCGAAAGCTCCATGCGTTGATAACAGAATTAACAATCATCAATATAACATCTTATATATCGAAGATCGTTAATTAAGAACCAACCTAATGTGTACAAAAATATACAAAAAATATATATATGAACACATATATACATCATGACATCGTTTTAATAAAATGAAAATTGATTTAATAATCAATCGTTGAAAAATAAAACGTTATCTATGATGAAACTTATTCTAAATATTTGGGAGGATAAGAACTTGCGATGCGTGTACAGTTTTAACGGTAATAAAATAAAATAATCTGGCCTTATTATCCCGCGTTGTTCATCGAACGATGACACTCGATTCGGACACAGAAATCAAAAACGAAGTCTGTAAAGAAAAGAAAAAAATATTACTTTCAAACGAAATTAAATATATAAAAAAACTATAAATATATATATATATATATATATATATATATATATATATATATATATATATATAATATGTGTGTATATGTGTGTGCACACTTATACTAATTATTAATATCAGTTACATTTAATAATCTTTAAATTAATTTTAAGAAAAATGAATAAATTGAACTGATACATATTTTCAATTATGTATATTATCTATTTTTTAGCATATTACAACAAAATAAAAAAATTAAAATATATTTGAAATTAAATCAATATCCAAATGAAAACTTTCGTACATTTTGTAAGTTAATTTTAAACAATCTAAAATGAGAATCAATTATTCTGGCGTATATATTATCTGTTTTTTTAAATATATTATAACGAAATAAAAAAATGAAAATAAATATGAAATTAAATGAATATGTATACGAAAATTCTTCACCATTTGCAGATTACAAGGTTAAAAAGAATAACTAATTATTTAATTGATAACTATTTTGAATTGTGTATATGATCTGTGAATGTTTTTTTTTCAATATAATTGAAAATATATTTAAAATTAAATAAATTTGCAACTAAAAAACTACACCTTTTCCTAAATTATTTCACATTAGCTTAAAAAAAGCGGCAAATTTCCACGTACATATTTATTGAATTTCAAGTAGATTTTTAATTCTTTAGAATTTAATATGGACTATTATTACTAATTTTAAAATCCACGAAGTGTTAATAGTAATTTACGAGTAAATTTATGAGTAATTTAAATATGAAAAAGTTTTCTTTTAAGTACAAAAATAAATATATAATATAAAATAATTAAACAATAAAGAAAATGAAAAGATTTAAAATTAACATACCGAATGTTGGTCTCCCCATTGCCATTAATCGTAGATTCAAATCACAAAACACTCACAAACACTCACAAATATTCACAAATATTCACAAATTACAATACAATAAATAATTGCAGAGTACGACTGTACTCCACAAAATACGAAATTAAACTAAATTCAAATATGGAATTCGTTAAGAGACTTCTAGTTTGTACCAACTTAAAAAACTTAATAAAAAAAGCTTCAAATTGTATGTGCATAAATTTTGGGTGACTGTTTTTAAAGGACCCAAATGTATAACATTATTTATTTCCATTTTTAAAATTCATTTTTAAATATTATAAAACAAATAGATGATATTTTTGCACAAACTTTAATTTGAATATCTAAGATGTTTTTCTAGGGAATTTTGTGTGTAGATGTCGTATGTATGTATGTGTGTATGTACATCAATCCTAAACATAACCTGTTGACAGTGAATTTGGCGCAAATAACGTTTGTTATAATAATATATTTTAATCGAAAATACAATAATTTTCTTTGAAAATCGTTATCATTTTTCATTAAAGTGGTTATAGAATTAACTAAAACTCTAAGTGTACTAAAATAATAAAAAAGGAATATTAATGAAATTACTAAGAACATACACAAGTTTATTATATTATTATTTTAAAAAGTGTTTTATTACATTAAGTATACATCTATATATATATACGTAAGTATTAAATATCTATATCTATATATTAAGTATCTGTATTATATATATATATACGTATATATATATATATATATATATATATATATATATATATATAAATATATATAAGAAAAAAATAAAATAAAACACTCATCAAGGTTGCATATTGAAAGAGCCACCTGATACCCAGACGATTTATCTTATTCACTACTGATAACATTATACAATAAAGTATTTCATTACTGTTTATATATATATATATATTATAAAACTGCATACAAAACTACGATATATTACAAACTACAATATATTTCCCACTTTATATAAATAAAAAGAAGCTTTTTTGTCTACCAACTATTATAGTTTTTTTATTATGCTATCAATAAATATAGACTGAAAATGTAATTACGATTTCATATTCTTTTCGCATTAAACGAGGAATTCTCAACGTATTAAAAAATGAACCATTTTTAAGTGGAAAAAATGTGTTCTAAATAACATGTAGTACTAGATATACTTGAAAACATAATTTATCTACAAAAAATATTTTGCATAGTGACTTAGGTCATTTTAAAAATAAATGTATTTGAATTTTTGTTTGATAGTAAAACTTCTATTGACCAAATAGTAAGATTTTAAAAAGAATTGTAAGTGAAATTGTTAAAGATAAAAAGACTGTACATTTTTGTAACTATAAACAGCTTTAACTCATTGTTCTCAAAATGTGACTTATGTTACTTTCAAAATAAATGACTCATTTATATATATATATATATATATATATATATATATATATATATATATAATATGGTTATGTATGTATGTATGTATATATGTACGAGGGTCATTTGATAAGTATGGTAAATTTATTTATTGTTTAATTTAATTAATGAAATTAAATTTTTCAATTTAGTTTTCTTACTTTTTTACTATACTTATCAAACGACCCTCGTATATTGTATGGGATAAATATGTAGTTGAACGTATATAGTTTTTCTGTATGTTGTAAAAAAGCGTAGCAATCATTTTGTCGTGTGACCAAAATCGAAGCCGGTGAATAATCAAATTCAAAGCTTCACGATGTTCAATTAAAAAAATATATGGGTAGAGGCGAACGAAGATAACACGCATATAACAAAAAAATCAGATAGAAGCCGATAGATGTGATTAAAAGTAGCGAACCTGTTCATGGTGTATTCCCAAACAACAACACCATCGGATTGTCTGTAACCGGCTGGCTGGTTGTTCGGTTTTGTTTGCTTCGGTCTGGCTTACTTGCTTAGCCGCATGTGGAGGTGGACTCAGTACAGCCTATGATTACGTACATAACCGGCAATTATATATCGAGCCATCCAGGTAATAGTTAGTGGCACTGACATTGTATAATTACCTGTAGCCCATCACTGCATTGAACGGTGTTCATCAGCGGGGTTCATACACATCGTACGTTATATGTGTGTGTATGGAACATGAACTATTTAAAAAAATCCAGTCGATGTGAAATTTCGACTATGTCGAATCTGTTGTGAAATTTTAACACGGTTACAGAGTATTTATAATTACTTCACATTCAGTATGAACAACGTTCGGTTTCTCGACATGTTTTTGATTACCTTTTTTTAATATTCGATCAATAGTATAGTTCGACAAATGTTTGAACACTCATCAAATTTTTTACTGTTGAATAAGTGATTCGGTTGTGTCAAATTCTTATCAATCAATTACATTAGATTTATATACATAATTAATTTCAATACAAATTAAAAATTCATTTGTGTCAATGTATGCCATACAGTGGTTAAAAGTTATAACAGACAAGTTGAAAAAACTTCAATTGAAAAATAGTAATTCATAGATGTATTCAAATAAAATTTTCAAGTTTATTTTTGAATGATTTATTAGTTAGCACTGAAAAAATAAAATAGCTAGATTTGATTCAACGTTTATTAAAAATTAACAAAATTATAAAAAAATACAATTCGAAGTAATAAAAACCACCAAATTTAGCTGTTTTATTTGTTCAGTCCTAACTAATAAATTATTCAAAAATAAAATTAAACATTTTATTCGAATACATGTATAAATTACTATTTATCAATTGAAGTTTTCTTTACCTTGTTCCATTATAACTTCAAGCCTTGATTTGATTTCATAATTTCTGTATCTGGTGAATCGACATCTACAGTCAATGACTGTTGATCCACGAGAAGCGACTAAATAAGAAACGTATTTCGATTATCGTGATCTCCCCCCTTTATTTATTCGATGAAATAAAAGGCGAATGGTCAATTCGGAATGTCGGACTGTATCAATAACGCGAATCAACCCCGTTGAGATGAGGTGTCTTCTACTAAAGGGTATTACAATGAAATCAAGCGGGCTGTTTGTGTGGACTTGGTCGTAATAAAGGCCATATCGACACAATCAGTATAGGCTATACAGGACACAAATCGAAGAATGAAATCCGAAAACGTACACAACTGTTTTTTTCAGTTCGTTATACGATTTCGAAATTATCTCAGTAGAACAAAAAATATATAAGAGATACATTGAATGATTTTTCAAATTCAATATTGATAATAATTTCATTTCAAATGTCCAACAAGTAAAGTACTATTTATACACCTATCATATATGAATATAAATGTAATAATAGATATTGAATCGACAGGTCAATAATATATAAAAAAGTTATCTTATGTAAGATAAACATTAACATTAATCTCACATTAAAACTTATATAAATGTGTTGACATTAAATAAATCATATAAAGGTAACATAACATGGACACCATATTAAAATATACAAATATAAATATATTATAAATGCATTGAAATGTCAATAATACAACAGTGTAGACTGTAAATTTATATGAATGACAAGATGATAAATAACATTTATGAACTTGTGCCATTCGTCAGGGGGTTGATGGATCTTATATCGGACAGGAAAACCAATAAGAGAAGAATTATGATAGTAGGGGATGAAGATATATATATATATATATATATATATATATATATATATATATATATATATATATATATATATATATATATATATATGTGTGTGTGTGTGTGTGTATTGATTTCTATTTTGCATTTCATTTTGATTAATGGTTAACAAAATGATAAGTATTATTATTTTCGTTAATTAACGAGTTGATCGAATTTATTTCTTGTAAATGATTTTTATACCAATTAAGAGTTACTGATTTTTTTATAGATCTAATTAATCCATATGTCATTGATGTATTTTATATTTATATATTTGTTAAAAAGCTTCAATTTCCTCTACTTGCAAGAATATCATTTATTTACCTCAATAATCAAATTTATAATACGCGATCAGCTTCGGTATTAAAGTGTTGTGGGGTTGAACCAACCTTGAATTGTACATCCGAACTTATCGTTTCGTTTACATTGAATCGTCGAACTTCTCAAAACTCACCAATAATATATTGATTCTATTCTAAAACACACATGTCCGTATACGTTTATCTTATTTTCGAAAATTGGTTGAACATAAGAATTCCTGTTCGAATCGTGCTATATGTATATTCTCGTATAGGGGATACGCAAACGAATAGTATTATATGGAATAAATTTTACACAAGTTTGAAGGGTGCGCGTGCCTTAGCGGGTAGGGTAGGCGTGAGGCCTGTTGTTGACCACGTGTTGAAATCAACCCCTAAGTCACAACAGCCCGTGGCCAGAGAAGGGGCCATTTAAATCCCTCGATATGTCTGACCGAGATTCATTGGACACGGGGAATTTGACTTCAATACAAAACAACCATGTTTGAACCCCAAACGCTTCCTGATGTGGAATAAGACCACGCCAGTTTTAAATTCTTTGTTTCGGTTTAAGATTTCTTATCGTACTTTACACAGTTAAATATTTGAATTTAATGGTAATCTTATAAGAATTGCATTATAAAAAAAACAACTTCAGTTGTATGTGTACTTATATATATATATATATATATATATATATATATATATATATATATATATATATATATTTGTGTGTGTGTGTGGTATTTGATTGTAAAAATCAACGTTTAAAATGTGAATTTTTAAGCTCTAAATGCTTTTTAAATAAATACATTTATTATTTATTTACTTTAGTAATTCATAATACGTTATTTACTTTGAAATAATTTATTATAAATTATATTTGATAAAACTGTTTATATTCATTGAACATAAATGAAACAGTATAGATAATTTTTGTCCATTTTTTACCTATAGATACGTGGATCATTCCAATTACTTGAGGGATAGAGGAGAAGAGATTAATGTCTACACTACATTCAAGTTAGTCACATTTTATAATGACATATTTTTCAATAAATCATTTAAATATATCTAACCATTTGACAATTGATACTAAAATAACAAATTAATTGATATTTGATTATCAAAAAAATGATAGAAAATAATTTCATCTCTATAAAATTTTATACTAAAATGGAAGAGTTGTATCGTTTGAAAATTTGCAAATATATTTTTCATTGATTTCAATTTTATTTTTTTTTTATATATACACAGATAGGCTAGTACATATTTGTCTGATTTAATCATAAATATTGATATTATAATTCTGAATCAACCGAAACACCATGTTGATATTTTTTAGATTAATTTTGATTCGTATTAGATTATTCACCGTGAAGAATTCATTAATCATTTTTTTAAATGACTATGATATCATCTGAGAATTTTATACAAAAATATACTCTCTCTATATATATATATATATATATATATATATATATATATATATATATATATAAATGAATTTGGATGTTAGTTTTGAGCTATCATCGGGTCCGACAGGTTAAACTTAAACTTCCTGTTCCAATCAAGTTGGTAAACCATGGGAGTAAATCCCCCGCTGTCCAGTTCGGTTCTTGTATCCAATTATACATATTCGAGTGTGTGTTGTCCCCGGTATTTAGGTATTTAGATGGATATGGCATTTTTCATTTACCGATAGCCATGGGCTAAATGCAGTTATAGAAGTAGGAATTAAAGGGCTTAACTGCTCGTACCAGTCGAAATCCGTATGGTATTATATGATATATATATATATATATATATATATATATATATATATGTATATATACATATATATTTTTTAATTGCGTACCGTCGTTATTCGTCTCTGTTGTCGTTTTTAATTTTCAACGTTTATGTTTTGATAATAATTTAAATTTATCGTGTACATTAATTCGTTTGTTGAAATAAGTAATCGTTTTAATTTGGTAATTTATTCTAAATTAGTGTTTGTTGATCGGTAGGTAATTTTAATTTCGTTGTATTTAGAAGGAGGTCTTAAGTTTATTAACACTTAAGAATGTAAAATAATGTTTATGTATTTTATTTACAAGCGTTTTTTTATATCAGTAGTCTGTGTGGTATTTTATACGCCAAGTTTTTTATTATATGTCGTTTATAATTTAAATTATATTCTGTCGGTGTAAGAATACATTGTACAAAACTATACACATACAAATATATACATTCAAACACACACATACATACATATATATATATATATATATATATATATATATATATAACTAATTTGTAAAAATTCAGATATTTGTTTTCAATGCACAAAACTATGACAGCATTGACAGAATCTGTATAATTAATCATTATAAAACGCGTCGTCTATCATCTTGAAATCAATCTTTCTTTTAGATACGTTCGTGTTTCACGCAATGTTAGTGTAGGTCATGTATTAATGATACGTCATTGTGTTAGTAGTTTTGAGAAAGGTAATGTGTTTAATAAAACGTGATTGACAAATACATTTTCCTGTAAAAAATATCATATTTGTAAATATCCTTGTTGACATATTATGACTGATGTGTGTGTATAAAAATTAATTTGTGTTTTTACTAAACGTACAGTAATTATTGGTTGTAAATGATTAGATCTTTCGATACGCTCTGATGATGATTGTCCATAATAGTTGAAATCCAGCAATTTGTTTGATATATTGTTTGCTCGTATTCACTTATATCATTTATTTACACGTTGAGTCAATATTGAATGTTGATAGGAATTTTCAATCGATCATATATCATAGATCTATACATATTCATATTAGCCAATTACGACGAATAGTTTCTAGTGAAATTCTTCCATTTACTAACCAATAGTCGTTCATACAAATTTTGTATGTACAGTTTGTCTAGTTTCGATTTGCTAAATGCCATTGCAAATAGTTTTATATGAGCTCACTGAGTAGCCAATTCGATTAATATTAAGGAAATTTATTTTAAATATAAAAAGTTAAGCATCAATCAAGTGATATATATATATATATATATATATATATATATATATATATATATATATATATGATTTGAAAATTTAGGCTGAGATGTTGCAATATGTTCTTTTTTCCTTAATTCCAGATTTTCTCCACTCAAACACTAAATATTTTCCGATACTTGGGCTATATTTATTAATGTTTTCCAATAAATTTGTTCATATATATTCTCTGCTATTGTTTCCCAGTTCGTTAATTTTGAAAATTAGTTTATATATGGTCACATAATTTTTTTTGTATTGTATTAAAATCGTTTTTATTAATGTTATTTTGAGATAAGAATGTATTGTAGTTATTTTTTTGATTTTATGTGATTACAGACATTCCATTATAAATTATTAAAATGTATTGTGACGATTTCAATTTAAATTAAAATTAATTTACTCGTCATATATGACAAATATGTCGTTACGTCGACTGCTTTAACGACTAATACGAACGAACAGAGTGTAGTTGAGTAAGAGTAGCCGAGATGAGTTTTTGTCAGTCTGTTTGCCTTTTGATCGGCTGCCGTCGCGCGTTGTCCACGTTTATCTGACGTCCGTCCGTCCGTCAGTCAGCCTGTGTGGACATCCACGTCTCACCACCCCGCCAGTCACTGTGTGTCCAGTCTTAAGAATGTTGTTTCACTACACAATATGTCCAAGGAACGTTAGCGTATCCGAAGGAAGAAGCTTGTGCATCGTTCTTTAAGCGCTGCAACGTTACTACACACACACGTTGCTCACAATAGACTTTCGCTATTTTTACAAGACAGGATGGCATTCAGATTTTTATGTCGGTCAGAGAAACATCGATGATAATTTATAGAGATTACGAGATTTTATTCAAACGTTTTATTAATCACAAAGTAGATTTATTTTCAATTGTATTATATTGAAATTTTAATTTAAATACTCGTGCTTTACTAATGTAACTAATTTTTATAATGAAACAGTAATGGAAAATTAATATAAAAATATATAGGGTTTTCCAATAAACACTTCAGAAATTTAAATGAAAATAAAACAGAAAATATTAATTAGTTATTTATTTATTTTTATTTTTAAGCATATTCTGTGGGCGTTAATAATGGAACACATAAAACGTTTCATGATAATTTGTCAAACTACTGAATTGGAATGTTAAAATGAGCTTAAAAAAATCAAACATGGCTGTTAGCAATTGTCAAAGTTTCTGATATTCTTATTGAAAAACTCAATATAATATTTATATAATGAATAAAAATAAATGTTCATAATTAATCATGTAAAATTTGAATGTACCAATTAAGTGAATTGTTATTTCAAATACAGATGACTAATTATTGATTTATATCAAATATTCGTTTGTGTACAGTAGGAATTAAATGCATTTGAAAAATATTTCAACCGATATTAAATATACATATACATATTTCTATTGTAATCTCTGATTGATATACAAAATACAGCCCTGCGATCTCTAGGCTTATAAGCTCTCGCATGCGACTTTCATTAAAAAAATACTGCCAAATACAACCAGTTTTTTAGCGATTTGTTTTAATATGGAAACCAGTCGCTTGGTTTAAAAAGCAGTTCAGCCTGTGCGTACATCGAGCGATCGAGTGAGTCGAAGAAGAGTAGCATCATCAGTGTATCTAATGTATATATAGTATTTTATTTATTTATATAGACAGATATTTAGTTACTCGGAACGTATATGCCACTTTTTGTCTTCTTAATATGTTTATTGCATTCACTTCATATAAATAGCTTACAGTATCCACATGTACATAAGTTATATTTCATTTACGAAATGAGATACGAGGATGTCTTCAATTTGTTTGTTGTCAACTAAGTCTAGTTAGTGTACGCTTCAGTTACTCGGAGGACGTGATAAAATATCACACATTTATAGACAAATTATTACAAATCATATTTAAGTTTATAATTGATTTATTATTAAAAAAGTAAATAAATAATCACCACATACAGTGATTTACAAAAATCATGGAAGGACATATGTGATTCGGAGAAAAAACAAATTAGGTTTAATTGATATTCATTTCCTTATCTTTGATTATTGAAATAACAAATAAACGTAAACAATTAAAAGTAACAAATCGATCTCACAAAAGTTATAGGACAATTTTTGTAACTCACTGTATATACAATATGTTGTTAAAGAAAATAACAAGATTATTTTCTTTGTAAGATCCAAAAAAACATTTATTAAAAAATAATATCTAATAAAGTAATCAATGTTATTTATGCACAGCTATTCCTTAGAATAATTAATTAAACTGATACGTTCATTCACATAATTTTTTTTACAATTTTAGTTACTTTTCCATGTCCACACTTGCGATATATAAAACCAACAAGTAATACGTAAAGCCGTTTGTCTTACACTATGACATTTTTCCAATACGTGTGGTAAAATAAGCAATGAATCACAATTTGCGAACATTGTAGATAAAAACCATATAGGAATAGGAGACCCTTTATAAGTTTTCTTTCATATTTTCTGTAGCTGAGTTTCTCAATTTGTTTCTTATATCTATTTCAAATAAAACACAATTTATTGTAAATATAATCAGGCTCTTGTTTCCATATCAGTATATTTTTGAAATTGATGAGAATATTTCTCATAAAACAATTATTAAAATGGTAAAATTTTCGGTCGATTTCACATACGATTAATTTATTTCAATCGAAATTGTTTCAAATCGTCTCATGATTATTTCAGATACTGTTTATAAAATGAAATAATTTATTATCAAACAATCATTAATTGTTTCTATTAAGTACGTTATTATATCCATGAATGAATTATTTTATTTTCTTCGACAATACATTGTTCTGTTCGACATCGATATTTGTATAGAGAAGAGATTTTAAAATACAAATACGAATGCATAAAGGCTACAAGTGTGAGAATGTTGTGAGAAAAAAAATATATATGTACATATATACAAAATAACCGAACCATAATCATATATTCTATGATTTCAGCACACTGTTATAGGAAATATACATATGAATAAGAAATGGACAAAGGGAATACTTTTTTGAAATATTAATGAGTTTTTCCAAGTAAGCATCAGTTTTCCATGATAATGTCGTTTGATATTTTCGCGTATATAATATTACAATACAAGTATATACATTTTTTTCTTTGTATATATATGTATCTCTTAATATTATAATACAATAGGGTAAAATAATTACATGGGGAATTGAGATTTATTTGAATAATGTTTTGGATTTACATTATTTCCTTTTTATAACTTCGAAATGATATATTATGAAAATATCACATGTATTTATTTGATAAGGCTATCCAAATGTAACGCTTAGATTTGTGTTTTATTAAAAACAAACAAAAAAAAAATATAAACATATGTTTCTTTTTCATAAAATCACAATCTAGGCGTCACATTTGGATAACCATATATATATATATGTACATGTGTGTGTATGAGGTTTATATTATTTCTACCAAAACAATAATCCATAAAATATTGGATACATCCATATAATCATCAAATATCACTCTGAATGAATAATTATTATTTATACAAAAAAATGTTTCCAAACAAATAATAATAAATAGAAATGTTAATTTTTACTGGAATATTTATTCTTTTTAATGAATAAATTTCGAACATACAAATGTGTGTGTATAGATTGAAAATGTCGTTCATCGACAACTAAATGTTAGCAAACACACACACACACACATTTGAACCCAACAAAGCACATAGTGTTTCGCATAGGTGGAGATTCAGAACAGATGATGCATGGCGTTATATGCTGTTTATTAATATGAATCAAAATGTGAGTTGAATTTGTAAATAGCACGTCCATGATTTATTGAACAGCGATAACTTCCACATATATGTGATAGGCATTGAACACACGCGCATGCATACGGTGTTGGTGTCTCCTCCAGTTTTATATTTTGATATATGTGAATATTGTTTTATATCGTTTTAATTTTGAACAAATTGTTAATATTTATTTCACACATACACACACACATATGTATATATATATATATATATATATATATATATATATATATATATATATATATATATGGTGAGTGAAATAAGTATTCGTCTCCCTTGTGAATTTCCATAAAATTGCTCATATTTTTATAAAATACACAATTTGCTAATTTTAATTTTTATTAATAGATTCCTTAATATTATAGTTACATTTTGGTATACAATATATCCTAAATATTTTTTTTTGTTTGAATTATAATAAAAAATCTGATATTATGTTCAAAGTCAGCACGTAATAAGTATTAATTAATTAAAAAGAATTTCCATAAAAAATGTATACTATATTTTAATACATTTATCTGTTGTAACTAAAATTCATATAATTTTTTATTTGATATATAATATTAGGTTGGCAAATATCTCCCTTCCGCCTTCTGGTCTTTTGAATTTCGCAGCTATGTACAAAAAAAAAAAAAAAAAAAAGCGGAAGGGAGATACTTGCCAACCTAATATAAAAGGAAATTTGGAATAAAATGTATTTTCATAAATACTATAAAATGTTATCATACAAAAAGTGATCCCAAATTAAAATGAATTAAAAAGATTCTCCAAAAAATATATACTGATTTTAAATATATTTATTTGTTGTAACTTAAAATTAATATTTTTTATAAAATTAATATATTGATATATGTATGTGTATATGTATATCAAAAGTGTAAAAAATTGAATAAAATTCAATAATTAATATTAAACTAGTAATTTTTTTTATATAAATAATTACAAAATTAAAAGAATATACGTTTGGTTTGTTCAAAAATCCATTAATACAAAAGTGTATAATAGGAATGACAAAGATAAACTCTGATTTAACCATTGAAATTAGATATAATGAATATAATAATAAGCTGGCTTATCTATGTTCATTTCAATCGAACGAATTATATATTAAAACATCTGTGGCAGATAGTTATGTGTGTATGACTGTGTTTCTTCGAACTGACATTTTATCAATTGTATGTGCATTGACGAATATTCATCTCGTTTTGAAATTTATATATCTATATATATATATATATATATATATATATACATATGTGTATGTATGTATTTATGTGTGTGTACATAAGTGTGTATGTGCATTAAAAAATGTACGCCTTTTTTCTTTAGTTCAAGTACATATTGTAATGTGTTTGTGACAAATAAAAGTGAGGTAATGAATAGAGAAATCTGCTACGGTGTGTGGACAAGTAAGTGAGACTGATAGGTAATATTTAATGTCAGTGATTCTGAAATTCCTGTACATTTTATTTTTGAAATTCATACGAATTTCTTTCAATAATTCCATTAATTAATAATAATAGATATATTACAATATCATTTTTAGAATTTTCATTGAATTAATCAATAATTATCTATCATTTTTGAATGGATGTTGATGTGTGTAGTTTATTTGATAGAAATGAGTTTTAACATTAATTTTAATACTATATATCATGTATATATATATATATATATATATATATATATAGAGAGAGAGAGAGAGAGAGAGAGAGAGAGAGAGAGAGAGAGGTGTTTTTTTAAGCTTGATAGAACTTTAAATTGTATCCCTATCGATAGTTCTATCTAAACTAACAACACTTTATTTATATACATGTGTGTGTGTGTATGTAAATATAAAGGTATGATAAATTTGTCTTTTTAGGTTGGATATAACTTTCGATAGGGTTTAATTTAAAGTTTTATCACACTTAAAAAATCCAAATGTGAGGCCTAGATTCGTATTTGATTAAAAAGAAACATGTGTATAGTTTCTTTTTAATAAAACACAAACCTAGACGTTACATTGGGTGACTCTATAATGATAAATAACTGATCTATTAAAATATGGATATGATTATTTCTACTAAATTATAGTTTAATAAATTATTAATCGTTTAAAAAAGATTTTTTTTATTTTAATAATCACTTCTTATTCGTGTTATATATTGTCACATCGAAATTAAGAAACAACCTATATGAGTTATAATTTTCTGTACGAACCTGTAATAAAAACAGGTCTTAAACTATAGCATATTATTCAATGTCATGTTTTGAATACGGCACTACAAGCGTTTAAATTACCATGAAATTGTGGGCCAGCCGGGCTGTTGTACCACAATACAACTAATACTTGAAAGCATTGCTTCGGTTGCATGAAATAACATTTACTCCATAATATTACTGTATTCTAATAGAAAATTATGTTCTTGTTATATATCATACAAATGATTATTCGATTTTAATAATTACATTTTTTTTTATTACACAACCTTTTTCATAGATTATAAATTCAAGTGTATTGATATGCGTTGAGAATTTTAAGTTCTAGGAAATAAATGAAATTCGTGCAATAATCAAGTTTATATAATTATAAAATCATTTCCCGTATCACATAAATGATTAATAATCTGTTTAGTCGGTGCGTAATTGGAAGATTTTTAGAAAAATGTCGTTTCTAGACGCCATTGTGTTCATTTGATATTTCTATCACGCAAAGAATTCTTCATTAGATCAAAATCGAAAACAATGAGTAATTATTAGTTCCATACTCGTCCAATGTCTATTTAAAACTGAACGTTTGATATTCAGTTGAATTGACTGAAAACTCCACATGAATAAAACAAATTAGACGATCGTTACGTAGTAGTGAAGATTAATTAACTCGATGCTATAGAAATATATTTTCTAGTTGAAAATTTCTAATAGATAATTTTATTTGCAAACATACATGAAAGGTAATAAATCTTGTCAATAAATTCAATACTTTCTATTATTTGATTGTGGAAAATTTGAATAGAATTAATTACTCAGTAGTTTTCTTAATGATATTCAAAATAAAATGAAAATTTTGAAAATAGGGACATAATAATATATTTTTGAATTACAATCATATAATAAATTTTTGTCGAATGGTTAAAAAGATTTAAAATCATAATTAAATTTATAAGGTCATCCAAATGTGACGCCTAGATTTGTGTTTTATTAAAAAGAAATATTTGTATTGGGTGGTGTATAAGGAAACATGTGTATATTTTTTTTTAATGAAACGAAAATCTATTCCTCACATTTTAATGACTCTTTATATATAAAATGGCTATAATAAACTAATCGGTTTTTTTTGTTTCAGGTGAGTTTTTTATCTTTGAAATTTTCTTAATTTATTTGGTAAGTGAATTATATTATGTTGATTTTACTTTTTAATTAAATTATTTCATTATTTCGAAACATTAATAAGTAATAATCTTCAGAATAGTTTGTTATTCTAATCAGTTATTAAAAAATCATTTCATATATACATATATATATATATATATATATATATATATATATATATATATATATATATATATATATTTATTTATTGTCATTTACGCAATCGATCCACAAATCCGGAAGATATATAAAAATGCAGCCTCTGTAGATGCGAATTTAAGTTTATACGTCGTCAGATATGTGCGGCGGCCTGATGACTGTTAACCAGACGGGCGGGCACGTGCAGAAGGGGTAGGGGGCGCAAAACAAGTGCGGAATACAGATGAAGATGCGTTTTGTAGCTTAACTGGCTGGTCCTCCGTACACTTCTACACACCCACTGCTCTCTCAACACAAGTTTGTTGACCGACCGTCAATATTGATCGTTCAAAGATACGACTATTGATCTTTTTTCAACATTGCTGCTTTGAAGGGCCATGTACGCTTTTTGCATTATGTAATTAATCTATATATTCACAAATATTTCTTTTCGAATTGTTTTCTATATGTGCAAGTTTTGATTGAATTAAATTTCGCTTTAAATTAATCTAAAATGATATACATATATCGTTTAGTATTGGATTGTAATTTTTTTATTTATATATAACGTACATAAATTAAAAAAAATGATATTTTTATTTATTACATTAATATGTTTGACTATATTTTAATAAAATAAAATTTTCTATTTACACGTTCACGGACAGTAAAAATTTTAGTGAGCTGCAAAAATAGACAGGGTATTTTTTTAAATTAATTATTCGAAATTCGTTTAGACACATTTTGTAAAAGTAATCAGAATTACATTATTTATTAATTGTAATTACATATTTAATTGTATATTACATTTTAATAGTTATATACAATTAATTAAAAAATTAAAATTATTAAAAAATAAGGTTATATAAAATTAAATGAATAATAATTGGCTTTAAAATTTGAATGCTATCCGTGAATGTGTTAAATAATTTATTAATTACTTGCTAAGTAAATTGTGCAAAAATATTGTTTTTTATTCTAATTGAAAATTAGTTATTAATTATTTAAACAATAATAATAGTACATTATATATATATATATATATATATATATATATATATATATATATATAAAATGTACTATGATACACGTTATGTATAAAAATACCATTGTTATCCAATATTTGGGTTATTTTTACGTAGCGATTGACTGGTAGCCCCTTGTTTAAAACGTGATCAGAAAATTTACGAACACACCTACACAGACAGACACATATGTACATATGTAACAGAAATGTTAGCATTCCGAGTTGACTGTTCTCGAGTTAAATCGATAGAACTGACCGGTTATTTAACAAATCTTCCACGTTTGGTTGTAAGGTTACTTTGACTTACGTTGGTCCATAGTCTGGACCTTAAACTAACTGTGATCTATTTGGACTGGATAAATAGGGTAAACTAGACTGTATTTTTTAAAGAAATCATTTAATTTTCATTGATTTATTCTTAATTTGATTGTGTTTAATTGAATTGAATCGTTTTGTATTCGAAATCTAAATAGTGTAGTAAATAAAATTGAAATTTAAGTATTTTTAGTACTGGGAAAATGATTATTTTTAACCATATAGATTGACTCGGCTGAAATATTTTCATGCTCAGTAAAAGATCATACAATAAAAATCGATTTTTTGATTTTGACATTTTCTGTAAATAAACTATATGGAAAATATTTCCTGAAAGTTTTAAATTAATCCGAATAAAATTGATGGATGTATAGGCATACTAATTTATTATTTAGTATTGAATAATTTTTTTTAAAAAAAGTGGAGTATTTCGAGATAATTTATTTGGATATACAATATTTTTCTCAAATTTATTTCTATTAAAATAAGGTAAACGTCTTTCATAAAATATATAATTTCTTAGCAATATATACAAAAATGTCCAAATGTTAAAAAAGTTTTTATGCAATATTTCTACCAAATAACTTTTTCTGTAATAAAATTACAAATCTCAATATTAATTTATTTGTATTCAATTATTTAAAATATCTCTCTAGTAACTACCAATCTTAAGGAACACCATATCCCCTTTTTTGATTGATATTATTGTATGATTAGAGAGATCAATGATGATACTCGAAGAGAACTTTTCGAAAATTGATCGATCTATAAAACAATATATCGAAACGAATTGTCCTCCATAGCGTCCGTGTTTCCCCTAAAAGTACGTCCGTGCACGTGATTGAAGTAACACGCGTACACGTACAAGGAAGGCACGTACAACCATGCGTTGTCCACCAACGGACAGACACTGCACAGCGTCACGTCCAAGTGAGACACGTCTCTTGTATCCACCGCGTTTGGGACGCACGTCCCACAAAATGGGGCACGTTTGCGGAACGAGAAACACGCGGTTATGCTTCAAATGGTCTTGTGTTCTTGTATAGAGACATGACAATGATATTATGTGCTAATAGTGACAGTTGTTTTTGATAGTATATATAGAGGTTATACTTGAAACTGGGATATTTAGAATTATATGTATATATGGGTTTTCCAATAAGTGCTACAGAAATTTAAATGGAAATAAAACAGAAAGTATTTAATTAATTAGTTATTTATTTATTTTTATTTTTAAGTATATTCTATGGAATTAATGATGGAACACAATTTCACTCATATAGTCACCACGACAGTGCATTTGTTTAGTCCAATTTTCAATTACTTTTTCACATAATTGTGATCCAATTTCAAGAATTACACGTTCAATGTTTCTTCTAAATACTTCTGTTTTTTGTGGTTTATCAGCATAAACCAATGATTTCACATAATCCTATATTCCAATGGAGTTAGATCACATGATCTTCGTGATCAATTCATGGGTCCAATTTATAAAATAATGGACCCAATTTTTTATAGCTTCTAAGAGTTATTGAATTGTTAAACATTTCATGATAATTTGTCAAATTATACTGTGTTGAAATGTCAAAATGAGATTAAAAAATAATTCAAACATGGCTATCACCAACTCTCAAATTTCTAACATTCTTACTAGAAAACCCTAAATATGTATATTATTTATAATATTTTTATAAAAATTAATTATAAAATAATTTCACATTTCGATTAATAATTAACCATATGTATAGATGTTACATCAGGACCGAACAACCTAATTTTTAAATAAAACATATTTTTTTGAGTGAACCATGATGAGTGTATGCTTTTAATAGAACATCCCCTATATAATATAAAACTCTTCCAGTTGTAATTAATTTATAAATCTTGTCAGATTTTTCAAACTCAAATTTATAAATATTGTCCATTGGATTAAAAATTCTATAAATAAATATCGTTCTAAAAAAAGTTCAAAAAACATTTGACGAGTGTAGAAAAAGCGTGCTGCAAGTCGTACACGAGTAATAGAAGTACGTGTGGATGTAGACTCTCACGAATTCGTGCATCATGCACGCGCCATGCACGCGCAATCATTTTCAAAGACGTGACGGATAAAATTTGATAGGCATCGACCCATCACACATCTATATTTTGTTGTTTTACAAGCCGATTTATATACGCAATATTTTCTTTTCTATTGTCGAAATCACTTATCTATTTTACCACGAAATGTGCAAAAACGTAAATATTTTATAGCGTATATATTTTGAAATAAAAAAAGTGTTTATATTTTTTTCAAACATATATATATATATAAAGAAGTAATGTTCCATCAAGTTATTTCATTTAAACACCGCAATAACAAAATAGTAAAAGAACAATTATTCAACACAATGAACGTTAACATTTATTCAACGAAATGACTTGCAGACGTGCGAAATAAAGAAAAGGGCGCAACCACTATTATTTTTCCACAATAAAATTCACTAATTAAAAGTGTGTAGCGAATGAAAAAGCAAAACGAACAGAAAAAAAAATAATATATATGCACTGGGTTCGTACCCGTCACCCGTGACGTGTACTGGAAGTCAGTATATTTTTAGATTCAAATTCCAAGGTGTAAGTAATTTGTTTACATGGAGATACGGGGTAAAGAAAAATCATCCCTCTAACACCTCCCGACCGACAACATTTCTCCCTCATAGTACGATTCTAGCCGTGTGTTGTATACTTTATTTCGTTCGCTGTCTCGATGCTTTAAACGTCTGTTTTTCAGGCTCGTACTTGAAAATGACCATCTATTTAATTTATTTTTTTTTTTTTTAAAAAAAAAACAAATTGTTTGTCTTTCAAATAAACAAATCTTATTTTTTAAAATATCGAATTTAAAATAATGATAAAAATGAAATGAATCAAATATTGAAAATATAAATTTACTCGTACGAAAATTTTTTTCTAATACCAGCTCTGGAATTTTTCTGTTCTTTTCTATATGAACTGAAGAATAGTTGCGAATTGGGGATACTGCAGAGGACTTTCCTATTAATGATTCCCAGAGCGTCTTGCCCATTTATATTCCTTCTTTCGACTTCTTTTAATCTTATATTGTTTCTCTTCAACTAGTCCGAAGTCAACACTTCAATGTTTTTTTTATCAAACTGTTTATATTGTGCACTAGTTTTTAAAGTTCACTTTGAACTTGACCATTTGTAAAATACGATTTGTTTCTATTTATTTGTTTATATCGAAGAGTAAATTAAATTCGACAATTAAATATTTTTTTCTTTTTGATAAACTATTTATTTTTTTTTTTTTTGAAAAAAAAATTTGATTAATATAATCAAACTAATAAATGTGTTAAACTAAATCAATTCGATCATTAAACTTTTTTAATCAAACTGAATTTGTACATTTCAAATGAAAACTACAAAACAGAATAAGATAAATACTCATTGTCAACATACATAATAATAGACAAGGGAAAACAAGCAAAGCAAAAGCTTATCAAGTACTAAATGAAAAAGAGAAGCAATGTCCCATCCATGTAGTATGCCAATAATATGAGCAACGTGTTTTCCGTATCATTTAATCTACAGTCGCGCGGCGGGTTAGTTTACGAATTCTTCTATATATTTTTTGTGTTCTGTTTTCGCTTGTAAAGGGATCGAAAAAGATGGCGTTTTGTAGGGTGGGTGGTGGTTGATTTAAGAAGCTGTATTGTATAGAGAATTGCTATGCTGTTGTTAAACTGGATGAAAACTAACACTGCAATATACAGGCGTAATTTGTACAATTCCGACAAATGTCTAAAATGCAAATAAAATGTTAAAAATTAGAGAGTAGAAATAGAGACGACCGGGGTGGGTCGAACAAAAATGAATATAGATGGGGTTGCTTGAGACGACGATGCTCTTTGTATAGATATGGTTCAGTGCATGCTGCAATTATTGTCTCTTTCGAATAGGGTATATAGAATTCGGTTTAAAAATTACTATTAAATTTATCACATATATATATATATATATATATATATATATATATATATATATATATATATATATATATATCCATTCGAAATTGAATTATTTGTAATTTATACGAGAAATCCTTTAAAAATGTCATTTCAATATGACACTAAATAATATTAAAGTAGATTATTTAATGGTGTACACAAATTGTAATTAATAATGTTTTAATATCATTTTATTTCTATTGATGATGTTGTACCTATTATTTTGGCCAGCAGTAGATATATAACAAATATAAATAAATATAAATTCAATAAAAGTACATTTCCAAACAGCATATGTCAATGTGTCACAATCGTATTGACTATTTCTCATACTTAGAGGGTGAAATTTTATTGAACTTTTGAAAGAAAAATGCTCTGTCACTTGTACATCCCTTATTGGGTTACATGTTATAAATGATTCTATTGATTTACAAATAAAGTGAGAACATGTTTCAAACATTCACAGTTGTCAATTAACAACATTGATTACCTGTTTTTTTTGGATTTCATTATTTAAAGAATTTTCTTTAATCCAATCCTATTAATTAAATTAATTAGTTATTAATTTGGTAATAGCTTTTTTAAACATTGAAACTGTTTCAGTATGAATCTACAATAGTTCAATTAAAAAATAGTTTTTGTAATAACTCATATATGTATTTGAATAGAATTTTCATGTTTATTACTTCTTGACAATTTCTCTGATTATGATTTTGAAAAATTAAATTAATTACAGTTTAATCAAAAAATACTATAAACATTAATGATTTGTTCAAATTATAATTTTGAGGTTAATTTTTATTTTTTTTATAATTTTGTTAATTTTAAAAAATAAAAATTTTGTTGATTCAAATTTGATTTTTACATTTTCAGTACTAATTAATAAATCTTTCAAAATAACTTGAAATTTTTATACGAATATATATATGAGTTAGTATTCTTCAATTGAACGTTTTTTCAGCTCGTTCCATTTAAATTGTGAGTCTTAATTTAATCACATGTTATTTTGTCTTATGTGTGTAGATTTTGATATTTTTCACGTGTTTGAATTTCTCGATAAAAACGAAACTGAATGAATATAAGTGTCCATTTGCAACGAAAGAATAATAGTTTTAGTACGTAAGTTTACGTTTTCAGTTCGATACATCGAGCTACTGTGTCTTAACTGAACTACAAGTGGACCAAACCGACGAAAAAACCGACCGACTTCTATCTAATGATATAATAGATGTAAATGGATGTAAAATTCACGTGGTGTGGTGCGCGAGGCCAGCATCGGGCCCAGGCCGTGTAAAAAATCCGATTCCAAATTCAATTACCTCAATTTGAATCACATATGTTAAACCACATGACGTACTGTGTCGGCTCACCGATTATGACAAGGGGAAATAAATGTAAGTCGAGATGGGATGGCAGTTTGTCGAGTAGCTATAGATACAAGAACGCGCGAGCCTTTGTTTATACAAGCCAAAACGTTATTTATAAATAATGTGAGTAAATTAATTCGGTCAGTCCCATTATCATACCCACATGGTGTGCTTCGAAAAATGCTACACTGTCTTAACATAGACAATTTTCATTTATTATATCACCTTGTGTTTTTATATAGCCAGTGTGTGAGTTTTTTTTACGTTATTTGGTTTTAATTTTATAAGTTTTTTTTATTATTTGATTAATAATTTGATTTTCTAAATACATGAATGTCTTTTATAAGACTGGTTTTGCATTTGGATAAACTTACATATATAAACATTATATATATACATATACACACACTCTCTCTCTTACACACACACACACACACACACACACACATATATGGATCATTGGCCATTATTTCTTGTCTTGTTTAATTTTGAAGAATTTTTAATAAAATGATTGTTGCAATTTCATAATTTTTCAAAAAATTCATTACTGTCGTTCGACTTTGTTTGAAGTGACAATCTTATCGGATAATACGAAATATAAAAAAAAATCTAATAAAATATTCTCACGACGGCAAAAAATTCAAATAAATACGTTTATGTCGCGTTGTCACCTGTAGCACTTAGACGAAGTTGACTTCGTTCACGGCCTGTCGCATGAAAAATTATTCAACGGCATACAAATTTGTAAGCTCAGCAGTACTCTGGCCGTAGTGAGATGTGAGATGTTTGTTTCACTGCGGGATGTAGCGCGGCTATTAGCCCCCCGTCGTGGACCTGCGCTCAACACCCCCACCCGTTTCGGTTTTGAAATCAAACCGATTTATGTCCACTGACTGATACTCGTGTTCCATTGACTTAGTAATTTTACGATCATATTTTTTTATGATCATTTATTTTCAAATATATTACCAATTTGTAATGTTTATATCGGCTGTTTAATTTATTACTTGTTTTTATATTATTTCTTTAAGCATCTATTAATAAAATATCAATGACTACTTCTACAATCGATGCGATTTTAACGTGGAAATTCCAATTTTGACTTGTTATTTTTTTTAATAACAAGTTCAAAACTGGTCCAGTAAAATAAATATCTCAGTTCTTTTATTAATTCAATCTATTATGTAAATTAGTTCGTGTCAGTTACAAACATCATATTTAGATGGTCATATTTCTAAATATTAAATGCATCAACTAAAAATGCTAGACGAAACTCAAATGTGACCTTGTATAAGACTTGAATAATATTTAGAAATTTAAAAAATATATAAAACTCGATAAAGAAATAATCAACTCTAATAAAAAAATAAATATATTATTTTGAAAAAAGGATCTGTTGTTATGTATGTACAATTATATGCAAAAAATACCAGTATGTTTTTTTAAAAAAAAATTGAATAGTAAAGGGATACATAAATTTCATTATTATTATCTTAAATTGTATAAAAATGTTTGAAATTCAATTGTAGTAAAGAATAAAAAGAAATGATCAAACACTGCTATTTTTCACATAAGTGTGTATATATATATATATATATATATATATATATATATATATATATATATATATATATATATATATATATATTCGATATTCACCTATAGCTTAAAGCAAAGTAAACGGTTTCGTGTCATTTTCATGAAATAATAACATTTGAGAAAACGGTTCAGTCGTTCACCCCTCTTTGGTTTTCCTTTCAACGGATCATAAAGCCTATAGGGAATTTATTTTAATTAGCTCACCTTGTCGTACGACACTTCAATAATTAAGACAAACACTCAAGGGAGAAATCGAGGGTTATGCCAATACATGTGACACTGTGCTTCTTCTTCGAGTATGCACTATGTTTGGAAAACGTCGTTAGATTTATCTTTATTATCTAGTTAATTTTTTATTAGATTTTATGTAAATGTTTAATCATGTTTTATCTATCATATATATATATATATATATATATATATATATATATATATATATATATATATAATATATATATAGTAACACATTTTCATGATTGAGAAAAGTAACAACTTATTCGCCATATAATCCACTTTATCACATTACCGTATCAACGTGGTAATTTGAAATCGTTTCGTGTTAAATGTATGTAAAAAAAATTTGTCTTGCTTCAACAAAGTATTTTAATGGTCGTTTTATATGCGATGGCACACATGATTACTTACCAATTTAATTTAATGACGAAAACTATTCAATACTCTTAAATTGCTTTAAAAAAATCAATTTGTTTAAAATTGTTAAAACTAAATACTTGTAAATAATTCACTTGTTGTTCAGTTTGTTTAATCATATTATTGTAATATTGTATATATGTTTTTCGAAAATAAATTGAAGTCTAGTAGTGTAAAATATTTCAATGTCCTCGAAACAATATCATTGGATGTAGGAGAAATAAGCTGGACAGTAAACATCAGAGAGTAATATACAACAGATGTTGCCAGAGATTTCAGTGGTCATGGTGTCGACCCTCAGAACATCCATCAATTTAGTTTTTGATATTAAAAGTAATTTAGAACTATAGAGATAGACAAAAACATTAATATGTCATTTCGTAAAAAATACATTTTTTTCAATTCCATTTTCTGAATTAATATATACACACATTTTATGTATTTTTAATATATATATATATATATATATATATATATATATATTATATTGTAATTAAAATATTAAATAAAAAAAATGTTATTTATTTCATACAAAATGAAATATATTTAAATAATTTTCTTTCAAAGTTATAAAAAATATTAATATCAATATAAAATTTTATAAGAAACTAATTAGTTATAAATTTATTAAAATATTTCGATTCAGTTATTTGTGTATCGAAATGTTTTCAATTAAATATGTTATTTTATTAAAAAATTCGTTTAAATATCATTCGAAATTCTATCACCGGTAAGATAAGAGAACCAGCTCGGTTGTCTTGATGGAGCTGTCACGGGGTGGCTTTCAAGCATTAGGAGGGTGACTATGCCAGCTGACCCTGCCATATCGTTTACATAATGGGGGTCATTCTGATGGCCAGTGGTCAAGGGACACTTTTATTTCTGTATAACAATCACATAAAAGTTCAATATATGGCATGTGTTTCAGTTAGGTCATTTTTTCTCTTATGTACAACGTACATATATAAATTTATATACATATCATACATACATACATACATATATATATATATATATATATATATATATATATATATATATATAACTTATATTTCCAGCTTATGTTAGTTCATTACTGAATAAAAGTTTTTCTTAAATTATAGCTTAATCGATTAATTAACTTTTTTTATGTATTTTCTTATTATATTTCTTGATTGATCTTTTTTTGTTACCCACCACGAGCGCACAATTTAATTTTTAAATAAAACTTATCTTTTTTTGAGTGAGTAATGATGTTTTTATTTCATAACTTAAACAAGTCAACCTCAAAAAATGTTAAAATCTGGGATCGAATATAAGAAAAAAGCTAGTTTTGTCGATGTCAAACAAATTAAAAGAAGTTATTAAAAGAAAATGTTTACCAACTTGATATTAAAACTGAATTCAAACTTTTTTAATCAGTTTTAAAATTTGTGAAAAAAATTGTCCAAGTAGAAATATGGTTTATAATTAAATTTATATATATATATATAATATATTTTAATCTGATTTTTTTATAGATTTCGATAAATAATAAATAAACAAATAATTTTGTTAAATAAATTGAATTTGTTATATACGAATTTTTGAAATGTTCTTTTACTTTCATTTCCCAAATGTGTGAATTATTCTATCCATCACTGTATATAATTAAGACTATTAAAATATCATATTGGGTCACAGCATAAAAATGGCGCGTTTTACATCAGATATCAAATATGCACATATAAAGTGCAACTTGACTGGACTTCATACGATTTCTTTCTTTTATTTAACGGAACCGATTGTATTTTATATTTCATTTATGTATTCTCATTCTATTTCCTTATTCTTTTATATATATATATATATATATATATATATATATATATATATATATATATAATGTTGAATGCTGATAGGGGTAGTTTTAGTCGAATTTTATTATAGGTTAGCTACTTGCCTACCCCTCTTTATGGTCTTTATCGGTAACTTAATGATAATATAAACGGAGTCAAGTGGACTAGAGCTATTCTTGTGACCTCTCTTACAGATATTCATCTATTCTTGAATAGGCTTCAATATACTTATTTTATATGTTTTTATTATAATTGTATTTTTATAGATCGTGTGGATAACAACGTGTCAGGTACATTTCGTTTTTATTACAAATTGAAATCGTATTACGATTTTTTATTCCATTCGATATTACTGTTATTATTCGATTAGCATTTAAAACGTTTTAAAATGATATGTTTTTAATAAGAACGTGATTAAAGGATATAAAATACATGAATTCTAATAATTAATTAATTTCGTTGTACATAATTTTCAGTCGTTTCATATATGTGTTGTTATTGATTTGATATTTGTTTCATTAAATAAGTGTAAAATCAATATTTCCTGGTATTGACAGAACTGACATCCAGTATTCGTTTCATCATCTATCTATATTCTAGTGTATAAGAAAGTGAACTTTTTCTTAATCCACAAGGACTGTAGTAACCCGGTTTGATGGCAATAGACTGACCGGGCAGTTTGAGGTTCTATAAACATTGGTGAACATGAGGTGAGGTAGTGTTGACCTAAGGCATCTGTCTGATAAATCATTCAGAAGATTGACTTGTATCAGGCGCGGTGGATTTGGGCATGTAATGTCTATTTAATGCTATTTCCTTTATACTGCGACTCGTAGACGAAACGATATGTACATTTTTTTCATTTTCATTATATATTAAATCTAACTATTGAAATGTTATTCTGTTATTGTAAATATTAATTTCGAAAAATAGTGACATGTGTTTATTTTCTCAATATAAGAAAAATATTTTTAAAACAATCTACAGTTTAAATAATATAATGTAAAAATAAAATTGTATTTTTTTTTGTACTTTTATTTTGAAAATTTAATAAGTGTTTCAGAAGTTTAAATGGAAATAACACAAAAAATATTTAATTAATTAGTTATTATTTTATTTTTAAGCATATTCTATGGCATTAATAATGGAACACAATTTAGCATTCGTTTAGTTCAATTTTAATCATTCTTTCACGTAATTATAGTCCAATGTCATGAATTACAAGTCCATTGTTTATCAGCATAAACCAATGATTTCACATAACCCCATAATCCAATAGAGATAGATCACATGATCTCAATGGATTTCATAAAATAATTGACTCATTAAATTTTTATTCCAATGAGTCTATTGAAGTTTTACAATTTCTAACTATTATTGATGCGTTAAACGTTCCATGATAATTCGCCAAATTGTACTAATTTGAAATGTCAAAATGAGCTGAAAAACAATTCAAACATATCTACCACCAGCTGTCAAAATTCTGATATTTTTATTGGAAAACCCTATATACATAAGTGTACGCACCTGTGTGCCATAATGTATTTTCTTTCGATTCGGTAAGCAGCCACTATAGAGAGACTGAGTATGATGACCCTCCAAGACATTTTCTAGTTATTCCTCCGAGTGGTCATTTCGTAGGCCCGTACATATGTGAGTACATACATAAATGTGATCGTATGTGCATCTTACCGCATATGTATTAGTGTGTGTGTGTGTATGTATGTAAGTACGTATAAATGTATAAGTTTTTCCAACAGTTTTTCCATCGCAGACCACTATTACGTCAGCTTTTATGACTTTTCCCCACGATACTATTAGATGAAAGGACCATCCGTGTGTCTATCTCTCCATCCTAACCAAGGACATCATCATCGAACGCTAAAATCACCATTATTTATTCATACAATTTGCTAGAAATCCCCTTAGCCGTATGATATTTTCGTCAACGTGGCGCAAATTGGTTTTGAAAATTGTTTTTTTAAAATTGTATGCGCTAGTTTTGTGATAGTCGTTTTTGGAAAACGTGACAATTTTTCGATGAAATCATTTATTCACAGTCTGACCACATAGTATTCTTTATAAAATATTTTTACTTTACACATACGTATGTACACACACACGTACGAAAAACATGAATTTTTAAACTATTTAAAATTTATTTTCACATAAGATTTTCAACAGTAGAAAATATATTTCCCGCTGTTTCATCTATGTACATATATATATAAAATGTTTGATATTGACATATTTCATTTTTATATATGGTTGAAAAGTAACAATAACAATAAAACTCTCGACTACGCTTTTTTCTTATTACGACAGATATTTTAATCTAACGAGTTGTGACTTTTTACGTTCCTACTGCAAGCAATAAAAAATATAATTACTTTTAAATTAATTGCATGTATCTCCCTTCTTTTATTCCATGAACTTCTGCTTTAACTAAATGTACATTTTACGGGTTTAGGTTTCGATTAGTACAATTCATGTTTTTGTTTAAACACACACGTGTGTTATGTACAATAAATATATATGTTTGTTAAAAAAAAAATCACAATTATTTATTTCTATTTACTTTATAATATCTCACCATTTCTACACTTAATTGAATTTTTATAATGTTTAAATTAATTTTAAGAAATAAATTGATTTTTAAACCCTGCTTCGATAAAAAACAATACAAGGAATCGATGAAGGGTCTGAACATTATATATATATATAAATATATAATCGATCGTTGAATTCATTCATAAAGAGTGATTTTTTTTGGTGAATTCACTCCGTTAATATCTGTGATAGCCTTAATAATATCAGGTTTTTCCAATCTGATTTAATTCAGAATTTAATATTAACGTGCACTTTGAACCGATCAATGTTCGCAGATTCAAGCGTAATTTCAAACTGACATCACGTGCATCACTGTTGCAAATATCTGATAAGACAAGTTTAAACAGGTTTAGAAATATATTATTCCGTTTATGAATAAAATAACCACTTTTATATATATATATATATATATCACTTGATATGAATATTTTCATTAGTGAAAAAGCAAACTTTTGTATAAATCTATAATCTGTTGCTTTTCACAAACAGAACGTGCAAAATGATACATCTGTATGGATCATAATCCGATTTTTTTATTCATAACTGTTTTAAGCTACAGTCGAATGAAAAAAAAACCGTCGAAAGACATGTGGTTGCATATACTCTCTTGTATTATATTTTTGAATATTTTCATAAATTCCACTTCCCGAATAAATTTATTCCAATTGAAATGATAATCAAAATGTTTTTCATAATATTATTCTCTCTCTCTGTATAAATATATCCTATGAAAAAAAACTTAATACTAATATTAAAGCCACACTATAATATTAATTCTTCCAAAGATCGTAATAGTCTTAACTCTTGTTAATATCATAAAATAGCAATCTGAACAGGCGTTATTTACGTCAAGGGATGTGCACAGTATTATACCGTATGGCAGTAATGGCTTTATCAAAGTATTGTACTATAGTTCTGATTTGCTATTATGAACTCGGGATAAAAGAACTGGTCGAAATTACATTCCGGATTGTTATCGCATATACTTGTATATGATATTTGTTGTACATTATTCTTTTATAAACTTGTATATATGATGTGTGTTTGTACGAATCATCTATAAATATTCTTCAATGAATTGCTTAAGACAATTAATTAGTTAAAAGCATTCGATAATATTTTACCATCACATACCAATCGTTTACAATTATGTTTAGTATAACAATCTCGAAAGGTGATAATTCAAATAGATATTTCAATTTTAACACTGTTTACATTCTACTACATATTTATATGTTAAGAAGGTAATCAATTAAGAACATAAATATTCATTATAACATCTACGTTAGTGTACAAGTGTTAAATGTTTTGTTGGAATAAATATATGCATATGTATACACTTTTCTATGTAACATATATATATATATATATATATATATATATATGCACACATACATACATACATGATTTCATTACAAACTCATCCTTTAGTAGTTACGTTAAACAGGATTAAGCCGGCCCTGCCGGTACATATGATGAACTCATATATGTAAGTGTTCGTGTGAGCGGGGGTCAATGTCGGCTTTGACCCCGCGGGATGTAAGTTACGGCGTGGGAATTCTCAGCATCATATACAAATATATATATATATATATATATATATATATATATATATATATATCCATACATACATACATATGTTGTACTAGTTAATTTTCTTATAATTAAATTCTAATAAATAATAAAATATAAAAAAAAAATTTTAATTAACAACCTGATATAATTTAAATAATAATATTTTCAAAATGATTTAAATTTCATATAACTGATTGAAGTCAAAGTTCTTTTTTTTGAAATTCTTTAATTAATGATAAGTAATTTCATTCTTTTTTATTTGTAACTAATTTGCAAACAAATAAAAAATTTAAAAAAAATATTCCACAAAATATATATTGTTTTTAAACGTGATAGAACTTTAAATTGAATCTCTATCTAAAATTCTATCTGACCTAAAAAAATATTTTATATATATATACATGTGAGTGTATGTATATATAAAGGTATGATAAAGATGTTTTTTTAGTTTAGATAGAACTTTCGATAGTGATTCAATTTCAAGTTGTATCACATTTAAAAAAACAGTCTATATATAAGCTTAATTGAAAATAGCGTAATTATTCAAAGTAAATGCATCAATTTATATATTAATAATATGTAATGTGTTAGATGAAGAAAAAGATGATAGAATGATAAAACGTTATATTACAATGAAGTCATAAACTGATCCGCCAAATGGTCACTGTAATTGGACCTGTTATAAAGAATACTTGCATTCTTTATAATAAGGAAGACGTTACTTACAGTACACTAAACTAGAATTGGCGCCTATTAGTGTTAGATTCATTCATATACACAATGTCACATTCTTTTTTTAAACTTGCACGAAAAAAATATTCGTTTGAGTAAGGTCGTTAACTTATTTATATTTTATTTCTTTTTAGTTTCAGTATATGAAACCAAATTGCTTATATTGTAATTTATATATACACACCTATGGAAAAAATAATAGGCACATCATGTTTTTTTTTTAAATATAAATTGAAATAACTGTTTGCATTGTACCTTTTTGTATGTCCACTCGACATTGAATTGTTTGTAATTTATTCGAGAATTTTTCTAAAAATGTCATTTAGATGACACTAAATAATATCAAGGTGGAATATTTAGTAGTGCAAACAAATTGTAATAGAAAATGTTTTAATGTCACTTCATTTCTATTAGAAAATAGTGAATGTAATTTTGTACCTCAATTTTGGTATATATATATATATATATATATATATATATATATATATATATATATATATATATATATATATGTGCACGTATGTGTGTGTGTACAAAGTATATAAATTCATAAATATTAATACATAAAGAGATAGAATGTATATTTTTATTTGTCATGGGAATCGAAAAATAAATGCTGGTAGATTTGTGGATAAATATGTACGTTTTACATAAAGTTACATATAATGTTTATTTGCAATATAATTGTGGTTGCGGCAGCTGGCTAAGGATTTATGAGTAACTGTCACAAATCTGCCTCGTTTTATCTCATCGTACGGTAGAAACACGTAGCGTAATGACATGAGAACATTTTGCTTTTTTCACGACAAACTGTCTTCATCTAGATATGGGACTTGAAACTACGAATGGAAAATATATTCGTTATTTTAAATTATGTCGTATCTAGTCGTTATTCTTTTTATTTTTTTATCATTTTAACATCCGTCTAAATTTTCATAATTTCTATAAATATATATATAGGGCCATCCAAATGTGACGTCTAGATTTGTATTTCATTGAAAAGAAACTATACACCACCCTATACACATGTTTCTTTTGAATAAAACAAGATAATGCCCTTTTTTAAATACATAGGCATAATGAAAAATTGCATAATGTATTCTTACAGACTACTCTTATTTTTTTTCATTCTCTCTCTCTTTCTCCCCCCCTCTCTCTCTCTCTCTATATATATATATATATATAAATGAAAATTATTTCCTTTTTCGAAATTGATTTCCCAATGTCGTATTTGTGGCATATGCAGAAATGTGTAACTCTTTGTCAAACTTTGTAGTCGCCGTTATCAACACCAAATCCATTTCCTTCTAAATAACAACACGCATTACCATATAAATGAGATAATATTTTCTGGCGTACAAGAAGGAAAGCAACAGTCGACCGACTGAATCAGTGAAGCGTTGAATCCTTGCTCGTGTCACAATTGTATTAGAAAAGAAAAATGTATACAATTTTCATTCCCTATCATTGGGATTACTTTTTTTCAATTTATAATCGAACTATTGTATTTTTGTCCAGTATTTCGATTAGTTTTCGTATTCGATAATGTTCAATTGATATTTATTTAGTTAATTATATTCAAATAGTACAATGATAATAAAATATATCGAATAAACGATAGCAACAATTTATGTGTATAAATATATAATAAAAATCATAGACGACAACGTGACAGAGAAATTTTCCCCTATTTTATACGCTTATCAGAAATATCTTGAAGCGGAAAGTTAGCAGACTGGCTAAGATATAAGGGACATATGACGTCGAACCACACGATGCCCTAAGACGACGTTGATTTTTTTTCCTCTCCGACAACGTTTTTGATTTATAGACATTTGTTTCAAGAGCAACGCAAACCTGATGGCACCGTGATCATATCGTGTATGAGAAAACATGAAATATCGTTTTCCATACGTTTATTGTCATACGTTTTGTTGTTATACTTCCATGCATTACATCCTTTTTCAACGATAACATCTAGTTTTTACCAGGAATGGTTTCTGAATTTTTATACATACACTACCGTTCATAAGTGTATTCAGACACTCGAATAAATTGGAATAATTCGACTTACTAATGGATTTAATTAGTCTGTGGGGTCTAAATCAATCACTAGAAATTGAATAAAACAACATTTTTCATAAAAAAGTCTGTTCTAAGAAATTTCAGGAAATAAAAAACATATGTTGTCTGTTTTTCCAAAAAATTAATCTGTTATTATAGATTTTTGTTAGGAGAAATATTTCACATACATACATACTTATATATATATATAAATTTGTGTTGAAAAATAATACACCTGTATCAATAATTGTTTATTCCGAACCTGTATACAGAATTATCATATGAATCGGGGTCTGTCTGGGCAAGATTGTTTGCAAAATTACGCTGTGACAGTCCAGTATGGCTTTTATTTATCTATGCATCATATTATTTTAAATATACAATTTTCATTCTAGACAAATTTCAATAAACTTTGTGATCATTTAAAAATGAAATTTACATAAATATATACTTCAAGACAACTAATTAATAATAATAGATTTGTTTTAAACTAAACTTGTTATATAAATTGTTAGTCATTTTTAAATTAATAATCTAAGTATGTTAATAATTTTCAAATTTAAATCACATTATTTTTCAAATTTATATATATATATATATATATATATATATATATATATATATATATATATATATAAATGACAATTTATATGATCGTGGAATTTTGCACGTTCCTCCTTAAACTTGACACCTTAACAGGCAGGTATTAAAAGTCGAGCATAAACACTAGTGTTTGTGATACGAATTAATGCCCTTTGTGTACGTGTGCCTTAATCGACCTACTAAAATCTTGATTTTATTACAAACTTGTTGTGATTATAGACATCAGCTATACTTAGATTATCTCGTATACTTGGTGAAATCTTAAATGTTATATGCATATTATTCACATACATGCTTATATATATATATATATATATATAATAAAATTGTCAAATATTAGTAATAAAATCAAATTCTATAAGTATTGATATTATTTTAACTGAATATATTTTAACTTCAAATATTAAACATTTTTTTCGAAAATAATTGATCAATTAAATCTATTTTATTGTTTTTTTCAAATAACTCATGTCTTGTGACTTTTGTAACTAATTATAGAAGTTTAAAAAAATCAAGTTTATATATAACAAATAATAATATAGTTAATTAATAAAAATTATTTCTGTAAAAAAGTAATATATTATTTTAATTGCAATTATTTGAAAATATTCATACAGCAAGAAATTAGTAAACGTAAAAATATATATATATATATATATATATATATATATATATATATATACAGGTTGTCCCAAGAAAATGTATATACATTTTAAAATTATTCATTTCTGTAGATTCTTTCAAATTTTCAACATTAAAAACATATATAAGTAAATAAACATTGACTTTATAATCATTTAAAGTGTGTATACATTTTATTGGTGCACTCTGTATATATATATATATATATATATATATATATATATGTATGTATGTATGTATGTATGTATGTATGTATGTATGTATGAACCGGTATCAATTCAACGTGTCAACGAATTGAAAATTTACATCTGTTTAAAATGTCGAATTTATAGTAAATTGATATCAATAGTGGCATGTTGCACACTCGTTATCTGTATTAGTATTATTGACAATATTACCTTAATCGAATGTCAGTGTGTGCGGGCATAAAACCGACTTAAGCCACACAAGCAGATTCGTATAGAAAAGTAACAAATGACATATATGTGTATGTGTGTGTGTATACATATATATTTGATTCGAATATGCAATGAATTTTCATTAATGTCTAATTATTCATATATCAATTCATTTATTTACTTATTTTATTTCAATAAATACGAACTGGAATCATTTGCGTAGGAGGTTAAATAAAAATACGATTTCAAATAAAAAGACTTTCAGGAAGAATGAACAAAATAAATATTAGCATTACAATACAGGGGAGTTCAAAAAAACTGTTGAATTAATTTTTTTTTTTTTTTGTATATATAGGCTGTCCTATCAGAAGCACACATTCATCATCGTTCAAAAAATATCATCGTTTATTTAAAAAAAGATCGTTTAATTTAAAAATGAAATTGTGTGCTCCTGATGGGACACTATATATATAAATGTGTGTGTGTACTTAGTGTAAATAATATATCGATTTACCTGTATTTAAATCAAACGAAATAATCGTATTATATAAAATTCTAAATCATTGTTGTTTAAACAAAGTAGTTAAGCGTATGAAATAAAATTTGTACACGTCTATTCGTGCAGATAGCATATAGAACCACATATGTGGTTGATCAATCTACCAGGGTGGGTAGACAGGCGGTATATCCTGGACAAGTTATGGCATAAATACTCAATGCACCACCATAAATCGACGAATCATGGCGGGACGAGTCCCACAGCGGCCGTGAAGACGCATACGGAAGTGATTCGAAGCCAATGCATCCTCCGCGTGTAACAAGATATATTACCCACATGTCACATCACACATACCGAGAAATTGTACACGCACAAATAGTTGTTTGTACGCAAATAATATACGAACATTTTCGAATTGATCGACAATCGATTGGATTTATTCGATTTTTTTAATAATTAAAATTGTTACAACAGATATAGAAATATCTGTTATAAAAATCAACAATATTAATAATTATAAAGTTTTTCCAATAAAACTTTTGATGACAGCCATGTTTGATTTTTTTTAAAATTCATTTTGACATTTCAACTCAGTATAATTTGGTAAATTATCATGGAACGTTTACCACTTCAACAAGTTGTAAAAATATCAATAGACTTATTGAAGCAAACATTTAATAAGTCCATTATTTCACGAAATTGAGGTTTTATGAAATCATTGATTTATGCTGATAAACCATAAACAACGGAAGTATAATTTAATATATTGACAAATTATATAAAGAAAATTATAGGGATGAAAAAAGAGATTATGAATTAAATAGGAAAAATCTGTTTTAACAATTTTAACCACATTTTTTCATATTTAAATTTTATACATACATATATATATATATATATATATATATATGTGTGTGTGTGTGTGTGTGTGTATGAGTCAAATAGTACTTTGACGACTATTAATCAAATGTTATTTGACCCCAACGTGGTGTTGTTACTACTTAGTACATCTCTATTAAGAAGACCACTGCGCTAATATCTTTTTAAGACTGCCCTGAGAGGGTCAACGAAGTCATTTCCAAATTACTGTTGTAGACTTTAGCGCCTTAAGAACATTCTCTAGTATACAGAGGGTTTGATAACCACCCTTCTATAGAGGATGACACATTGTCATTAAACTTTTTTTGTTTCTTATTATATTTTTTCGTTGTACATTTATTTCCAAACAAATATGTAGGAAATGTATATTAGTTGTAATTAACTAAAAAATATTATAAAATTTAATTTAAGATGGTTGAGCGGGGAAATTCCGAGTATCTATCGGCGCGGATACGTTGCAACGACACTGCGGCGAATTATCGCACTCGGCCTAAATATCTAAATCGATTTATGAATTCTGTTTTTAAATTTTTCAAATAATTTTAAAGGGTTTGTATTAAATGTATTTGACCATAAAACATCGAGGAATATAATATACGAATCAACAATCTTAAATTTCTAGTTATTTTTTTTTTTTGTATATTATCATCCAAATGTGACGCCTAGATTTATTGAAAAAAAAATTATATACATGTTTTTTTGAATAAAACACAAATCTAGGCGTCACATTTGGATGACTTTATACATATATACATACATATATATATATATATATATATATATATGTATATATATATATATATATATATATATGTATGTATGTATGTATATGTTTGTAAAATATTATATGGGGGATGATATGTATAGGTGTTTATAAACAAATTAAATTGGCACGTAAATTTGTTTCTAATGAAATGCATATTAAACAGTGTGAGTCCGCCTTATATCAATGAACTGGATGGTGGTCTTATACTACTAGTCTTATACAATAAACAAGACTTCATATGTAAGTTGCATGTGTGTATATTTGTGCTGTACTTATATGAATGTGTTTGTGTGTACGATGGTGGTAGTGTCCTATGTATATATAGTAGTGCGTTGCAAAGAACCATTACGTTCGAGGTTTTGTGGCTTTTTTATGGCTTACTCACCGGTGATTTCAGCAAGACTGCTAGTGGATTTGCCGCGCCGTCCTAACTAATATAATTTATTTTCAGGTTATTTTACTTTGGGATAAAGAATTTTTTTCTACACTTTTATACCAATGTTTAGTACATGTGGATATTTTTATGCATATATTCCTGTATATATATACATATATATTAGTTGTAAAGATTAGTGTGTATATAGAAAATATTTTTTTTAATAATCTTAACGTTTCATGAATTATTGGGTTGGTTTCAGTTTTTGCATATCAAATTTCATTTTCTAATAAAACCAGCAATTGTACTTTAATCAATGTTATATTCGCCATTTGCAATGATTTGCTAGATGCTCTTTTATATTTTAATGGTTTTGACTTGAAAAAGTTTTCGACGAACTTTCGAACCTGGTTCTTGTTCGAAAAATGTATGCCCATCAAAGCATTCTGCAACAATCGAAAAAGATAATTGGATTGTGCTAGGTCAGGTGAATGATGGATGAGCTACAACAGTTCTGCATATATTGTTTAATTTAATAATTATTTTATTCTAATATTTCAGAAAATAAATATCATTAATAGTAGATTTGTTACGTTATTTTTTTTCAAAACGATTATGAGTGGAATTTTATTTAATAAACTTTATTAATAGGAATAGACCTATGTATTACAAATATAAATGTATTGATTTATTTTTCGTCATGTCACTGTAATATTTAGGTTACTACGTCTATAATATATTATAGTAAATACTGGTCTTCATATTTATACACCCCTAACGCTTTTTCCCTTGTAATCGTTTGTCTGGTTCATCCCTCAATTTCTTGCTAACATGATCAGCCCCTTTAACCTCTATATATTAGTATAGCTTACTGTAGTCAATGTTCATTAGAACGATAAAATACATACTGTTATATATATATATATATATATATATATATATATATATATAATATTTTAATTAATTACTGTAAAATATATTTTTTAATTTTCTAAATAATTTATTATACTTCCAAGTAATTTTATAAATAAATCTAGCATAGTTAAAAGTAGGTCAAGACAAAATGAAACGAGCAATAAGAAATGTTGTAAGCTAATCTTTGTGGTGTTGTAAGTATCCCACTATCTGACGTTGTGAATGTTACCAACGAGTCCACCCGGAAAATATTCGAGTGTCGTGTCTTACGAGCGTCTTGACGCACGCTTTACAATCCAGAGGGAGTACATTACTTGATTATTTACTTAGCATTGGTCCATTAACAACCCTAAGTTACAACACTTCTCTCTATTCTCTTTCCTATGTTTATTAACTATATAAACAAATATATTCTTTTTGAAAATACTAATTAATATAAATGAGGTATTTTATATCTATTATTACATAAAATTATAATATATAAAAAATATCATGAATTATAAAATAAGTAGTACAGATTTTTTTGAAATATAAATGAACATTTTGATTGTATAAATATTTTCTTCTTTTTTTATATAACTAATTTGTTTATACGATTAAAATAGAATACTTTATGCTATATATATATATATATATATATATATATATATATATATATATATATATATTCAAATATAGAAACTTTTTAAGTAACTTCACAGAAATTGTACTCAGAACAATGTACATAATATCTTAATTAGACTCGTTTTAAAGATTATCTTATTGTCTTTATGTTGTTGCCAAATTATAAGACTCAACTATACAACCATTATACTTGCAACGAGTTACTAAATGACTAAACTTATTCAGTCATTTAATGTTCTTATTCGTTAAGAAAATAATACCTCATATCCAACTTTCAGTTGATCTTCTTTATATAACTTTATTCTTGTTCCAAATGTATTATAAATATTTTTAATGTATACTTTAGAAAAAACGTTTGTATTGTTGTAAATAGCGTTAATGATTTATTATTAAAAACTACCATTTTTTTCAAATCATATACTTATGTTTTTTTAAGCGTGATAGAAATTTGAATTGATTTCAATGTAAATTTCTATCATGCTTAATATATATATATATATATATATATATATATATATATATATATATATAGAGAGAGAGAGAGAGAGAGAGAAGTAAAATTGGATACATGATTCAAAAATTTTCGTTAGTATTAAAATATTTTATTATTAAGAATCAAATTAAATATTATTTCATGTTCTTATTGTTAATATATTTATTTACAAAAAATAAAATATATAACAAAAAAAATCTGATCTACATTTATCCAATTTTTCACACTTTTCTTCAATATTTATGTTTTTTAAAAAAATTAATACTTAGTCAAAAGATCGTTATCTTTATCACATTTTTAAGTCTTATAGACATCGATTCAACTAATATATATAATAAATTATATTAAAAACTTAACAGATTGTTGAATGCCTTTTACAAATTCTCGTATAAATTCGATAGCAACGAATTCTGTGACTTGAAAAAATGTCAATAGTGATGCAAGTATGACACGGAAGAGTTCATTATGAGAAAAGAAGTAGAGCCGGAAAAAGGCAGTATTTATATGAGTTTAACTTGACAACAGAGAGGATTGAACACGAGTTTGTATCGGGGTTCTGATTCTTGACACGTTTTCCGACAATCTTATTATATATAGTCCCAATTCTTATCATAGTTCAAATATATTCCAACTAAAAAACGATCTAAACATACAATTTTAAATGTTTGGTAGTACTTGGTAATATTTTTAATTAATAGTGAATCAAATATGAAATTGGGCAAGTACGTAAATGAATCATTTTTTTTATCAAGTCGTTTAATAATAATTTTTTCTCATTGACATTTTATAATTAATATTTTTATATATGTAACTTTAATCGAGAAATTCTGAAATCATTTGTGAAATTTAATCCACACCAAAACACTGTCAAATTCACCATAAAAGATAGGTAAAGACAGCAAGCTGAGTGTTTGAGTCTTCTTTTAAGATAGATGAACGATCCAATTCTGGATAAAATCATTATTGGTGATGAAAAGTAGATTACATACAACGTTCTAAGTCAGAACCTTCTGAATTCTATTCAAAAGAGATAAAAAAGTTACCTAGAAAGTTTCAATAAGTCATTGCAAACGGTAAATAAATAATTGATTAAAGTACAATTGCTGTTTTATTTTTTTAGTACAAATGAAAGTTAAGATGCAAAAACGGAAATTATTTATGATTCGATCTAATATTAATTAAAAAATGTATTTATTTCATTAAATTTTATATTACAAGTGAATGATAAACATTATACAGATCTATTATATTGATCATTTTTAACGATTTAATATCAACAAAATGTCGATAAAAATACGTTTTTATTATTAACTATTTATTTATTATAAACAAAACTATCTGACTGTTAATATTAATATCAATGCACGAATAAAAAAAGCAATAATCCTAGCTCGTTGTTCGAATCAACGATGGAAAAAAGTCTTTATGAGCGGCCGAGGCGTAGCAATAAGCACATGCCAGCCTGCCTGTAAATCATCCAAGTGGAGACGCAAGAATTCGTACTCTGACTTTGGAGTCGCGCGCGCCACAATGGATCCCTGTTCGTTGTGCGGACGGATAGCCACCCTTGCCATTTAGTTACACCCATTCACCCGCAAATTCACACACCCATTGATGTGTCACACATACATTCATAGATTATATCACTTTATTTATTAGCATTGATTATTTGATCTGTGATTATATAAAATTGTTGCTCATTAACTTAAGTTAGATTTTTTATAACGAATTCA
Source organism: Neoneuromus ignobilis (assembly GCA_029203775.1). Classification (NCBI taxonomy): domain Eukaryota; kingdom Metazoa; phylum Arthropoda; class Insecta; order Megaloptera; family Corydalidae; genus Neoneuromus; species Neoneuromus ignobilis. The sequence continues at coordinate 3,573,143 of CP092097.1, forward strand.
TATTTTAATATCAATTTTTTGAACAAACTCAAATATATATATATTTAAAAAAAATCCATTAAATTGGACCTTGTATCTAAATTTATTGTTAGAAAATTTATTAATTTCAGAAATGTGTATATACACATATATATCCAAGATATGAAATGAAAATATAAAAAAATGACACAAGGAAATAAAATGAAATGCAAATTTACAAAAACCATCAACAACATTAAATCTGCCGAACGGCATAAAGAATTTAAACAACTTTTGATAAAGAATTCAACCTGTTTCTAACAACGTTACGTTATTTTTCAAATTCTTTCCTTCGGGATTATATGAATCGACCCTCAAAATCCGTTTTATGCAAATCATAATAAAAAATAAAGTGGCAAGAAGACCTTTTGAATGAAAAGAACACCCCCTTTACGCGATAAAGTGTAAGGGTGTGTTATAGTGGTCGCCTAGGTTAGGGGTGAAGGTGTTAAGGGTGGAAGTGTAGACCATCCCGAGGCCGTATACTTATTAACTTCCCGTTTTCATATAAACATCGTCGTGGAAATGAGGACATGATGGAAATAATGAAAAATACTTAGTACATACAAATATATATATGTATATAAATTTTCACAAAATATATATTCCTCTTTTAATAAAAACATACAGTCATGAATATAAAAATACCGTTTTTATTTTTTAACAAATATAGTAAAATATATATTTTTTAAAAAATAAAATAATCATATAGGGCCATCCAAATGTGACGCCTAGATTTATGTTTTATTAAAAAGAAATATGTGTATAGTTTTTTTTCTTTTTAATAAAACACAAATCTAGGCTTCACATTTGGATGAGTCTATCTTACCAAAATAATAATTATTAAATTTGTAAATAGTGTAACTGAGTTCAATTCTGGGTAGTTATATATGATACTACATTAGTTTTTCATCAGAATTTTATTATTGAATAATTATTTACCTTCCGTTCAGAAACCAACGGAACTTTCTCATTTAAACTGCACCCGTTTGTGGAATGTCATGTTGTAATTTTTTTTAAGTTGATACATCTATTAATGACATCTTTGTTGAATTTCATGACGTTATACTCATTAGTAAATAATTTACAGAGTTTTTTGCTAGACAGTGATTGATAAATTATTAATAAATAATATTAACGAAATATTTTCCTTTACGTAGTTATACACGTGTTCGTATATAGTGTACGTGTGTGTGTATCTTGTTTGTTTATTATGCATCTTAAATTTGATTATATATAGATGCAAAGATAAGTGAACTTGGCTGCTTTAGAGAAACTGTTCGCTTTTGGTGATGGTGTAGAAGACATTGATTTGATCTTGCATGTATATTATATGCATATTGCAATTTGCATGATAACGAGATTGCGGTAGATTCGAACCGTCTTTTCTGTATGTCCCTCCTTACCCGCCAACGTCTACGTACGTAACCTACCCTCGTTGATTTGTTGTCTTGGAATTATATTTTGCGAAACATCGAATGGTACATTAAAATATTCATTAGGATCAAATAAATATATCCATTAAATATTTTTCTAGTAACGTTAATCATAAACACACACACATGTGTGTATGTATGTATTTTATTTAATATACAAAATCATGAATTAAACTCCAGTCATTTCTAAATTTCTCCAAGTGTACTGAATAAATTACTGTGAAAGATTTGTGTCCCATTTGTGTGACAGAAAGACGTACTCAATCTAAACTTATAGATGCATGATGGATTACATCAACATAGTAAGCTTTATTAAAGCAGATTTCTTCCCAATCAAACTTTGTGTCTAACAGAAATTTCCCTATTTATTTAATAGGTAAGATTTATGTCGCAGTAAATAAAGGGGAATACAAATAAGACTGTCTTTCACAAGACAATAGTTGTTAATTACATCAACTCTATACGAACTATTTATATTTATAGTACCAATTCATTTAAAACGATACTACTTAATTAATTAGTGTGTGTGTGTATAAATGAATGAATGAATAAATGAATGAATGAATGAGTGAGTGAAATAATCATATATATATATATATATATATATATATATATATATATATATATATTCAGAATATACTAAACGTATTAATAATATATTTTATTTTTTTATGTATATATTAGATTGGTAAATAAATAATTGATTTTTACTAATAAATGTCTTTAGATGTCATAAAATGTATCTAACCTTAAACTGTGAATTCGTTATGAAATTTGATAGATGAGAGTTCAAGCTTGATTTAGAGAGAGATGTTACGTGATTTGGTTAAAAATAGTTTATTTGACATCGAGTTGAAAATGGAAAATCAAAACGAGCATTATCGTCATATTTTGCTTTATTATTTCCATTAAGGAACAACTCAATGCAAGTTCATAAAAAATTATATGTTGTGTATCGCTCTAGTCGTTCGGTTGAATTTGATGATAACAAAATCAAAATATTATTCGAAGCAAATCGAGAAATTGCAGATAAAATAATATATCAAATATATTAACATTTTTGAGCATGGAATTGTAAACATATCTGAGAGTAAAAGAAATGGAAAAAATGGTCAATACATTATTGAATAAAATTTATTTATTCCATGGAAAAAATCGTCTTTAATTTGATTTAAAAAAATATAATATATATATGCTAAATAATATTTTATTTATCAATACATTTACGTCGACGATTACGAAAATATAATATTATTTCCCATCCCTGATTGGCAATCATAACCAATATAAAACTCTACCGACCGACACTTGCCCATCGACATGGTTAAATACAGCTTTGGTCGTCCACCTCCTATAAGTCTAATAACACATAATTGTCCTGAAATAATTGAAATCTGTCCCATCTACGTTGTGGCGAACCGCCGTACGATCGACAGACTATCGTCTTACGTCGTATCATTAAGTGGAATATAAATCACAGGATCTATAAACAATTACAGTATACCTTTTGCACCTTTGCACTATTCAGTATACGAACAGATTTCAGTAATAAAATAAAACGAAATTTCAAATTACATATAATGTAGATTCGTGTATTTCATCGAAATTTATTTTAGAGTTTAATATTTTTTTTTTTAAAAAAAACGATTAACTCTAAATAATTTAATTAATTATGTAAAATATTTTTATATTAATTATTTTTGAACATATATATATATTCTGCTTAAATTATTAGACCCACACATGAAAAACTATTTTTCTTGTGTTTTAAGAAACATAAATATTATTTTTTGAGATTTCTATAATTTATCTTTAATTATTTATTTTCTCTATATCTTAAATCAATAAAAACTATTTTAATTTTTTATATATTAATTGTATTCGAATTATTTTTTTTAAAAAAAATACGTTTTATTCCCACCTTTAAACACTAATAAAGCTGCTATTCGGTGAGACATACTTTTAATAAAATATATATTGTAGATTTGATTAATGGATCATGATTCCATGTATCCATTAATATTTCTATTATTATTTTTCTTGTAAGGTCTTCCTTACTTCTTTTAATTTTCATGAATTCCTATACATTATTTTCAATAGGATTCCTGTCTGGAGAATTTCCAAGCCAATCCATTACTGTCAATAAAATATTTTTGGACGACCTTTGCTTATGACAGGAGGTATCCCATCATGCATGAAAATTGGGTTTTCATACTCCAAAAACCAGGCTCGTATTTACGGAAATAGTCACTCGATCAATACTGTTTTAAAAACTTCCAGGGGCCTTTGCTGATTATTAACAGATTAAGATGCTTTATTCTTAAAACAATCATTTTCATATATATATATATACTTCTGAATAAATTGTTGGTGATTCAGGTCTCACCTTTGAAAACATACCGTCCAATAAGTATATTCACTTGTATTATAAAGGTAACAATAATGATATCATATATTACAATTTCGGTTATTGTAAAACCCAATTATATATTAGATAGAACCAAGACCACGGATTAAATTCTAGGGAGGATTCAATATTTCTTTTCGTTTTGTATTGTCTTCAATGACAAAAAATGTTTCAATCAGTTTCAATTTTATACGAATCAAATTTCGTTGAATATTTTAAATAATATAATCGTTTTTAAATATATGTTATTCAAACATTGTATTTAATAACTGTGTAAAATTGAATTATATACTTTGTTAATGTTGTTACATTTTCGATTTTTTTTTGAAAAAACTTGTGATACAAAATTCAATTTGTTGTTGAATTATATTTTTCATTTGTAAATATTTAATAATCAAATCAAAAATATATAATATTTGTTCAAAGATATGATATGAAAAATCATATGTAAATAATATTGAAAATGTCAATTGAAATAAGTAAAAAAAAAAACTTTTTTGAAAATCAGGTAGCTTATCTTTGAACCAAACCAGACAGGTATAAAATGCTGACTACGTCATCTACTAAACAAAGCGTTAAACTTCGTGCAGTTCATGTTCATTTCGTTTGGTGGCAGCATGTGCACTTGTAGCAGCTTTTTTAGCTTTTAGTCAATAATCTAAATGGTAACTGAACGGTAAAATAAATGTTATTTTATTGACGTATTTTATGCTCCACTGACGATTTTTTTCATATTATCAATTATATAATGTTGTATTTGACTTTTTTTTTCAATTACTAACGAAATGTTGACTGAACTATTATCGATATTTAATTAATACATTGTATTTTTATTCTAGTACATTTAAATTATCGTTTTTATTTTTGTAAATTTATAGTATATTATTATGAACATTTTTTACAAAATTTTAATATAATTAAATTACATATGATTCGAATTTAATGAAATTTAAAAATATATTACGTGTCTCATTTTATAATAGTGAAAAAAAATTATATATATATATATATATATATATATATATATATATATATATATATATATATATAATAGCTTGGTAAATTATGTATATTATTTCAAATTTGATAAATATAAATTAACAGTAGTAATAATATTTAATACGATATAATAAAATTAATAATAATTATAGTGTTGATTACGATAGTTAAAATTGTTATATTTTATTTTTAATCTATATTATTGAAGAGACTGATATTAAAGGTATAAAAATCCCAGTTATATACTGATCCAAATATGACGCCTAAATTTGTGTTTTATTAAAAAGAAACATGTGTATAGTTTCTTTTTAATAAGACACAAATCTATGCGTGACATTTGGATGGCTATACAAGGGTAATAAAGTTAATTGTACATAGATATATTAATTTAAAAAAAATGAATTAAAACTAATCTTAGTTTAATTAATAGTCAATGTTATTATAAATCGTAAATATATATAGGAAATAATAATAAAAAAATATACTAAAAACTATAAGTAGTAATATATGAATATTGTTAGAAATTTATTTAATAAATAAGTAATGTATAAGAAAAGCGATATATAATTACGTTATCATTATTCTGTATTGATTTTATGTCCGTATTTTATATTCATATCAATATGAATTTTATATTAGATCTTGTAATCGAATTAAGGGTACCTCATCTCTCTATACTAAATTAAAAAGTTTGCATGTTTCTTATCTTTATATTTTGAAACTTTTTGTAATTTATTCGAAAGCTAATTTATATTCCAAAATATATACATACATACATGCATATATATATATATATATATTGCAAAATTAAAAAAAAAATCCCTTCATATAAATGTTCATTCATTTCGTATTTAAGTTAAGATATAATTTAGAGAGAGAGATAAGGTATCTTTTGTGTACAATAAACTAACAATTGAGATGTTGTTGTGTCCTCACGTAAAAAAAGTGTTGATATTAGGATCAGATAAGACCGAGTCAAATAGTATTTATGTCCGTATCTTGTTGACAGTAGCTTTTTAAGGTGTAACATTTAAGTAGAAAAGATAAACCCGACTTTACAGGTGCCTGTTTCTAACCTCCCAAACAAAATGCAAATTTCTAGTTCGTAGTAAAATGATCTTCATCTTTTGGTAATTTAATATTTTTTATGTGTTTACATTTCAAATATATTTGACAAGATTTATGAATGATACAAACTATACATACATAAATTATATATATATATATATATATATATACTAGACAAAAAAAAATTCCTTACAGTACTCAAATTAAAAAAAGATAATAAAAATATTATTTTAATAAAATATTGAATATTTCTTCATTTTGACGACTACTTTTAGCCTCGTCTGCATGGATTTCATCAATTTTTTTTGTTTCCTCAAAACTTATTTTATTCCATTCTTCTTCGAGAATGGCTCTTCGAATCGGTTGTTCAAACAAATCCCAAAGAAGTTCTATAGGATTGAAATCAGATGATTGTTGGTTGTGTATGCAATTGGTTTAGTACATTATAAAGTAACCACCTTATATCTGGGGTCGTTGTCCTGATATAAACAAAATATGTTGGTTAATCCTAGTTTATCATATTTTCTTTTGTCACTTTTATTTACGAATATTTTTGTGCCTAGTGTATATAATATTTATAAAAAAATATATTTTTTTTTATATAATAACATACTCTTTTATATTGTATAAATAAATAATTGTACATAAACTCTTTTTTAATAAATAATATTTTTTTCATCTAGAATATAACGATAAATAAACCGATGGCCAAAGCTCGTAATTGCTAAACACGTTACAAGCAATTTGACAACGTCATATACATTTTTGACTACATACAAATGTGCAATAGCGTGTCATTTTACGATGACATAAAGGTACACCAAAATTAATGCAATAAAGGGTTAGTCTGCGCTTCGTATATGTATATATATATATAGATATAGATAGATATAGATATATATATATATAGATGTATGTCTGTTAGTGGCAACCCTCAAGCACCTTTCCTTAAATTTATACATGCAAATTGTCTATAATGAAATCACAGTGGTCTCTTGTGTGTAGCGAAAGTACACACACACACACACACACACACACATATATATATATATATATATATATATATATATATATATATGTAGACAAAGAGAGAGAAAGATACGAATAAATGTACGCTAAATACACCACCCAACACACATTCACACTTTTCACATGTGCAAACCCTGTATATTTAATTATATGAATGGGCAGTAACACTTTGAAATATATATATATATATATATATATATATATATATATATATATATATATATATATTTATATATATTTATTTATTTATTTGGGTTAGGGAAAAAGTTTTTTTACAAATTGAAACGAAATTAAAACATTTTTTTAAAATTGTTTATAAATCTTATATTAAACAAAATATATGCCATTTTGATCCATGATCTTCTGTTTTTTTTTTTGGTGGAACCATTATTCTATCGGTGTAGAATTTCTAGAATTTCTGGCCAAAAAACAGAGTCAAGTAATATTTGCATGTCTGTTGAAATCAAGTTTACTGCATTAAGGGAGTTTTGCAATGATCAAAACATGGTAGTCCGATGGTATAAAATCAGGATTATAGGGTGGATGCAACAAAACTTCCCAACCAATTGTACTTTTTCCTTAACCTAATTGTGTGTGTGTATGTGTAAAAATATAAAGGTTGGTAATGAGTATGATTTTTTTAATTGTTAATTCAAAAATTTATAATATTTTTATACAACTAAATATAAATATTAAACAGTTATAAAATATATATAAGTTTTTAATTTTAAAAAAAAAAATATTTAAAAATTATTTATATTTAATAAATCATTTGCAAGTCTTAAACAATCACAATATATATATATATATATATATATAAATATAATTATAATTATTTATATGTATGTAAAATATTGTAATAACTCGAACGGACCACCAAGTATTAGTATGATGTGTTATTATCACGCACGAGCAGTTATAAATCTTTCATCTCATCACTAATCTGTCTATTTTCTCATCCATCCTCCTGATATTATCTTGATGGACTAGTTATCATTCAAACAGTGTATAGAAAAGTTATTCGTGTCAAGCTTACACCGAAGGTAAAGTAAGTGATGTCCCCACTTCTTTGGTATAAGTAATGCGATACCAATTAGATTAAAAGTCTAACGTTTGTACGCTAAAGTTTCTTGGCCACCGCCGAGTGCCTCGCCTATGAACAGTATGGGATGTTGAAATGAACAAGAATAAGGGAGGCGTCGTGAATCTTTCGACGCTAAAGCACGTACTTCTTGCGGTGTACCTCAATTTTCAATACAATTTCTTTATAGTAATTAGCATTGCTACTGCATTTGTTCAGTTCACGTGACATTTTCGTATTCGAATGTTGTATTTGATTATTACTATTTATCTCCTGTTTAATTTGCCTTGTCGATTTAATTGAATTTGCTGTGATTGTGTATGACACTTTAGTGGAACGTATAATCAAAATATCAAAGTGTAATTTATTCGTAATTATATAAGAAATTGGACAGTTTGGCAACGTCATGTCTAATAATATTTTTAAAAAACTTTCAACATCACATAAAAACACATACACATATGTAAAGAAAAAAATGTATTTTTACAAAGAAAGATATCGATCTTTTAATCAGGGAATGAAAATCAAAACAGTAAATTCTCTTGTCATCTATGGTTCAAAACGTAAAATTATTAAAAATTTGTTGTTAAGATAAAAGATAAACAAAAAACAAAACTTTTTTTCTCTATATTCGATATGAACAGACATACATACACACACATTATATATATATATATATATATATATATATATATATATATATATATACAAAATCATAAATTAGGTTGATGAATGTGATAACTAAATTTGCATCCCTTAGATGGGCTTACGTGTAGGATGACTATATAAGTGGTTCTATCTCTTTCACTTAACCCTCCCTGTACAGTATAATATATCTTGAAGTGAGTTAGTTTAACAATTTTAACTGCCGATGCTTATCAAAACACATTTACCCATTTAAATGAAAATATATTATCTAGTGAACTATCTCGGCTTTACTGTATTATATATTGGTTGAAATTTCGTTTGTTACTTTAAAAAAATTCATATTTTATCAAGAAATATTTTCTTTAAATATTCAATATTTTTATTAACAAATATAAATTCTTCTATTAATAATTTTTTATTCAACAATGATTCAATGAACCTTGATCAATTGGTTTGAAAGTAAATGCAGTTTTATAAAAAAGTAAAAGTATTATTTATATATAAACAATATAGTTGGGAATTCTTATCATATCAATAATACTTTTCGACATTGCTCCATCTGACTTATCGTCTATTTCGATCGTTGCAACATTTTTTAACTGGGATGAATTTCGCTAATACACATTTGAAAAATGCAATAAACTGATTTTTCAATTTTAAAGAAGTAACATTTGATGAAACTGGTATAAAAATCTGTTGGGACGATGATTTTTTTAATGTCAATAACGAATTTTCTCGTTATTGATAACAAATAAAAAAATCTACATATAAATAATAGAAATTGTTAATCGAGTATGATGATAAAATATCACTCAGCCATTATAAAATACTAGTAGTAATAAAACCGTGAGTGCACGTTAGTTTTAAATTGAAAAAATAAAACTTGAGCGAACTGCTATCAAATCTAAATCGCGTTACTACGTACAAAAATAATAGAAATGGGTTTACTAACCTCACTTTGTATTACATATGTTTTGCATATAGGAATTTCAACCCCTAAACGTCGATACTTAAGACTTTTATTACTCCCTAGAGATGTTTACATACTAAACATACTGTATGCCCTTCTAGAGAATTTTTTATATGTTTTTAAATTGACTGTTATTATACTGTTATTTGTTTAATGACGATTCTTTAAAAATATTTTTCAAAAACAAACCGAATCATAACGTAATTGTATTATTTGTTTCAATTGAAAATTCGTTACAGTTATTAGACTGTAGAATACAAAAAAAAATATTGTGTCATTTTACATAGAACAAAATCAATTTCCAAATTGATCGAAGTGTATAAATTACTCGAATTGTTCTATACTGACTGTACGCTTATTAATCGAGTATTTTATTTATTTTGTTCCAATTTTTTTGCGGTATGAAACATTGATTTTATTATGCAAAAACATATTTAACAATATCCTTCTTTTCTAATATTGTGTCAATACATAAATGTCAAAGCTGTCATAAATATCGTTAGATATTTATGACAAGATTGAATATAAAAAACAACAATATAAATTCATTATTTTATTAATAGTTGTAGAACATGTTACGTACAATATAACCAAGTGACCACGAGGTTTTGTGCAATTGAGCGTAATACGTGTATCAGTAACTTGTCAAAAATACTATTGTAGATACGGATACGAGAAGACCATAAATGTTTGACGTAAGTAAACAACGAAGAAATGGCAGTCCATAAAACAAGCATTTCGGCGGGAACTAATATATTCCGCAGTTCATAAAAGTAGAACGTTTTATTTCGCTTCGTATGAGCAGCAACACATAAAAATTTACATACAGAAATAGATAGCTATTTGTAACAATGGGAGACGAACCTGCACGACAGGCAAAATTTACCGTAAAATTTTCATTTATTGTACATGATAACTGTTTACTAGCGAACCATTATAAATGGATGTAAAAAATTCACATCGTTCAATAATATTATACGCAGGTAGATGAAATCAAATGAAATTATTAAAAAATCGATTTTGTATTTTATTAATAAGACATAGAAAAAATTACTCACATGTTTGTTTTTAATAAAACACAAATCTAGGTGTCACATTTGGATGATCCTCTACATATGATGAATTCATTATTGAAAATAATTATTTTAATAACTATTTTGTCACTTATAAATAAATTGAAAATATTAATTATTTCTTATATAATTCCTCAAAAATAATATAAATATTTTAATTACATACATAAAAATGTGAAAGCGCGAACATACGGAACAAATTAATTTCACCGCATGTTGTTGTATTTAAGTAAATCAAATCGACACGTCAAATTATCTTTGTAACAAGTTTGAAGACAATATTGGGGTTGGGTTCATATCTCAGTGGGACACTTGTAAACAAATCCAGATATTCATTTTTTCATTTATCCCCTCGCCAAGGGTAGCTAAACTTCACGTTCAAGAGTTCCGGTAGTCGTTTGAAAACTTGTTTTGCTACATTTGACATCATTCGAATGCTCTTTACTTTTTCACCCTCCACCAAAAATTGTTATGTTGTGTTTTTCAAACGAGTTCATTATCTAGTAAGAAGATTGTTTCGACAAATTTATAAGAAATACTTTTGTCATTAACACACACACATATGTATATATATATATATATATATATATATATATATATATATATATATATATATATATATATACATACAATAAAAAAAATAATCTGTATTTAAAATTTACAAAGACTATTTATTACTCTTTATTGCAATTGATATCTGAAGCAGACTTTATTATTGAATTTTTCATTGAACTGTGTTGAAATAAAGTATAATTTTATCTATCGTATTCTTTCAAGCATAAATATTGATGAATATGTCTGTAACAATCGGTCAATTTTCAGAAATGAAATAAAATTTTATTAAATATTATTTATTTTTATTTATTTATATAAACTGTTTTTTAAGTGCGATAGAACTTTCAATTGAATCCCTATCAAAATTTCTATCTAATCTAAAAAACATAATTTATATATATATATACACGTATGTATATGTAAAGTTTTATTACAAAAACAATAATTGAATGAACATTAAAGTTTAACATAAAAATAAACTTAGTTCTATTAAAATTCTTAACTAATTAAAAACGTAAAAAGTACAACTAAAATCTTTATACAAAACGATATACATTTGACTCTCCTAAAATGAAAACGATAATTACAATAAGATGTGAATACCACAAGAGGATTCTGCAAAAAGGTTATATCCGTCTATACGGTACGTAAAAACCCCATTTGGTAAAATTAACCATAAGTTTTAAAATGATACAACAGTGTGTTGTAAAATTCAAATTCTTTGCAGAACACATTCTTTGTAAAAAGCGCAACCCCTTCTGTTGTCTTTTATGTTTCTTAACAAAGGTGTAGACCTTATTGTGTGTGAAATTAAAACGTAAATTGAACCCTTTAACTGTTGTCATTTCGAAGTTAATTTTATTTCGTGTCGCGTGAATATTTGCCTTTGTTTATTTTTTTTTTCGTTTGTGAGTTAAGTTTGTAATTTGATTTGGTTATAAAATCAAAATGTTGGTATTCATTGATTGATATATCGATTATTTTTTGTATAACTAACACATATTTATTTTATTTTTTTTAAAAAAATACACGAATACCGTTATATTTATTTATATTCCTCGAAACGATATTTAAATCCGTTCCTGTTTGTACTAATTTCGATATATGTGATGGAATCTATACGAAATCCGTTTCCAAAAAATAAAAAAAACTTCTTTTACGACCGAATGTTTGATAGACTGACTGCGTTAACCGCTTCGGTCAAGGGTTTTTAAATGACAAACATCATGAATGTATTTGTTGCATTTCATGAAATCAGTGTTGTGTGGCTGTCCTCGACATGGGTACAAATAAGTTCTTGTGCATGAGTCGCGTGGGAACGTGAAACGAATCAGAAGCACGCGGCGTGACACAGCACGACAAATAGGTACATATCACATTATGGTATCTCTAGATCATCATCTCTTTCGAAAGTTCAAATCCGTGGATATTTCAATGTTTGGCCATATAACGTGCTTTATGTCTTGGGAAATGAAATCGCCTTACACTTATTATTTAATCGTATTATGTATTTCTACTCGCGTGTCTCATTTCAACAATTTCGTTAACATGTTTGACAACAACTGATTATATATTTTTCAAACGTGATACGACTTTTAATAACAGTTCAATCATTCGTACGTAATTTATTATTATATTTCAATCTAACAACATTTTTTAATTCATTTTTAACGAAATCTGTATCGAATTTTCTCCGAGATACCTTCAGTCCGAAAACTAGCGGAACTTTTGAAATAAAACACAAGAAGTTATTTCTTCATCAATATTTATTTTGTCATCTTCAAAGTACTTCCCATTAGAAGCAATACATATATTCCAGTTCTCGAATGCCCCCGCAAACGCATTTTGTGGTATATTAATCGACTCAAAAATTTAATAAAGACACTGACACAGTAAATGCAAAAATTATACTGACAATCACTCGTTAACACTCAAACGATTAAAACTCGTTTTTTTATTTGCCTGAAGTAATTCATGATTGTATTTATTAAGATATCGAATGAAAGTTGTTAATTTTTAACACAAATTGAATAATTCATAGAAATTGTAAATGCATTAATCAAATATTTATTACAATTGCTTTGAAAAAAACACTTTTATATAAATTAAGTTATTATAGAAATACTTTCTTGCTAAGATCGATAAAAATCGTTTCTTTTTCTAATTACATTTTATTTACAAGATAAATAAAGCATACACGTCCATATTATTTATGTTATAATACGATATTTATGAGTTTGCTAACAGCAACCATTGATCCATTAAAGCACGAGTGGCTTTTTTCACGATTCACCCAGTAGATAATTCATTTCATGCTACGGATGATCGATTTGATTAATTCGCATTTAGAATGAAAGAGGCACGTTGGATTTTAAGAGATTTTTTTCACAATTCGTTTTTAATTAATTTACTCCACGCATACGGCAATTCTATTAACCAGTTCTGTATGAATAACCAGCTGATAAAAATTCAACATTTGGTGTATGTGTGTGTGTGTTTTTTTTGTAAAGCTGATTGAAATTTATTGAAGATTTTAATATTTCTGTAGAATTAGGTTTTTATATATTTTTTTGTATTTGAAAAAATAATAAACGATGTATGTTTCAAATATTTGTTTCGAAATAAAATGTAATATTAGTGCTATTAAGAGAGTACATTTTTGTCAGATGCTCAACCGTAAATAAGATTCAATATCACGGTCTATCGAATAGAAAGATGACGTCTTTACTAACACGATACAGATTTCAGTATGTGTCTGTTTTGATTTAGTATGAAATTAAAAGTCAGTTTTTCAATACTTTTATATTATTTCATTTTTTTATATAAATAAGTTTGGTAATGTAAACGTAGAAATATATTTAGAGAGAGATTTTTATGTAAAATATTTAATTTGATTTGTATTGTAAAATATTTAATGAAAATGTAAAGAAAATCTTCAAAAAAGCTACATAAATTCGAAATGAAGCCCGTTGATTTTTTAACACGACGTCTATTAATATCGTTTTAAGGGTGAATAGGAACAAAAAATCATTTCACCCCAGTTTCGTTTTAAAAATATTAAGGAGGGTAACTTTATCAAAAACATATGTGAATAATATTAAAGAATTTTTTTTTTGTCTGATACTGACGGAGCGAAAACATTATTTCGTATTTAAAAGAAAATCGTACATTTGAGTAAATTTACATAACATTAATTTTCTTTTCAAATAGTTTTCTTTTTAGTCCCCTTTCTATATATGTATATAATATATATTTTTTTAGTTATTTTATATTTTTATTGCAATTCCATCATACAGAAATATTTTATTAATATATCTTGTAAATTTGAATTTATCATTTCTTTATTTTAAATAATATTTATTTATAACGATGTGTGTTTTTGTTGAGCTATTATTTATAAAGTAATATATATATATATATATATATATATATATATATATGTATATATAATATTTTGAATTTCATCTTGCGTATGTATAATACTAGATGGAATAAACTTTATGCATAGTCAGGTTTTTTTTGATTGATGTATCAACATGAAATATTTTCCTTTGAAGAAACTGTTAAGTTATTCAACGCACGTGCGAAAAATGCAGGAACTATTCGTGAATACCGCGCTAAGATGATGTGATGTAGCATGACTAGAGCTGTAGAGTTACATCTACCTCGAATTTCGAGCGCAGCCAGCACCTTTGTACAGCCCCCGGGAAAATTGTTCGTTTGTTATTCGCATTATATTCACAGTTGTTGCAAACGGCGGTTATGTTTTCATATTTTATTAAGATAATTCGTATGTGTACACACACACACACACACACACGTATATATATACATATATATAAGCCTCAAAATTAAAATGGAACAAAGTAAAAAAAATTCTACTAAAAAATAGTAACTCATACAATTTTCAAGTTCATTTTAGAAAAAAATATTAGTTAGCATTGAAAAAATTACAGTTAAATTTCAATCAACGTTTTTCTTATTAAAAATTAAAAAATTATAAAAAAAGTAAAAGTTAACCTCAAAATTATATATAATATCTTTTCTATATTTATTATTGAAATATAAGACATCCAAATGTGACGCCTAGATTTGTGTTTTATTATAAAAAACATGTGTATAGTTTCTTTTTAATAAAACATTAATTTTGAGATTGCATTTGGATGACCTTATATAAATAATCTAAAAATCCAAATGAATGTGTATAAAATAAAAATTAATAATTTCTATTTCGTATAAATCAAGTTCAATGAATCAAACTAAAATAATTTCAATTAAATCTCGTAACAGTCCGATTTCATTTGAAATAGTATTAAATTTGATGAAAATTTTTTTTCTCGATACAATACCGACGAGCAACCGTATCTAACGCAGTGTTTTATTCATCTTCGGTGGTCGACAATTTGGTACTGTTCCGTCATTTTAAGAAATTACCTCGCCGAATTACATTTCAAATACATATACGTTTTTCTAAAACTGGTTTATTTTCGTAGCTAATCGAAAAACATTTATTTAAAACGATTTCTTAAACAACTGTTTGGATTTGATCAAACATTTCTTATAGTGATTGAATCACTTTTCATTATCAATATTAATTTTACATACTCGTGAAATTCTTTCGAAAAAAGAAACTGTATTTGAATATATTTGATAGAATCCTATTTTCATGTACGATAAGGTAAAAAAAAAGATCTGAATGAAATCTGCACAGTAAATACTTTAAGACAAGAAAAATGACGATATATATACATCTAAGACACACTATATATTACATTATCATCCACTATCGCATATTTTGACAGATCAAAAAGGAGTCTTAGTTTAGTTTTCTCGACATTTTTAAGGGTTGCAACGTCAGGAGTATATGTAAATCAAGCCACTTGACTCCGTATATCTAACACGCTTATTCGCGTCCATGACACCCTATTCCACCCCCGATGAAGCAAAAAGGTGGTTTATTGTCAATGGGATGAGGTGAAAATGGAGTAAGGAATGAGTATGTAGGTAGTTGACTGAGCATACATTTCAACTGTGGAGAAATACCGAAAAGCATCGAGATGTGTGGGGGGTTGTAAAAAAAACCTTATTGTACGATTGTGGCTTGTTACATAAAGCAAGTTAATAATACTTTCATGTATTTTTTATCCCCCGAAATTCATGCTTGTTTCCACCCTATATAAAATGTAGTGTACGAGAAGGCTTCACTAAATAAATGATGTAGGATTTGTGTGAATGTAAATACGAACAATAATAATAATATATTTTAAACGAATTCTATTCTTTATTTGTTCTTCAATCTATTTATTACACACACTAATACATATATATATATATATATATATATATATATATATATATATATATATATATATATGGTTTAAATAATTCGTCTAGAAATAATTTAATCGTCGATCAATCATCAATCGACAATATAAGAGCGTAAGTTCTTGAACGGTGAATAACTACAATAATACAATATACGACAGTAAGTGAGTAGTGTCACCGGTAGTCAATGGGTTTACACGAAGCAATGATCTGCAAGACACAGAAAAACTCATTTATAAGGAAATGCGACATAAGAGGTGGATATTTGCTGGGGATGAGGGTAAAATACAGCATGTATGTACATATATATATATATATATATATATATATATATATATATATATATATATATATATATATATGTATGTATGTACATACACACACACACGTGTGTGTGTGTGATATATGTGAACTTATCCGAAGTACGTATGTATGTACATATACAGCAAGGGGCATCGTTTCGTAAAAGTGTTTGTGTATATCTTTGCACAATCCCAGAATGTGTGTGTGTATGGGAGAGTGAGTGTGTCGTCTATGCGCCTGATGGAGCGTGTAGTCCGGTGAAGTGACCAAAACGTACTCAAGCGACAGCTACCGTTGATGGAGTAGAGGAATGGTCATCTATCTCCTGCACTGACGAGAATAGTAAAATAGATTCTATGGTAGCTACACTATATATTTTCGAGGGAAATAAATTTGCTCGATGTAAAAAAAAAACGATGATAAGTCATATATATTTTTATTGGACTGAGTAATAAATAATTTTCGTTTATGCATGTCAATTTATTTTTTTAATAAAAAAACAACAATTGTACTTTAATCAATTTGTTGGTAATGACTTATTGTCATTTGTTACGTAGCTCTTTTATACTTCTTGAATAGAATTTCGATGGTTTTAATTTGAGAAAGTTTACGATGAACTGTCAAACCTGGTTCTTATTCGAGAAATTTATGCCCATTGAAGCATTTTGTAACAATCGATAAAAATGATAATCGAATGGTATCAAGTTTATTGACAATGAAAACCTACCACCAAATTTCCAAAAAAATGTAATTTTATATTAATTTTACGATGGAACTATTTTATTATAAAAAGAGATATTATTGAATAAAATACAAAAAAAAATTGAAATATTGTTATAAATCAATTAATTATATATTATATTATAAAATTGAATTGGATTTAAAAAATTGACACAAATTAAAAATAAATAATTACGGGACAAAAATGTTTATTATAATTTTATTTACGAAATCGTTTAATTTTTATGATATATACTAGTATTTTAATGATAAAATAATATCAATTTAAAAACTTCTTATAAAAATGATTTTAAATAGATAATTATATTAGGTTGAAGACGCCTATGTTGTCAATTCAGTCAAAAGAGATAAGCGGGATTCTTTCCGACTCGGTGTTTAAAACGAACACAGGATGACTTAACGTATTCTTTACGGTGATGCAGCATTATTGTATTTTGTTGGCCATATTGATCAGGGAAATAAATAACATTATCCCGAAAATGGACAAAAAAATCTCATCACCCCGTGTTACGTAGACGTAGATTAAATACTTGAGTTTTGAATAAACGAATATATGATACAATCCTCGTTTAATATTTGATTAGAAAACACATGATAAGAGAAATTTACTGTTGAGTGATGTTTGTTTAATTAACTTTAAGATTTTAATTAAATAAAACTGAACTAAAAATTTAAATCGTTCACATATATCAATTATAATTGTGTTAGTGAATTATTAGATTTTTTATCTGGACAATTTCTAAAGTTAACAAAATCAAAATAAGGTATTATATATATATATATATATATATATATATATATATATATATGTTTAATAAATGTAATTTAAATTATAGAAATGGGAAAAACAGGAGAGTGGAGCGTAAGATATTATCAGCAACAATGAAAAATGTACTTAAGCGCACTGAAGCAACTCACTTGTTATTCCCTTGTCACTGAACGGAAAGGCTTGAAAATTAATGTACATGAAATTAATGTATACATTATATATATATATATATATATATATATATATATATATATATATATATATATGTAAATGTATGTATGTGTGTATGTATCTATCTTCCATTAGATTTAAATTTTGTAACTAAAAATATTTATTATACCTCTTTAAAAAAAAAATCATTTCTAATCTCACATTATTTAATCTAATATATACATATTAATTTATTTTTAAAATCTTCTATGCTAGTTTTTTTTAAAAAAAATAATTTTAAAAGTGATATTGATTTTTATTATAGAAACGAAATGATTTATTCAGTTATAATAGAAAATTGAGTTTCAAAATGAAAATGGTGAAATATATTATTTAATATATATATATATATATATATATATATATATATATATATATACTCGTTTTATAAATAATTAAATTCGTTTTATACGAAAACTTTATCACGTTTATGTAATTCATTGCAAAAATTTTGTTATTGATATTTTTCCACGAAACAAATACACTTCACCGATATTTCCCCATTTCCAATTTACCTCGACTCATTGTTCGTATTACGACGAATGTCTTCTTTGTATTCTTTGAATAACTTAAAAACTGTGTGTACATATCTCGAAGTGTTACAACGGTTTGAGTTTTCACCACGTCTCGTGGGAGTGATAAAGAATACTGAGTGCGAAAAAAGATTAATTATATAAAATTCCAGCAATCATATATCATAAACTGGTGTTGTTAATTCATTTTTATTATCTCCAAGGGATGGTATCGTATCATTTCACTGTTCTTTCAACTCACCCCTACGTAAATGGTACAGTCTCGTAAGGGATGACGACTTAGATTCAGAGGGTAATTTACCAAGGTCGACTTGGTCTATTAAGTAGTGACATAAGACGCACCTTCATTTATATCAAGATAGACGACTAGAAACGTTGAAAGATAAATATATTTGTTTATTCTTTCTCTGAGAAATTAATAAATCATTCGTTTTATAACAAATATTTATTTGGAATTAATTACATAGTCAAATCGTTTTACATTTGCTTATTTTAGAAGAAAACTAAATCGAGAAATATATTAGTTCCATGTCTCGAACATTTTCAAAACTATTTTCGATAAATATTAATATGTAAAAAATTAATGCAACGACTAGAGCTTAATAATAAATCATTTATCTATGATAACGAACTCATTTCATATATGCAAACCGTTATATAAGAACTGAATAAAAATATAAAAATATTCACTTGATGGATATAAATACTTCCACACAAATAATTTCCAACACTGAATACATAGCTCAACATTAACCAAGTTATTTATGAATCATATTTCCGTGAACGTGCTTGTGATTTGCGGCTACAGCACCACCTACATATTTTATACAAAAATCAAGTGAAAAATATTATGTACGATGCTTAGTTCTCGGCTATAATTACACGAAACACCACAGCTGATATGAACTATCGTAAATTATATTTCTTCTTCGCATTTTACGAACGTCTGCATTCATTTATACGATGTTGAAATTGATATCAACTTAAAGGTGGAAATAAATTCTTTGTATATTAAGCAGTACAGTAATCATTATATATAATACAAATCGGATAAATACATACTAAATGAAAAAAAGCTGTATAACAGTTCTACAGATCCATGTATATAGAAAGAAATCAAATATATTTCAATCGTTAATCGTTACTTTTTTAAATATGTCAATCGAAATAATAAAAATAGAAATTATTTATTACTCAACTCAATATTTATATTAAAAAAAAAACAAACGTTGAATAAATATAATTTATTTGATATGAAAAATGTAATGACAATGAAATTCTCCAAGAAAAAAAAATGATTTTATCAGAAATTCAACACCAGTAGCGGCCAAATACAGTAGATTTAAACACAAAACATGTAAGAAATCAAACGGGACATTCATTTACTACAACACCGTCGAGTTATATTTTAATTTAGCATCTACAAAGAATGTACAGTGCCATACAAACATTGAGAATGTAGACAGAAGTAAAGTCAGCTTATTAGGTATACTTTTCTGCAGCTAAATTGTACACAATTTATATGTACTATTCTACAGTTCGCCTAAATTGACGCGATATAAGCTGAACTAGTTGCGAGCAGGTACGTGTTGAGCACAGAAATATTGTCATTTGTGAGGTTATGTGGGGGACAATTGAAACATACACACGTACGGAACACAAACACAATACAGATACATATATGGTACGTTTGTACAATTAAAACAGTCGAAATTTAACTACTTATGTCAAATCGGGATTAACCAACAATCGTCTCGTCTCGTCTCGATTAATTGTAAAAAAATGATAAAAATTCACACTGTAATTAGTTTTAATTTTTATATAAATGAATCTAAAATCACCTTTTTCAATAGTAGTCAATATTTCAAAAGTGTTTAATAATCATTTATTGAACACACACATGGGAATTCTTTTTAATATTCCTTTTTTATTTATACAAATTAATTAATAAATGTTTTAATTGAACTATTATACGTTTTATTGTATCTACATAGATTGAAAATTGAAGAAAAATGTTGTTCAGTTTGAAATTTAACCAAAAACATTACTTAGATTTAATATATTCTATATTGGGGTGGTATTCGGATTACATTCGACTGGGATACACAACTGCAAGATGCAGCCAATGCACTGTGAAATAGCCAATCGAATCTTATACATATCATCTGGTGATGTATAAAAGCTACGATAGAAAACAATTTGTTATGAAGACTAGACGAAAAAATCAAACAAAAAAAATCCTTTCAACTTGAATAAATATCTTAGTCTCTGTTTATAAAGTAATATTATATTATTATAAATATATAATATTATCAATATTTGTTTTGAAAATTGTACATGTTATGTATGTTTATAATATTGATATTTTTGCTACGAAATTACAAGCTGATATTACAAAAGCAAACTACTGATTTCAATTGAAACATAATTCATGACAAGAAGACATTTAATCGGTGTCTTAAGTAGGGTAGAACATCTTGGCCGGATATGAGACAGGAGTTCTCGGAAATTGTAAAGGGGTTGAAGACACTACTCCATCTTACCGACCCTGTTGCTGCACCATTTGTTCCATGCAATATACGTATATATCAAACGATGCCATCTTACAAGAATTAATAATATATGTATTCAATGTATGTATGTATTTATATATATATATATATATATATATATATATATATATATATATATGTATATATAATTTAAGCAAAAGAAATAAAAACTTATGACAATTGTGAATGCAAGGTCGAGAAATGATATACAGTGAGTCAGTCTGTCAATAAGCAATCGAATCGTATAATATCGGGGCTTGTGTACGCTTGTCTTCTAACCCCGTCGTATGAAGGCCTAAACGAAACCACTGATTGGGGTAGTTAGAGTCTTGTGTGTGAATATATAGGAAATTGTAGCATGTCACAGTTCAGAGTAGGTATTTTTATCATCATTCGTACCATTATTGTGTATGAAAATATATATTTTTTATATTTCATTATATTTATTTCAATATGAAAAAATGTAGTTTACTAAAAACGATACATTTTCAAAAATTCAATTCTTTGAGTTTTTGTATACTTTAATAGACAAATATTTGGTTATTATATTTATTATTTATTATTATTCAATATATTTTCAAATATTCTAGTTTAATAAAACTGAAAACTGTTCTTTAAAATTGCTTAAGACTATTGGATTGGCAAATAAGTAATTGCGGTTTTTACTAATATATGTTTTTAAGAGTTATGTTAATACGAGACCCTTCGATTATTCGCCAAAAATTATAGGAACTTTGTTGGTTTGTGATGCCATATTCACCTGATATTACATCTTGAAATTACCACTGATTACATTCCTTACAAAATTCTTTAAATGGTAAAAGTTTCACTCATATCAATCTAACTTGGTTCAGTTTTTCATCGAAAACGATCAAAAGTTTTTAAGCACGGAATTATAAAAATTCTTGAAAGATGGTAAAAAGTAGTGAAAAAAAATGGTCAATATATTGAATAAAATTATTTAATTCCATGAAAAAATCGTTTTTTTTTATTTAAAAACCACATAATTACTTATTTACCAACCTGATATTTTGTAATAGCCATTGCTATTTCAATTTTCATAGATTCAATTTTTAATTTACATTTCGATTTTAATCAATGATTCACTATAGAATTTTGAAATCGTTTAATAAACAACATTATATTTGAACGTAATCAAAGGAAATAAATATATTTGAAATTCACGAAAATTACAAATATTCTCTTACCAATACAATTCCTGTCAAATAGATCATCGATTGATAGCTCCAACCCCTTGCTAGCTTTCATTGCTTTACCAGATCTGACTCTTTCGTAAATACACCGTAATCAAACAAAAGCGTCGCTTGATTAGGCTTTAGGGTTCGTTCTATGCTACATCCGTCCGTGATAGTTGCAACTTAACCCTCCACTCGACCCACACCAAAACTCACATTCTTTCACCATACACAGAAATATCGACACACTCGCTAACTAAACAACATATCATATGTAACAATCTCATCATACGTCTTAACCAATTTACACACATACATAACATATATATATATATATATATATATATATATATATAGAGAGAGAGAGAGAGAGAGAGAGAGAGAGAGAGATTATTGTGTATGTCAATGATGGTTTTGTAAAACGTGATTAATTTATTAATTAATATAATATTAAATAAAAATTAATGTCAACTAATTTATTATTTTGTTTTTGTCAATAATAATTAAAACGAATATCATTAAACTTAAAGTGACTAAAAACTCCTAGTTTTATTGAGTAGATGTACAAATATAAATACTCGACTATCAAAAATCTTGAATGTGTGTATTAAACCCATAAATTATGAAAAAGAAATATAGGAAATTATCGTCGTCATAATAAGACAAATTGAAGTTTGTGGGACATTATTGACATTATAAGTGAATAACATTGAATAGGGATATGTTTTTACTACATCATTCTTTCTGTACGTCAAATGATAACAGACAACCAGTAATTCAATTTCATCGTCGTATATAAACACTACTTACTTTATGAAACTCTCACATCGATCAAATTAATACGATTACGAATATAAAACCATCGTAATTCATTTAAATACCATTGTCTTTTTAATAGGAATATAATTTCTTTTCAAATTTATTAGTATGAGTTTTAAATGTTGGTTACAAATGAAATAAACAATTTTTATAATATATGTATTTTTTTCTATTATATATATATATATATATATATATATATATATATATATATATATATATATATATATATATATATATATATATATATGTGATATGTAAAAGTGTAGTAAAAAATTACATGACAAAATTACCGATGAAAATTATATTTTATAATAATATAAGACAATGAAAACAAGACAAGTTAATTAAGGTTCATAATAAAAATACACCTGCTTAGTTTAATTGCCGACAATTGTTTTATATGCAGGTAGAGAGCATAGTATTGACTGGTTGTGCCAATTAATTAAATAATTATATAGTTGAGTTGTTTTCAAACGACAAAAAAATTATCCAGTGATTTATAACTTGAAGGAAATTAAAAATGTGTACGGTTTAAAAGAAATTCCTTGTGCTTATATATATGTGTGTGTGTGTGTGTGTATATATATATATATATATATATATATATATATATATATATATATAATGAATAATTTTTCAATAATCACGCTGTATATAAAAAAGGTATTCAGATAGCGATAAATAATAATCGACCAACTAACTCTACCAAGTATTTAAGATGTGTGACACCGATTACTCTCACAAAAATTCTATAATGGCACCTATATTATGCGTATTACCCTTAAGGGTTGACGTAAAATAGCGAACCACATAACAATGCACCATTAAGGAACGAAACCCAGAGCAGCTTTATACTGAATGTCGAAGTTAGACAATTAGATTTCAATTAGTAGAACACTGATAAGCGTTATCAATTCTGTGTGTCTCTTTAATGGCCCTTCGTGAGTTCGGCATGGTGTTCTACATCTCACCCTATACCACCCTAAGGGTATACTAGCCTTGTTGCCAATTATTTATGTAAGATAGTTGCTTTGATACAATTGCAGGACGAACATTGATTATGGTCTATAGAAAACAGTGAGAAAAAATTCGATAGGGGGTAGAAGTAATTCTTATCTAATTGAATTTTATTATGAAATGTTTGATTTTTAATCGAAATAAGTGATTTAATTGTTAAGAAAATACTGAAATATGATTTTTTTTTCTTTATTCATTCGATTTTAAATATATGGGTCATCCAAATGTAACGCCTGGATTTCTATTTTATTAAAAATAAAATTTTATTTTTTTTCATAAAACAGAAATCTAGGCGTCACATTTGGGTGACACTGTATTAAATAAATTAATAGATATTGTGTGATATAAATTTATTTAAAATATCAATCAAACAGTTTATTATATTTATAAAGAATATAAAATGAATAATTGTAGAAATTTTTACGATATTTTTTTTAATTTGTGTTTTATTTAAAAACATATTTAACATTTATTTATATATATTTATAACAAATAGATCTAAATATTTAAATTGTTAAATTAGCTACGAAATTTAAAAGGGACAGGATGGCAACGATTACGCAGAGACAGAAGTAAATCGTGTATGTAGAGGCCGCAGGGTACTGAAGGCAATCTCTCTTGATAAAAGAGCTGTTTTAACGATCACGTATTTAACGTTTGTTAAGTTAGATTATGAAGCAAATGTGGTTTCAGTACAGTCAATTGTATACAATACTTCTGGCACAGTTCGGCAATTACAAGTAATTAATTGAAAATTTATGTGAACGATTCGTTTCTCTAAATTTATATTAATGTTTGTTTTTGTAATTGCCGAATACGCATTCGTACGTATTTTTCAACGAAACTAAATCTAAAATCGTTTCAATATCAAATTACAGACATAAATCGAACGAAATATTCACATCACTGTATATAATATTATAAACAAACGTCCTTGTTTCATGCAATAGTGTAATAGCGTAATAAACAAATTACGAATTTCTTATTAAATTTCAAAGAAAATTCAATTAGTTTTTTTGAAATAATTGAAAAATTGCATAAACGTTATACTAGACTTTCGAAAAAAATACAAACATTATAACAAACCAATAAATTTTGTCATTGGTTTTATTGTGAAAGTGAATTGTAGTTCTATACGTTTAATACTAAACAACTGTCACAATAAAAATACTTTACATATTTACGTATCATAAAGTATTTTATAACGTTTTGCACGAAAACAGCAAAAAATATAACACATAGGTAAACATTGAAAATATATAATTATATATTGTATATTATTATAGTGCTAGTGTTATTAAAATTTCTCCTTGACATACAAACTTTTAGAAATTATATTAGTTTATTAATTTCCGTACAAAACACTTTATATATATTATCATAAATTCTTCAAATAACATTTTGTAATGTTCTTTTTATTTGCAAAATTATATTTTTTTCAAACTAGAAATATTTTTGTTCATGTCTTAATATGTTAATATTTTATTAACAAAATCAATCCTTTCATATTTATTAATATACAGATTAAACAACAATAATCAAAATTATCATTTTAGAATTTTAATTAATATTGAACCATAGGTAAAGATGAATTTACTGTTATCTTCAGATAGATTTATTTTCATGCTTTGAACAAGCAGAATTGACTATTTGTTATATACTTATATATATATATATATATATATATATATATATATATATATAGGGTATATATATATATATAGGGTCATCCAAATGTGACACCTAGATTTGGGTTTTATTAAAAAAAAACATGTGTATTTGGTAGTGTATAGGAAAACATGTGTATTGTTTTTTTTAAAATAAAACACAGATCTAGGCATCATATTTGGATGACCCTATATATATATATATATATATATATATATATATATATATATATATATATATATATATATTATTTCATATGTTAGTAGAGAAATATCACTTCCGTATCACAAAAATATAAAATAAATTTCACCTATGTTGTAATTGTTAAGTACCGAATATAAAAAAGTGAAAAAAAATCAAACGTTGCTTTTCTATATATGCTATGGAAAAAAGCACACCCAATAAAGTATATATTATTACACATGGCAAAAAGTTAAT
>CP092097.1:3602500-3640000 GCA_029203775.1 Neoneuromus ignobilis
TATATACATACATGCTTACCAAGAATATAAAGATAATTGTGTAATAAAATTTAAGTGCATTTTTATTGTTTAATATTAACATAGTATTATTTTATGCCATTATTTTTTTAAATGTTTTTTCTTAGTACTATTTTAATATTTATATTAAGTTTTAAATGTTATACAATTAAATATCTCAGATATATATATATATATATATATATATATATATATATATATATATACATATAAATTTAAATAAACATTTATAAAAGTTTTCAAATATAAAGACACGTCAGTATGTATGTGACAGATTATAATTTCTTATAGATATTCATATGTGTTTTGAATATTGATATCTTGAAATGAATCAGAGTAACATTTTTGTAATTGTTATGCATAGAAAATGCTAATAAATAAATATTTAATTAAGCAGATGATATGTTCAGTTAAAAAAACAGTGCAGTCATATATAGTTGAAATTTAGTCATATTTATATATATATATATATTATTGAAAAAATGTAGAAGTAGAAGAATGCTGTCAAAATGAAGATTATATTAATAACAGAAAAATAGATTTAATATAAGAATGGGTTTGATTTTTTCAGTCAGTAATAGTGAAAATGAATTGAAAATGAAAAAAGAGTTCGTTTTATATGTTTGAAAAGGTTAATAGTGCACTATTATTTATATGTCGAGTTTGGATCAATAAGAAAACTGTTAAAACTCCACTCATTCGATCTGTATAATGGTTTGTGATTAAACATGTCCGTCGTTTGAATGTTTTAGTCCTAAAATCACAGACATCCAACAAAATTAATTGTTTTATAAACGTACGTATGTACGTGTATGTGTTGTATACATGTATTGTATGCATGTATGTCTGTCTGTATGTATGTGCATGCATACATACGTGTATGTGTATGTATAATAAATACCTATAGACAGCCCATAAACATCTATACATGTAAACGAACATAGCACATAAACGTTCTTGCACAGGCATACACGTATTGGATGAACGATGACGTAGTCGAACGGCGACGCGTCGCGACGCGATGCCGCGCGGCGTCGCGTTGCATACCATCGTTTGTATTCGAGACGCCCGACGGTCGTACGCCAGCCAAGAAGACCCATATAACATTGCCCCAATGGTCACGTGCTACGACGTGATGCACGCTTTTACATGGAAACGAATCGACCAACCACAATGGTCCGATGGGAGGGATCATGGTCCTCTTACCCTCCTCTGTGAACACCCACTTAACACGCCCACGTCCTTTCATCGATCGTTTCATCTCACTCAACACACAAACCGACTCAAACAAGTCACCCTCCTCGGCCAGTGTTCACAACTTCTTGTTACGTATCGCACGCGACTGTGTCGATCTGAACATTTCGAACATCACATACATACATACATTGTACGATAACGTAATAAAATGTATTAGGACATTGTAGTGCAAACGAAACGTTTCCTCGTTTAACGAATTTCAAGAAAAACGCGATCGAATTTTCCTTTTTTTTTAAAAAAAAAGAAAACCACGTATTTTTCACAAACTTTTTTCCTATTACTATTAATCTTTGTTTGAACTAACCGTAACGTGCATTTATACCAAAAAAAATCTCATTTTTTACATGAAATGTCAAAAAACACTTTGTTGTCAAAAAAATATACTCCGTTCAATTTAAAAATATCACAACGTTCACAATATAATGACGTCACGACGCTATCACTGCACCCTATTGGTGGGACATGAGTCGAAAATGACCGACGTGTTACGAAGCTTTTCGTCTATGAACCTAATGTAGTTGTACTGCATTTTTTTTCTTATTGTTATTATCAGTGCTTTGACACATTGTACAAGATTGCTATTGTTGTGAACATGAGTGCTATTTAACTGACTGAAAAATAACTCAAGCTCATTGATAATATTCGATATAAATCGTGTGAACTATTGGATATGTTGTGCAATATTGTTATATAAAAAAAATGTGCTCTGTGAACATTTAATACTTGGTTAAGAACTGTTGTCTGTGTCGTTTTCAAAAAGTCAGTGTCGAAAAACTGATTCCATATCGTTAAGAAACTATTGTTCGTAAATTATATTATATTTAAAACATACGAATTTTAAAAACATTCCATTTAAAATACTGTAAAATATCTTCAAAGGACAGTATCAACATTAAAAATAATAGTTTATTATTCTATTAAAAAAAATCAAAAAAACACTATAAATTGAAATTGTTACACCCCCTCGTACAATTTACAAGCATATAAAAATATAAACATGAACGATTTCAATAATTAAATCAATATTAAATAAATACAGATTGTTTTTGAAAAAATGAACATTTCTAAAAATCATACCAATAAATATTTCTATAAATTTGGAACATAAAAACGTATACATATCATTAATTTCGAATAATATAAATGATTCGATAGTTTTCGATTAGTTTGATATTGAAATATCAATCAAATGTTCGATCTATAAATAGAAAATTGAAAAAACAAACATATTTTTTCATATATTACTAATTATAATATAAAATAATTGTTTAAAAGTTATATTTCCACTATGACTTAACAAAAATATGTTAAAATAAAATAGTAAAATATAAAAAAATGCGGTTATTAAATATTTTAATAAAAAGTTCACAAATTCAAATTTGACAAATGATTAAAGATTTTCGTTCGAAAAAGAAAAATACGGGAATATTCGGCAATAGACAAATATTATCAATTTTCGTTCACTGACAATTTTACAAAATTGAAAATAAACACATTTGGATAATAAAAAGGTGTATCCATTTTATTTGTTTTATAAAAAGAGACTATTTTCGTGTCGAGTATTGATTTATGTTATTTTAAATAAACTATTTTATATAAAAATCTATGAGGACTGTTAAACTGAGTTTTTTTATTTAAGAAAACAGTGGATATCAATTGGAAATATTTTAACGTTTTTACAAACGAACATTGAATGGTTAAATAAAAGTTCGTATAAACTTAAATGTAAAATATCCAATATAAAGAACTCTCGTGTAGAACGTTGATATACTTTGGAAGTTTATACGTAGTTTTAGTCAAACTTGTGCCAAATTGTAATTATTTTCTCAACCGAACATTGATACAAGAAAATAAAAATAAAAAAACATTAAAATCAGTTGATATTATAATAAATATCCATCCGTGTAAAATAACGAATAATTTATTTTAAAAATAATTAATCGCGAACCCCAAAAATGCTACCGTACCAGGCCGTGGCGATGGACTACGGCGCCACTTTCCAACGGCACCACGTTCACCACCAGGCGGGGGGCGGCGTGGCCGGAAGCGGCGTCTCGGCGGCCACGGCAGCCGGGCTGGTCGCACCCCCGCTCAACATGAACCCGGCAGCGGCTGCATTCACCCACTCTTGGTTCGTACCGGCCGACTTCTGTGGCTTACCTACCACGTACAAACAGAATCAGAACCATCACATCGGTTCTGTGCCTGTCCTCGAACCTGGGCATGTCTATTATTTATTATTATAGTATATTATTTCACATAACGTATTGAAAATATTCATATTTATTTTTTACATGTCGTATTTTTACAGTTGGTTGTTTGGTTTCGTTTATTTGTTTCATTTATTTGGAACCAAAATCAAAACTAACACTGATTTAGGTACGCGTTTCGTAGATCATTTCCAAACATTCATTGGATACATTTTTGATCAAATAATATAAATATATATTAAGAAAAACAACTGTTACTATCCGTCGTTAAATATCTGAACTCTGAACATTTAAAATTTTCAATACAAAAATTACTTCAATCATTTTAAGTATGTGTTCAATTGCTCTTAAAACATTTTCCTATTTTTATAAATTGTGTAATTAATTAATTATTGATTTTGACATAAAGATCATTCCGAAAGAACAATTTTAATTGCACTCGACCAATAATAATTTAAGTAAAAATATTGAACTTGAATTCCAGTTGATAATAAACAAATAAAATTTTAATACACTTTCGGTAACATTGATCTATAAAAAAACCAAAATTGATTTATATTATATATAGACCTTATATTCATAGAGATTCTTGTCTTGCAAGCATAGAACGTACGATATCTTCTTGTTTATGGTCTCTATAAAGTTTTTTACGTTACTACATTACTCTTTTCATAGACATTAATCAATATGCAATGTCATTTTACTAACTCGAAATTTTATTCTTAAAAACTAAATATTTTCAACCCTCCTTTTTGAAATGTTGTTATATTTTTTATATTTTTATTTATTCTTTAGAAATTTGTTAGAAAATAATTAAAGAAATTTATATATATATATAACGTTTTCCAATAAGTGCTTCAGAAGTTTAAATGAAAATAAAACAAAAAGTATTTAATTAATTAGTTATTTCTTTTTTATTTTAAAGCATATTCAGTGGCATTAATGATGGAACAAAATTTCACTCATATGACCACATAATGCATTTGTTTAATCCAATTTTCAGTTACTAATTGTGGTCCAATTTCATGAATTACACGTTCAATATTTATTTTTAATGCTTCTGTTTATTTGAGATTTATCAACATAAACCAATGATTTCACATAACTCCACAGAAAATAATTTAATAAGTTAGATCAAATAATCTTAATGGCTAATTGATGAGTCCATTTTATGAAATAATTGACTCATTAAACTTTTATTTCAATAAATCTATTGAAGTTTTTACAATTTCCAAGTGTTGTTGAAATGATCAACGTTCCATAATAATTTGTCAAACTATACTGAATTGAATTGTCAAAATGAGCTTAAAAAAAATTCAAACATGATTACTATCAGCTGTCAAAGTTCTAATAGTTTTATTAGAAAACCTTTTATATATATATATATACATATATATATATATATATATATATATATATATATATATATATAGTGTTTGTGTGTTTGTTGTATATAGAAACATTTTTTGTTATATCTAAATTGGAATAAACACGAATATTCGTTTATTAAATAAAATAAAAACAACAATCTTAAAACAATTATTTTAAATTTATTTGAACAGTGGTTAACGTCACGGATAAATAAATAATTGGTCAAGGGATTAAATATAATCAGGGCTAACAAATCTTTCATTCATACATACATCTCAAATACTATTTTCTAACATTTCCAAATAACGCTTTAATAAATAAATAAATTCAATGTCGCAATACAATCGAATACATACAATTAATATATAAATTGAATCATTGACCTCGATTTGGTTCAAAGGAAATATTTATTATATATATATATATATATATATATATATATATATATATATATATATATAATATTACAAAATTATTAAAATGTTATTCGACATGTTTTAAACAAATCGTTGCTATAAAATAAATAAGTAAAAATCGTGACAATAAGATAAAAAATTAAAATGACTAATTGATTCCATACAAAATTCTTATATATATATATATATATATATATATATATATATATATATATATATATATATATATATATATATAGATAGATAGATAGATAGATAGATAGATAGTGAGTGTCACTTAAAATAGTACAGTTAGATTTTTGAAAATTTATATTATTACACATAGATTCAGTAAAACAAGTTTGATATTTGTTTGTTAAAATTCATGTTAATAAAAAATAAATACAAAATTCGATTTAAAATAATAATAAAAAAAATAATTCATTAATTTTGGTATAAAATCCATCTATCAGTTAAAATCGTGCAACAAAACTATATGGCAAAAGAGATTCAAAAATAATTTAAAACAGTATTTTTAGTTTTTAGTAATAAACCCCTTGTTGTAAGGCCTTTTTAAAATGATTTCTATTTGATATGAAATTTGTTTGAATTTTTTATCTAATTCATTCGAAATATACTTAATTATATTGAAATCTGAAGACTGAGCTAGGATTTGTATAAATTTTGAGTAGCTATACAGAAATTTTAGAATACTCCTATTGTATTTGTTGATAAAAGGTTTCTTTCATGTAATTCTCCCATGAAAATCATTTTTTCACAACATTCGTCTAATTGTGGAATCATTCACATCTTTCCCTAAGTATCTTTAATATTCCCGGCGATCTTGAGGGCTGAATTTTACGAATTATACATCGTTTATCACTTAGTGTTAATTTTTTGTCTGATCGAATTTTTAATTTGTTTCTTTACGATTTTTTTTGTATCTTTTTATTATGTATTGAAAATAATGGTACTATAATTTTGGTGATTTTTGCGTTACTTATTTAATTTTTATGATGAAGAATAGCATTTCAAATATATTTATTTGTTGTAACTAAAGTTAACATAATTGTTTATATCATACTTATAAATAAAACTTATTTGTATAAATACTGTACGATTTTAAGTGACACTCACTGTATATATATATAATCGGAACATCTGATATATAAATATTTAAATCTGTGATCAAATAAAAAATATCAATATTGCATTGTTCTTTAGTGAGAAATAGTTGATAGGAGCCCTTAAAACACGTCTGTTTGTGGTTTCTCTAGCGACTTCAGTAGACCATTGTGGTTTTAGTATCTCTATCAGAAATTATAATGTGTTGTGAGCTACCTGTATTTCATAGTAACCAAAGAATTATTTCCGCAGGCAAATGCAATTTTCTTTTAAGATTGTTTCGTTTTGTTGATATAAGATGAATCATCTTGCGGTAGTTTTAGCGGGTGATCAACATTTACATATACATACATTGTTGGACAATTCATATTATTAGCCACATTTGTACAATACTCACAAAATAAATATAAATATTATCAATTTGTCTTTTAATCAGTTTGTTTTCACATAAATATTGTTGTTGATTTCAAATCGTTAATATGTTTTGATTTGCTAAACAATATATTATGTATTCAATAAAGACAATAAATGAAATTATTTCGAAATTTATCAGGTATTTTTAATTTATATATTTTTTTATTTTACTTTTTCTTGTATCAGTTATTTATTATTCAATATAATTTTATGTTATAAAAAATATTAATAAAACCATAAAGAAATACACACTCACACACATATTCTTTTAAATAATAATACAAAATCTTCAGAATATTTCATCGTTTGTGATTTTTATTTGTGATTTATTTCATTTTTATGTAGTAACACAAAAAAAGTGATCAAAATACTTCGAGATCAGTGACCAAGCATACTTGTATTGAACAATTTTTCACGGTGTTATTCTACTGTATGCATAGTTTTAATCTTTGCTGGTTGGAAGCCGTAGTTAATATCA
Organism: Neoneuromus ignobilis; assembly: GCA_029203775.1. Lineage (NCBI taxonomy): Eukaryota > Metazoa > Arthropoda > Insecta > Megaloptera > Corydalidae > Neoneuromus > Neoneuromus ignobilis. The sequence continues at coordinate 3,609,769 of CP092097.1, forward strand.
TTTCTCATTATTTTTTTCAAATTGGAAGATAAAAAATATCTAAAATAAAATAAACAGTAAACAAAAAAAATATATTTTCCTCAATTAATCTATTCTTAACATTTGAATTGTAAAATCTAATTGAAAATAATTGTTTATCAATATGAAATAAAACTATTTTTATATATGACGTGATTTATGAGTGATTCGATTTAAAATACTGAAAATTTAAAGATTATATATTTTCAAAAAATCAATATAAATGAATTAAATGGAATTAATCTTGATTATACATATAAAACGATCATTACTTTCAAATCTTCTTTATAAAATAATAAAAAATCAAATCTATTTAAATATTTTCATATGTAATTTTATCAACCTGATGATTTTCTAAAAAGTAAAAAAAAAATTCAAATATCGATTAAAAATTTGAAAATCGTCTCTTGACATTTTTTCATACTAGAACTACACATTTTTGTCCTCTCGTTTTATATTTTTATCTTTTCATTCTATTTAATATTCTTTTCACATTTTCAATTCGTCTTTTCACGAATCTTCTTTATACTCTTTTACATATCAAATCCGTATTAGATATTTAATTCATCAATTTTAATTTCAAGTCTGAATATTTTTATTACACTTTTAACTCGTTTATTCGTTGTATTTATTCGAATATTATATGAAATTTAAGGTCTTGTGTATTTAATTTTTTAAAAAACCCTATTCATTTAATACTTTTTTTATGAATTCAATAATGCACTTTTGACAATTGTTTGATTGAAATTTAAAATCAGTTATGTTATTCATTGCTTTCATAGACATTCATAAAAAATATTTGTTACTTTTTGAAACTATTAACAATTGACTGAAATACGTATTTTGGTCAGTCAAAAGTTTTTAATTCATATACACGTTTTATATTTATATATATATATATATATATATATATATATATATATATATATAAAGTATGTGTGTGTGCTTGTATATATATTCATAATCAACATTTATGTCCGAATTTCAAACTAAGGGACTATGGAGAACGAACTGACAGTAACATTTCAAAGAGAAAAAAAAAATAACAGACTATAATAAAATAAGGTGCCACGTACGCCATTTGTTGACCGCATCACAGTTCCCGTTTTATTGCGAATAACTTACTGTTTCGTTGTTTATGCTTGAAATGGGAACTGCAAGTGAACTCGATTTAAAAGACAATTTTCAAATAGTAGTTTTAGTAGCTTTTTCTCAATTTCGTCTTTGTATTGTAATCTTTGACATTAAATAACTTTACACACACACATGTGTGTATATATATATATATATATATATATATATAGAGAGAGAGAGAGAGAGAGAGAGAGAGAAAATGATTTTTCCAAAAAATAATAAACGTTTTTTGAATTTAAATTGGAATTACCAGAAAATCATACTAATAAATTTTTTAAAGAAAAATATAATTAATAATAATAATTGTCTTTATAATCATACAATCAATTAGTAATTTTCAAAAAATAAAAATAAAGAATAATATTCTTTGATTGTACATCGTAATGAAATATGTTGGCATTTGCTTTTGATACACACACACACACTTATGAATCAAACATGGGTTCGTATATGAAAAAGTTATCTAAATTTTACATGGCATTTCCCTGACATATCAACATCCTGATTTGATATAAAGCTTATTCTATTAGAACGTTTATGTGTTGATTAACGAAACAAATTTAAGTATTTTTTTGTACACCGTGTATGTGTTATATATATATATATATATATATATATATATATATATATATATTCATATACCCACATATGTATATGTAAAAAATGAGTAGATACATATTTAATGAGACGTCATTGAAATGTGAAAGTTTCGTGAAAGCCGATGAAAAATTTTATTACAACATTTTCATTATATATATATATATATATATATATATATATATATATAGAGAGAGAGAGAGAGAGAGAGAGAGAGAGAGAATAAATTTTCTAAATATTTCTAACCTATGTCAATTTATTTAAAAGTCATTATTTTTTAATATGAAAATCAATTACGAACAAAACACCAAATTGAATAATTACATATATATTATTATTCTAATTAAATGTTATGACTTTTGAACCTGTATATAAAAAAATTACAATGTAATGGATGTATATTATAGAAAAAACAAATAACTTAAATGGAATAAATACATATCCAGTGAACCTTTTCACGACTTTCTATAACATATCATATCAATGACTATCTATCAAATAATCTTAAAGTACATCAACATAAAATTGAATTCTTAAATACGAAAACGTTCATGACATAACATGAATGACCACAAGTAGAATAATGTTCATCTGTTGTGTCGTATCTCAGGTAGCTGGAAACCAATTAACTTTTCGATTTGAACATGTCATGTTTTTCTTCCTACCATCAGTAGTGTGTTGTATATATATATACATACACACACACAAAATATATATATGTATATATACTTACACATACTTAATTTTTTTATTTGTAGCTATACTCTAGTTCTTTTGTATTAGTAACAATGATTGAATCGATTTGTTTACAGCCACACTATTCTTTTGCATGCTTTTTTATTATATAACACTGTTGATCTATCTTTATCCAACATCAAAGCATTTTAATACATATTTTTTACCTATCGCACGCTTCAAAATAGGGATGGCCATGTATTTATCATAAATATTAGTTTCATAAATTTCTCTCGAATCACAAATCAGATTTAATCTTGAACAAAATACAAAATGATTTTTGTAAATATTTAAGTATAAATACTGATTTATTGTCTCATCAATAAAAACAAATCTTCAACACCAGCTATCGACATACACCCCTATCAACCATCTGACCAAATTTTTATTCTTCAATTTTTCATTAAACCTCATAACACAATTAGACAACCATCACTCACAAAAATGTTGAATATGCTTTTATCTACAAATATGACACGTTTCTAATATTCTAAATTTAAATTTTCATTATTTTTTTTTGCAAATTCTAATCGCATTTTCGATTTGTTTCACCCATGAACAATTTTCTACTTGCAAACGAAGTTTGTAATAATTCTCCTTACTGTTTACGTTTTTTTCTCTTACTATTTCCAAATCAACAGAAATTTTTTGAGTTTTGTTTGATTTTTTTAATATAGTTTTTTCACTACGTTCTTTTAAAATTTTGAACGACTGCATCGAGTTTTATTTTTTAATCGGATCTCAACTTGATCAATTAATCCTATTTTATTTGTTTCCAAATTACATGTATCCCATAACTTTTACAACTCACTGTATATTTTATAAATGAACGTCAGTATTATCATTTTATTTGGATTAAAAAAATGAGTCACAAATTGTAATTAGTAATTCGATAGTCTGAATTATATATCTACATTTCAAATGTATTAAACGTTTATATAAAATATTCGGTTCAATATTATCTATTCTCATCTAGATAACAATATTTTGTACAATCCTAGAGTAAATGTACGTGCATACTGTTAGCATTCTTTGAACGATTTCAATTCATAAACGACAATTTGTTGTACATAAGATATTTTTATTTTATTCAGTTTTTTTAATCGAACTTTTATCAAGTGAAAAGTGGCCAAGGTAAATCAACAAATCACAATGCGTATAATAGACAAATTTATAATAGAACATGACAAATATATATATATATATATATATATATATATATATGTTTATTTGACGTTATATAGTTATAAACATATGTTGACAAATTTATTGTTATAGCCATTGTGTTTAATTCAAGGTAAAGTTGTAAATATTATATTTATATATTATATATAGGTGTTTTTTCAAACGTGATAGAATTTTAAGTTGAATCCCTATTGAAAGTTCTATCTAACCTAAAAAAATCATTTTTTATACAGGGGTTATAAAAGTATCCGATCATCCATCAAAATAAGTATATTTTACATAATAAATTAACTTTATGATAAAGAATAAAATGTTTAAAAATATAGGATCATATAATGTGACATCTAGATTTGTATTTTATCAAAAAAACATGTGTATAAGGTGGTGTATAGAGAAACATGTTAGTTTCTTTTTAATAAAATACAGATCTAGGCGTTGCATTTGTATGACCATATATTTTTATTATCGTTTATACAAAAAACTATATTTTCAAATTCGAAAGAAATAAACAAACAAATAAAAATCATAAATAAATCAATTTATCTACATTATTTCATATTAAATCCTCAATGATAATAATGCGTACAATTTCTTTTTTTCGAATATCCAGTGAATCAACCCCTAAATCCTGTAAATAAATGTACGGATTATTCGTAACCCACAAAAAAAGCAAAGTAATGTCGTCTAGTAAGGGTAGTTATAGTGATTGTTCCAATTGTTATAGGCTCAAATTATGCGTGAACAGTAAACCTATTTTATTTTCTACGTTTTCGTGAAAAATACAGAAAACTTGAGTGGTGGATAGAGACCGTAATATCAGGGAGTAACTAATGCAGGCTAGTATTGATCGTAAATCGCGTCTTCTATAAATAATTAATCATGTGAAATTAATTGAACGTGTGTTGAATCCATATAATATGAAAATACTTTACTTGTTGAATTTACGTGATATGAAAATAATTATTATTCAAATGAAATTTGTCTTATCCGTGTCTTTTTTGTGTATACATTTTTTTCTAGCCGAATTATAAAGTTTCCTTTTTTGTTAATACTATTCAGTATTTTATTTCTATTTCAATTCATGTCTATACAGTATTAAATTTGTATTTTTTAAAAAAATTAGCATAGAATCTACTTAAATTAAATTGTATTTTTTGATAGAAATTATCAATAACTTTCGAAATTACTTTCAGTATTCAGTAAAAATTTACAACAGTTTAAAACCGAATTTAAATACATTCTTGATGTATACAGTTTGAAATTTTTTAGAAAAAAAATTTTCAGACATGTATCGTTGGCCAAATTAAACAAATATTTAGTTTATGCGGGAGAGTACTAAATGTTTAAACGTTTTAAATATTTCATAGACATACAAATTCACCTGTACTTCTGAATTTCAAATAAAACCGTTACCGTTTTTTTTTTTTTGCAGATATTACGCGTTTCGAATAATATATTATTGAACAGTTATTTGATTATTTGAAGATTATTATGGTATTCAGTTATTTCATAGTATTTTTGATATTGAAAACTATTGTTTTTTTTTAAAAAAAAAAAATATGATTGTAATTTTATTAGTAAGTCATTATTTCATGACTTCTAAGATCGATGTATTATTTAAAATTGTTTATATTTATTTATTATAGTAATCAAAGTTTAAAAAAATAGTTTTTTCTTTATTAATCCTGTTTTGGTACAAACAAATTAAATCAAATCGAATTTTCTATACATAACCAAAAATGTTCTTAACTCTATTTTTCTTTTCTTAAATCATAATTCAAACGATTTGTATCAAAAATATAACGAAGAATACAATTCTATTTAACAAAAAGAAAAGAAAAAACATACAAATCCACCTCTGTAAATATGTATGTACACACATGAGGTGACCTGATGTGTCATAATATAATTATAGTTAAGAGAGAGAACTTGAGAATTCGGCTTTTTACTCAACAAGGGATGCCACAACTGTGCTTTACAGGAGGGAGCTTGTCTATACATTTTTTAGGGGAATACTAAGATAATGTTATACAGCAACCTCTCGTCTTTATAACACTGTTATGTATGTAGAATGTTTGAATATTTCATATCAATCAGTTCGTTTTACTATTTTTTAATCTATATGAAAATATTATTTACATATTGCTATTTGAGATTACTTTCAAAATGTCATTATATATATAATGTGTGTAATAAATTTATATAAATAATTTCTCAATGAAAAGCTTACTTTTCTAGTTATTTAAAAATCAAGATATATTTACAATATTTTTGAATCATTTTTGAAAAAATCTTACTCGAAATAAATTTCAATATTATGAAATATAAACAAATTTGTTAAATTATAAATTATTTAGGAAATTGTTTAAAAAATAAATATCTATTAAATAACATCATATTAAACTAATCAAATAATTTTTCGATTTAAATAAAATAGTCATTTTCATTTCAGTTTCAGTTTATATTTTAAACCTAAAATAGTTACACAATTTAAATAAATATTTTATGCGATAAAAAAAAATAATTATAATTATGGTCATCCAAATGTAGGAGTCACATTTGGATGACCCTATATTATTGTATTTCGTAATGAAATGTATTTTTTTTAATTTAATATTTACTGAATTAAAAAAATACAGTTTAATAATATTAAACAGTATGATATATAAATATATATATATAATGATTAATAATTGTTCGTCGATTAAATCGATATGAAATAAATACACTTACATCGATTTTCATTGATGTACAGAAAACTGAATTGTCCAAACAACACCCGAACGAAAAAATATCCTGTCAAAACATTACCACCCCTTCACAGATGATTACAAAGAGGGGAATTGAACGAAAAATAAGAAAAAAAATCATACAAAGTCCGTCCAACCTTCGAAAATACAGGGGGGCAACCGTGTGAAAACAAAATTAAGGCGAACTTTTGGTCAAATTGGTTCAAATTGGTCGATGCTCTACTATAGCCATCATTCATGTCCATAGAGGATTCGATCCCCTCGCCATGAAACGGACGGTCCCCTATACTATATATATATATATATATATATATATATATATATATATATATATATATATATATATATATTTTTACACACACACAAGAAAATCCCGTGTACTGTGCCCGCCGCCTACGCACAAACAGCCGGTGTACAAAAAGAGAACGTCACACAACAATCATGATGGTTGAACAGAAATGAAAATTGTTACGAAATTGTTTTTCCGTTTTGTTCGTGTGGAAATTCTTGGACGTACGAAAGACCAGTACATTCCACTGCATTCGATTCAGTTATTAGGTTATCCGAACACACTTTGCTTCTTGTACTAGGTGCCGACGCTAAAGCTCGAATTTCTTCACATTCACGATCTCTTTTCATACTATTACACTATTTCTTTTTTGTACGGTTCTCATCCCTCTGGATAACTTGTAGGTCAAATATCAACACCTTCAACACAATATTACTTCGATGCAAGGCAATGTTACTCAACAATATTCTTTTATCAATTATTGTTATTTTATTGAACAAAATTCACAAGTATTATATGAGACGCTCATTAGACAAATCAATTAACTCCACAAAACGAAAATGAGAAAAATTTTACTATTACTGTCAAAATGAATTTCTATTGAATGTTTTTTTCATTTTTTATAACAATGATTAGTTGGAAAATTGAAAAGTGATTTAATTAAAACCTATTGAAATTTATGATCTTCCACAATTGTACATCGAGATATTTATATTTATTTACAATATAAAATTTCAGAACAACAGTATATATGGATGGTTCATTAGCCAAATCAATTAATTACACAAAACAAATGTAGAGAAATTGATAAAATAATATACTTTATTTTTAAAATCTTTTTTAAAATTTAAATTCAAATAAACATTGTAAAATGTATTATTACAGACGTAACTTCCATTTGATGACATAAAATAATATATCCTGAGAATAATCGTTATTATTTTAACATTTTTTTTGCATAACTAAGAGAGTTAATCAATTTCGCAAGTGAAAACAAAAAGGAAATTATTAATATCATTGAATTTATCTTCAAAAACAGTTTTTCTCACAGAAAATAATAAATAATAATAAATAATAATAAAATTAATAAATATCCCTAAAATATTTTTTGCAGACAGAAATATTCTGTCAGTTTTTTCGAAAATAAAATGTGAACAAATGTGATCTTGAGGTTTTACTGGTAATCCTTCGGACGTTGTCTTTTTATTTCCTCAACTTTAGTACAACATCTTATAAAAATATTTGTAATATAAACAATATAACACAAATTAATCACACACACACATCTATATATATATGTTATTTTTTCAGTTATATTATTTATTTTAACAAAAATATTTATGAGTAGTTAATTTAATTTTATTCATTATAACATTAATAAATATAATTCGTAACATCCTGGTTTCAACAAGTCAAATTTATTTTAATCCTTTTGGAATCTTAAATGCCCTCTTAAACCATTGTATTTATGTATCTTGCACAAGTTTCGAAAATGTTAAATAAATTTCTGACTAGAATATTAATTAATCGTCGTTATTTTCATCGGTTCATTTTGAATCTAAATAATATCTATTGACTTAAAACTATTTCGAAATATTTCTCTTTGAAGATATAAATAAACAAATTATTTTAATCGTCTTTACCTGCTGTTATTCAAAAAAAATCATAGTTTCAATAATTGCAGTTTGATTCATAATATTTTCATTTATAAAACAACAAATCATGTCCTTCTCGAATTTTGACATGATGTGTATGAGTAACGCAATTTTTAATTAAATTACCAGTTTCTTGAAAAATCACCATCCTAGAGGACCGATCTAGTTTTAATCCACCCTGGGTGTGGATGTCAGAAATTTAATGAAAGAATTATTTCTGATGAAAAAGAAAAAGCTATGAGGAATTATATAATTTTGAAAGTCAACAAAATAAAAATAAAAATAACGATTATTCTAATGGCATACTGTTTTATCCATTAGTTATGTCATTAGATAAAATCTACATCTGTAATAATACATTTTACAATGTTTATTTAAATTTTAAAAAAGAATCTATATTATTTTATCAATTTCTCTACTTTTTCTTTTGTGGAATGAATTGATTTGCAAATGAGTAGCTCATATATAAAATTCCATTGATATAGTTTTGTAAAATTTCTATTAATAAAAAATTTGAAAATGTTTTTTCCTTCAATAAAATCCAAGTCGTTTTTAAATCCAAACAAAATGTACGAATAGAAAACGAATACATTTTCCAAGACCTGAATTGCTCGGGTTACGCGAATTGTAGCCACGCGTCCAATATGTGTGTGTGTGTGTATAATATAAGAATGTTTGTGTGTACGATTGTACCGTGTATCGGCATGTTAGCACAAATATTTTACGGTCAGGACCAAGGGATGTTTGTCCAGTACAGTGGTTGGCGACCGCCCATACAGACATTTGATTACTTTACTGGTATTTGTGTACAATCTTACACTTGAATTGTTCGGTCACTCATAAATTTAGTTATCGGAGAACAATGAGACGAAGTTGTGATTGAATGAAAAAAAAATATTGTGGTTTATGCTTGATAAAAGATGGTGTTGTTACTTAATTCGCTTTTATTTGTTTCCAATGAAATATTTCATTTTATATAAGAAAAATATAATTGATTTTTTCCTTATTTTCAATTTAAAATGGAAATATTATACATAAAAGAAAATGAACAAGCTTGTAAAAAACTCTAAAAATGTTTTACTTACCGCCAAAATACAAAAACAACTGTGAAAGAAAATAAACAAATTTTAACATTTATTCAATTTAAACATTAAAATTCTTAAAATAATTCTGCTTGTATAAAAAATTCACATAATATTTGAATAAAAAAATATCCATTGGATTGATATATTTTTCTGTGGATGGTACATCATAAATAATTTAAAAATGAAATTCGTTATTCCTTCTGTTTTTCTTCTTTTTTTACTACACCACTTGACTTTTAATGTTAAACACCAATGTAATGTTAATAAAAAAACGTAACACACCCCTCTACATCAAAGTAAACGAGGGTGTTGACTGCTGTAAAGGTGGATAGATACGATAAGATCTTTGGTTCTTTCAAAACTAAGTGTCAAACTTTGTGATAGAATCAAAGACGTTCTTACTGTATCGATGTAGTTGAAACATGTTGAACTTTTCAAGTTTTATAACAGGGTTTTTTTAAATTTATTCAAAAATAATATGAATTTATTCACACACACACATATATATATATATATATATATATATATATATATATATATATATATATATAAGTAGAGAGAGAGAGAGACAGAGAGAGGTAGATATAAATATCATTCGAAAAAATATACAAATTTAAATGTTATAAACATAAAAATCCTTATTTTCAAATTTTAGATTATTATAATAATTATTTATATGAATTGATTAATGAAATCTTACAACAAATATCATTAATCATTGTATAAAAAAAATCAATATGTAATTCAATCCATTTTCAATGTAAATTATTGTTCATTATTTGTAATTTTTGAAAATATTATACATTTAATAGATTTTCTAATATATAAAAATATAAATTTTATAATCTCATATATATAAATTTTTCTAAAAATGTCCATTAACTAATGGATTGTAATGACGTTGAAATAATCGAATTCTCTTATATTTGATCCATACAATGAAACATTTGTATAAATCTTCGAATCACGTCGAAAAATAACAAGGCACAAAAAATCGTACAGAGATGTTTCACATACCACTCAACATAAAGTGACCCGGTACACATCGAAACGATTTGATAGTTTTGAGGAAAAGTCCATAAGCATTATAGGTAAGGACAAGCAAACTCTCTTCGGACATAGATGGGTGGTATACATTTTACGATCGTTTGTCGCGCGTTTTGTAGAGACTCCTTTTGCTGACGTACTCATTGTCATTAGTGATGACCGACAGACAAAGATAAACTTACTACTAGCAACATTGGTACATGTGAGAAAGACACAATTGACGGACAGGTCATCTTCAAAAGATACTTCCTGGGGGACTCGTTGTTTTACTATACGTCGCTGACAGGAGATGCTCGGATGTACTCATTTCATGGTGACACCATTGCCTCTTTACCGGTATGCTATTAAGTGCTTTTGTCTTGAATAGACTTCTTTTACGTCTTTGCGTTGAATTAAGGGTTCTACGAGTGCACTTTCGTCGTCACAAGTTACCATCGTATTTTTCTCTTATAAAATCTTATATATATATATATATATATATATATATATAAAATACTTTATTAATAAAATATTTTTATAGTAAAATTAATTAAAAAATAGTTATGAATAATTATTTAAAATCAAATTGAAAAATAAATAGATTTTAATCGTTTCTTTATATAATAAAGTTAAAATAAAATAATCAATGTGTATTTTATAAATATATGTATGTGTGTGTGATTATATTTGAAATATTTAATTATTTTTTTAGTTCTGAACAATATTTTTTCAATCAAAATATATCTTATAATACAGTTGAACAATAATTCATCTTTTCTATCCAAAAATATTTCGTAACGAAATGTCTATAAATTTTCACAGATTTTCAAATACAAAAAGAGATGAAAGAAATTTTCGCAATATATGTACGAACACTATTATCGTTTAAAAAATATATATAAATTGAATTCGTCAATAAGGTAGTCAGTTGTGAGATCATATAATTTTCTATATAGGCGCGATCTCATAAAGTATCTCGAAAGAAATGGCAACCGCCCTTGACCCGTTCCGTTATAAAAACCCCTAGAGAAATGAGGCGGATGAAACATATAAGGGTATGAGGAATTAGGGTGGTTTATATAGCATACGCCTAATCATCATCTTTTGGCTGACAATAGTAGCGTTAAGCCCGGACTACCGGACCAATGTACGACTGACCGGAGCGACAAGTCCCAAGCCAATACCACTTTTCACTTATATATGTCCTTGGGGGATTTTCTCGTACATATAGTGATAGCCTACGTCGTCGATGATATTATACTTGACTCAGTTTGATTCGACTAACAATAACGAATACAATTTCGATTTCACAAAGAAAATATAATCATAATATATATATATATATATATATATATATATATATATATATATATGTATATATGTATGTATTACAATGCGAGCCAATTTATTGATCACGAATCTCACTATACTATTTTTTATGTAACCTTAACTTGTTATAAATTGTTAGTATGGCAATATTTGAGTAAATATCATTGATTTGAAAATATCATTCAACGATTATTTCTCTTTGATATTTAATAACTTACTAAATCCTACATATTTGTTATTTTTAGAAAAAAAATCCTCTACTTTCATATAATTATATCATTTTTATATACTTTTAACATGTGTATGAGACATTATATATATATATATATATATATATATATATATATATATATATATAAAATATACATATATACATACATTCTGTGAAAAACAGCAAAAAAAGAAACTGATCTAATAAATAAAATATATCTCAATATTCACTAGTACGGTCAAAACACCATCACGTTTGTCCAATAAGCCAAACAAAAACACGTGTAGACAGTATTAAATATATTAAGAAATGTGGTCCATGCGCACATGGCTACAGGAATTTATTCTTTTTATGGTATATTTGAAATCACTATTCTCTGGCGTGAACGAGACCTGAATTGGAATAATCTTAAATGTCTACAACACCCCCCTAACCCCCGGAACAGACGCCCACTTGTGTTGCTATTCTTATCCACCCCCAAAATCGACCCTTATATGCCAATATGCTTTCAGTATTGGGGCTATGACAATAACAAGTATCATATAGTTTAATATATATATATATATATATATATATATATATATATATATATATATATATATATATATATATATGTCTGTTATTTTGCTCTGTTATTGTCAAAATGAATTTCTATTGAATGTTTTTTTCATTTTTTACAACAATGATTAGTTGGAAAATTGAAAAGTTATTTAATTAAAACCTTTCAATATATTTAATAATTGAAATTTATGATCTTCCACAGTTGTACATCGAGATATTTGTATTTATTTACCATATAACATTTCAGAACAACAGTATATATGGATGGTTCATTAGGCAAATCAATTAATTACACAAAACAAATGTAGAGAAATTGATAAAATAATATACTTTCTTTTTTAAAATCTCTTTTAAAATTTAAATTCAAATAAATATTGTAAAATGTATTATTACAGACGTAACTTCCATTTGATGACATAAAATAGTATATCCTGAGAATAATCGTTATTATTTTAACATTTTTTTTTGTATAACTAAGAGAGTTAATCGATTTAGCAAGTGAAAATAAAAAGAAAATTATTAATATCATTGAATTCACCTTCGAAAACAATTTTTATTACAGAAAATAATATATATGTCACCATTGTAAAAAAAGTGATACTAAAACTAATATATATTTTTTTAATAATCCGAATGTACTTTAAGACTATAACTGATTAACATGTATAGATATATTTTTGTTATTATCATTTGATGGTGTTGAATCTAAATTATTAACGAGATTTATTTCAAATATAAAAAGATAAGCATCATTCAAGTACTTTGACACTAAAATGTTAAAAAATTAAAAAAAGTGGACTTAATCACTTTGACCTGTGAACCAACCGTATGTATATATATATATATATATATATATATATATATATATATATATATATATGCATGTATATGTATATATGTATGACTAATTTCAGATTAAATTGAATTGATAATTTAGATAATAATACTCAAACATACTTCCCGGCGCTTCCACCATGAAGTGAAAAGTTACTTATTTGATCAAAATCTATATCAGAATAGAACTATAATGTTATAAAGTCATTATTTATATTTAAAATTTAATAAACTATTATTTTTGTTTAAATTAATAGATTTTAATGAATTTTTTGACTTTATTAAATTCAAGCACATACATATATATATATATATATATATATATATATATATATATATATATATATAGTAAATAGTATATAATTATAAATAATTATTTATAATGAATGATACTAATTGTTTATTATTCTTCATTGCAGTATTTTGGAACTGAGAAAGGAAAAAAGTCGTGATGCTGCTCGATCACGAAGAGGAAAAGAAAATTTCGAATTTTACGAATTGGCCAAAATGTTGCCATTACCAGCAGCTATCACATCTCAACTAGATAAAGCGAGTATTATAAGACTTACGATAAGTTATTTGAAATTACGTGATTTTTCCGGCCATGGAGATCCGCCATGGAACCGTGATGGACCACCACCTAATAAAAGTGTTAAAGGTACGTCGATCATTACAATATTTTATTCAAATTACTAAACGTTAAATTTTTATTTATTTGAATAGAAATTGATTTACTTTATTGTATTTTTTTTAATAGGATGATAGAAATTATATTTAAAAAGGAATTGTCAGGTATTCGCACCCTCTTAAATTGTATAAAGTTTACACATTATTTCACATGTCAATCACAATATATTCATGTGCATACTATGATAATATACATACGTAACACTTACTATATTCACCCTGCTACTCTGCAATCAACATCAACTAACTTACCCCAGAATCCCTATTCCTAATTGATCACAACTAAATTGAACAAGTTAATCTAATCATCCAACATTCCTTACTCAGTGTAGAGACTGAGAATAACTTCAATGTTGTCAATCTGTGTGTTTGAATATATATCGTTTGAAAAGATGACGTGTATGTACATACACACACACACATATATATATATATATATATATATATATATATATAACTATATTTATTTCTTTAAAAATTTTAATAGTAGAAATACATGGTTGATAAATTTCTGACGGACAATCATGTAAAAATAATTAAACGAGATAGAACCGATTTTATTCTATGCACATTTAAAATCTAAAATGTCAAATTAATGAAAATCAAGTTACAGATTATAAAATTTATCCAAATAAATAAAATATGAAATAAATTCTTTTTTAAAAAAATTATATGCACAGAAAAATAAAACAAACTGATCAGTAATAAATTTTATAACATAGAATACAAATATAATTATTATATATGAGACTTAAATAAAAATTGAATCTAAATTCAGTTTTTGCTTTGAAAAGATATCAATAGTAAAAATATATGCATACAGTTTCATACTATAAAAAAGTAATTTAATCATGATTAGTTCATACCAGATTTACTGTTGCAAATTTTTTAAAAACATTTATATATATATATATATATATATGTTTGTATGTATAATAAATATTATTAATACAATTGAACAAAACCATCGAAACCAAAATTCCTATGTAACAAACTTTATTGTCGACTGTTGTAAGAAATTAAATTGTAAACACGCGAACGCACTGCACAGTCTGATGAAATTAGCCAACGCTTATTGTAAACCAAACTGGGTTAATTTACAACTGTAATTCATGTACTTGTGGCCAAGGGCTTTGCAATGGGGGAAAGTTTTGTCTCTCAGTGGAGATTTTAAAGGGTGCGAAGGGACACATTCATGATTTGGATTCATGTGAATTAGAACCTGCAGATTTATATGTAGGTTTTTTCAATCTGAATATATTACATAGATGATATATATATATATAAAAAATCTTTTATCTAAAAATATCAGTATAGGCATTAATAAATTTATAGATCTGTACTTAGTTGCTACGAAAGTATTGTTTTATATTATTTTTTTAATAATTTTCGCACATGAATTATTTTCTATAAATCTTATCAGTTATTTAAAAAAATATAAAAATGATTATATAGACATTTTCTAATATTTCATTATATATATATACATAGATAGATAGATATGGTATTTTCCAATAAAAATATCAAAATTTTAACAGCTGGTGGCAGACATGTTTGAAGTTTTTAACCTTATTTTGACATTTCGACTTAGTATAGCTTGGAAAATTATCATGGAACGTTTAACATTTCAACAACACTTAGAAATTGTGAAAATTTCAATAGACTTATCGAAACTAAAATTTAATGGGTCAGTTATTTTACAAAATGGACTTTTCAATTGGCCACCAAGATTATGTGATCTAATTGCATTGGATTATTTTCTGTGAGGTTATGTGAAATCATTGATTTATGTTGATAAATCACAAACAACAAAAGCATTAAAAATAAACATTGAACGTGTAATTCATGAAATTTAATCACAATTATGTGAAAGAGTAACTAAAAATTGGACTAAACGAATGCATTAAGTCAAGTGAAGTCGTGGTGGTCATTTAAGTGAAATTTTATTCCATCATTAGCACTTTAGAATACTGAAGCGCTTATTGAAAAACACTATATAATGTAAGTAAAATTGCAAAGATCTGTTTAAAAACAATCCGTTGAAAAAAAATCAGTATCAAATTAAAATACAAAGATGTACAACTTAAAACAATAATATATATATATATATATATATATATATATATATATATATATGTACAGTTGTAAATGAAGAAGGGATGAAACATTTTCAACTACAAATAATTGCATGGAGTTTACAGACTGATTAGGGGTGTTCCTATTTATACCGATAAAGTGGCTGTACGAATAATAAGTGAGTTAGCGGCCAGAGTTTGTTCATTTCATTTTATTTGAATTTAAAATCAACTTAATTGCCAGGGATATCAATTTAGCGGCTTATTGTGACGGTCATACCTTTGCATCGATACTAAATAAATATATTGTTTTCAACCCTGTGTGTTTATTTCAAATAAATTCGTAATTTACCGGTTTTAATTTTTTAATTTAATATTCAGTTTGTACTGTACACGTTTGTTCGTTTTATTTACTTTTTATATTCATTTAGTTGTTTATTTGATTGTGTTTTTCTACATTTATATATTTATTCATATCTATATATAATTTTATATATATATTTAATAAAAACATAATTCACATGTAGTAAATATTTAATAATAATTGAATTTTCCATATTAATTAATTATTCATTTTTTCATTAATTAATTAATTAAAACAAGTTTTATAAAATGAAACTAGTTAATTGAAATTGAAAATAATATATAAAGTTCTTGTACAAATACGTTTATATATATTTTTTAAAAAAGTTTAAATCTGAAGTTTAATATCAAGAAAATGTTTTGTGTCTGTTATTTATTTATTATATGAATTCATTCAGTTACTGTTTGACATTTGGTAGAAAGTAGTACTCACCTTCAATTTGACCAGAGTGATGTGTGGGTACATTTATTGAATTATCTGTAGACTGTTAAAGTTAACTAACTACGTGTCCAGAATTTAACCTGAACCCTTAATGTTACAAAGACAACATACAATACCACTAACGAATATCGATGTGTGTATGTGTAGGCAATGAAAGTGCATTTTTGACGATTTATCTTTCAACATGGTTTAAAAAATATATATAAATTTCGATGTCTTTGAACTTTTTTTATAAAAAGTATAGTACATTTTTATTACATGCTTTGAATTAGAATTGAAATTGAAGTCATCATTTTTAATTCAAATATAAATTATTTTAATACTTATATATATATATATATATATATATATATATATATATATATATACCAGATTATTAAACAAAGATTACGATTAAATACTTCCAATTAAATTGGTGTTACTGAAGGTCCTTTTCCTTAATAAGTTCATGTTAAAAATATATTTCGTAAAATTGTATCACAAATGGAACTAATATAAACGCAACAGGACCTATAAAGTCAATTAGGTCATATTGCATTCATCATATAGCCTCCGGTATTAATACGCAGTGACGCAATCAACGCCAGTGTGCAATATTGAACGGTAAATTTCATATAATAGTGTCATTTTTATTCTTTACCCTGAGATTATTGACTGTCATAGTATTGACCCTCTTGGCATGTAATCTAAAGCTTCATCAATATATAGGCTTATTGTTATTTGTTACCCTCTATGTCATCGAGCTTATATCTAAAAATATCAGTATAAACATTAATACATATATAAATCTGTACTTAGTTGTTCCGAAGTATTGTTTTCTATAATTTTTTTCATAATTTTCGTACATAAGTTAATTTTGATAAATCTTATCAGCTTTGAAATAATATAAAAATAATTATATAGATATTTTCTGAATTTCATTGTTGTTTTTCTTATTATTTAGTTATTCTAACTTCAAGTCTTGTAAAATTTCAACCACGATGTCGTTTTTCACTGCCGTTTTTCCGCATTTCATGTTCTTTATTGCATACTTTACTCCACGTGTAAGCATTTTTGGTATTCCATCTTGATATGTACATTCTTTCTTGTACTGTGGAATTTGTGTCATTTTTCAAACATTTTCAATATAATTTTCGAATATATATATAAACGTGAATAAAATTCAAATCTTGACTAAAACAATATTCATAAACATTTCCAAAAAGTTTCAACTATTGAAAGTAATTAATATTTCGAATCATTCCAAATACATATATTAATACTTTCGTTTTATAAATAAAGCAATGAGTAGTGAAACGTAATAAAAACCTTATTTCAACTGAACGTATGTGTAAATCACAAGGAGTGGCATTTTCAATCAATTACAGTAGAGAAGGAAAAAATAAATAAATGCCATTTCGATTGACGCCACGTCTTATACACAAACAGTGACACGTTGGCTCTTACTTGACGTTGTAGCATACAAAGAACCATTGTTTTTTCGTGTGCTTTGACTATCAAGTATGTTCACTAAACAAAATGGCTGCCACCTGAAAGATGTTTAACATTCAGATGCAGTAGTAAACGGTAGTAGGCTTTACCCATGACGTGCACATAGAGAGAGTCAACATGCACAATCGTCAAAGTTCATGAGCAAATAATTGCTATGGCCCGTTTTATTTTTATTTCAAAACATTTATATATTGCATATGTGCACATGTTAAATACACAAACAAAAATACAACAAATACACATTCATATATATATATATATATATAAAATTTAAAACAGACAGACTATCCTTCATTCTAATATATTTAAATTAATGCATTTTTAGTGTAGAATATCTTTAAGTACGAATTGAGAATGGGAAAAAAAAATAAAAATCAAATCTTGTTTTTTATTCTCATTTGAATCTTTATCAACGGATTAAAGTTCGCAACAGGTGTATTTAAGAATTTTTATAACTCCCTTTCAATGTTCAATAATTTTCATTATCTTGAAAATATACTGTATATTAATTACATACTTATAAATCATTTCATGTATTCAAAAATACTTTCCTTAATATATTTATAGCTTTATTACTAAGAAAATTTATCACAGAAATAATGACGTTATTAGTAAAAAATATTTTAAGTTAATTTTATTGCAAAAAAAATTATATATATATATATATATATGTATGTGTGTGTGTATTATAGATGTTTGAAATAAATATTGATATAATAAATATATTCGTTAATAAATACATACACATGTACGGAAATATATGATTAGAATCATTATGGCGACACATCATGTCTATACTGCAGAGCAAATATTGACCGCAATAGAGAACGTGTCACCCCGAATTGTGATAATAAGCTATATTAACAAATATATTTGTACACCCCTTTCAGACTTCTCTAATATTCCGTCTATGGTATTATAATATTCTCCCGTTTCCACGATGGACTTAATAAAAGTCTTAATGACAAATATTACAATTGCATTCTTGAAATGATTTTTATATTTTCTACGACGTTTTATGATCAATAAATTTATAAATATATTGATTTGTCTTCTATATATCTTTGAAATAATTTTATACACATTATTAATTGTGTATATTGTGGCACGGTCCATGGCCCGAAACTTGAAGTTGATTTTATTCAAATACATTTTTAAAACGTAGTAAATTCTAGTAAAGAATATTTTTTTTAAATTTCTTTAATTTTGAATTTTGTTATAACATTTGATAATAATACCTCAGATTAATGTATTTTTTAATTTTTGTACATTCATTAAAAAAAATATATATAACATTTAAATATTAGGTTGGCAAGTATCTCCCTTCCGCTTTTTTTTTTTTTTTTTTGTACATAGCTGCGAAATTCAAAAGACCAGAAGGCGGAAGGGAGATATTTGCCAACCTAATATTATTTTCGAATATATATAAAATACCTTAAGCATTGAAATCACTTATAGAAAATGTTTCGAAATAAAATATCCAAATAATTATTTAAAGATACCAAAAAGATATAACATTAATAAACATAGACACATACTCATACACAGACATATATATATATATATATAAATCATTATAATCATCAAACTTTTTTTGCCCATTGCTAGGTAAAGGCATCTCACCAAACTTTCTACTTCGAACTATCTAGTGTCTTTCTCCTCTATTCCATATATGGAATATTTTTTATATCTATCCTATATTATATATATTTATATATATATATAGAGAGAGAGAGAGAGAGAGAGAGAAAGAGGTCTCTTATGTACTTTTTTCATATTTCTGGGTTCTCAATCACTAATTTTTCCTGTGAATCTGCGGTCTTCTCTTCATCTCTCTCTCTGTCTATATTTATATATATATATATATATATATATATATATATATATATATATATATATATACACAAATACTCTATATGTATATAGTTAAACAATTAATAAAGATGACTCAACAATAACGATTACAGTTTCAGCTCATACATACCAAAGAAATGTGTATGACTCAAAAACAATAGTTTATTTTTAGTACGTCTAAATATTTATTTATAATTCGCCAATGATATCACGTATATTGAATATAATATCATTATAATTCCTCAGCATATGTTTGGGTTTAGATCTATTACAAACTATTTAATATTCCTAAGAAAAACAAAAACCATTATTTTCTATGAATAAGTTTAAATTTTAACTTTATATATATATATATATATATATATATATATATATATATATATATATATATATGTATGTATGTAACTAATATAAATTCAAATCACAAGTAAATTTCTTATAGGAAGTCCCTTGTTAAGAAATACAAAATATTGATTGAAATAAAAAAATAATTTAATATAATAATATGTAACTTGATTATAACAAATACTGTAAATAAATAGTAATGAACATTTCAGTTCTACATTGCACGTGCAGTTAAATATTTTTTTTTTATATTTTGTTATTATCACGAGCTGATTTTCTAAACTAAAAATATTTAATTACATGCTTTAGTTAGAAAGTTCATATTTTTATATACAACCATATTCAATCATGAAATCTCCCTTACATTCACATTCATTATTTGAATAAACGTAATAATAATTTCGAATTCTCAATTTTTCGATATATATTTTTTTACGATTATTGAAAAAAGCATAGGTAAGAAATGTAATTGAAAACAAACTGAGATTATTTTGTTAATAATAAATGTTGTCTTATTAAAATTATTACTTAAAATAAGTTTAAAATTAATATCTGTATATGTAATTAACCACTTTCTTATTATATTTTATACTTACTAAAAATTACTAACTGAAAAAGATTAAAAATTATGTCAAAATATATTTGCAATTGGAGTAAAAAGTTTATCTTAAAAGTATCATAGTGTTAATGTAGCATATTGTCAAAATATTGTAGATCCATTTATCATATCATAGATAAAGTTAGTTCTGACAAACGCTCACAGCTAGGCACCATATTGATACAACAGTATAATAAATTGTCACAAGCTTTATATAACATGGCCACCAATACACTATCTACAACTGACCACCATATGTGCTATTATTTTTGTATGAAATAGTATAGATACGTACAGTATTTTTTACCCTAAACATTTTAGTTTCTAGTTTTACATCCATCGTAATAGAAATAAACACATTCGATATGTATTATTTGTTATAATAACGTGGTTCAATAACATAGGGAGGCAAACGAATTTTTGTAACTTCTGTTTCTTTGAAATATAATAACAATTATATTTTTTATTTTTGCACAATAAATTTTCTAATAAATACTGATTGTTGTCTAATTATACATGCATTCAAATAGTTTATATTTTAATGGCATCAAACTGATTTTACAAAGTATTTTTTAAAAAAAAGATGTCTACCTAAATGTACAACTGAATATATTTTTTCATTTCAGGAGTACAGTCTCGGTCCAGAACAGCAGCTGGTATGGCAATGGATATATTTGAACAACATCAGGGAACACATATTTTACAGGTATGTTTAATTGTAATATATATATAAGTGTGTATATACAATTAAAACACAATTATTGTGTATTAAAATATCAAAAATACTTTTCGATATTCTATTATTATATTTATTTTAACACTGAAAAATTAATACTGAAAGATTTTATAAATAATATTTGTCTTTTGGTCTATCTCTTTATTTTCTAAAAATCCTTCTATACAATTTATAATTTATAATACATGGTAAATAATCGATTTTCTTAATATAGATTTTCTGAAAAAAAAAACATTATCAATCAGATTTACTAAAACCATTGTAAGTTTTTTTATAATTCTATAAATTATAATTTAATATCGGATTCTTGATTATTACCTAGATATGTATCTTCATTAAATACTATAATAAAAAAATATACTTTTAATATATATTTATTTTACACGAACATATATCAATAATTTAATACCTTTTCATTCTGTTGTTATGTTATTTGATATGTTTATCAACTTAAAGAACTATTTGAGTTATAATTAATAATAAATTAGTATGTTTGAATAACATTTTTAAAATAATTCTATATTTAGTGGTCGTAAAGATCCTCAAAAAAATTTCCAAATTTATGTTAAATAAAAAAATCTCTTTAAAATATCATCTTCGGTCAATCTCTGTAAAAAAATTGATATAAATATTATATTTTATAATATAATTAAATTGATTCTTATCTGAAAATGTTATTTTTATAAAACAATATTTTTTAATATACCTAAAACGTATTAAATGCATTTTTTCAACTTTACTGAACTAGTGATTATAAATGTTAAATAATAATGAATAATCGCGAATAACTTAATGAATTTCTAATTACGGCAGGTAACAGATAATAATGTTTCATTATAGAAAGAAATCGTCTAATACCCTATAACAGTTTGCTGGTTTTTCATACTTGGTGATATGGGTTTAGCTTTTTACTAAATATATTCCTATCACGCCACGAAAGCCATTCTTTATCTACGAAGGGGAACAACTGTCAAGGAACAACACATAGGCTTCTTCATCTTTCTCTTTACTCTTTTTCATCTTACAGTTGCTTTGAACTTCCTATATCCGTCAACTTGACCTATGGTATGAGACACTGAAACCATTATGAACAATATCAATAAGAAACACTAAATTGTATATATATATATATATATATATATATATATATATATATATATGTATGAATGTGTTATTTTATTTTATATAAAGTTCTTCCTTTTATATTCATTTATATTATCGAGAAATTTATTTCATAATTTATAAATGAAAAAAAATGATTCTATGTTAAAAACGAAAATTTTAACGACACTATCCAATTTTAACACTGATATATAAATATTTCGTTTTTAATTAAATAACCAACATTATTTAATAACCCGATCAATAAATGACACTTTTAATACGATTTGATTTTATAAATTTTCACTGGACATCAACATTTCTAACTCTCATATTTATTCGTAAATTTTATTCCAGTATTCTTGTTTGGAATATAAATGATCGAAACAGTTCATCGACAAAATTAATTTATCGACTATTTATTGATTTTTAAAACGTTTATTTATTTTTTTATTACATTACGATAAATTTAAATACAAATAAATAGTTTCCCTGTTCATAGTTTCAAACTTCATGTAATTGTGTATTCCGTTCCAAATATTTTTCCTCAAATATATTAATAAAATGAAAAATACCTAACAGAATACCATGTCAAGTCACAAATCTATTTATTAATTACATTTTTTTCATTTTAATATTAAATAGAAAAAATATTTCTTGTTATTACAAGAAATATTTTTTATATATTTATAAAAAATATTTTATATTTATAAAAAAATATACAATGAATATTTTATAAATATTTTATATATTTATAAAAATATATAAAAAAATATATTTTTTTATATATTTATAAAACGATATACAATGTTCAAAAAAGTGACTATTCATTATTATAACTAATACAAACATAGAGTTTAATTTCAATATTTGCATAAAAAATTTACACATGTTTTATATAATTTATTAATATTTATCGCCATTTATTATATATATATATTTAAAAATGTAAACTTTAATTTTTATAATTTTTTTTTCAGTCATTAGATGGGTTCGCTCTGGCATTAGCAGCTGATGGCAGATTTTTATACATCTCCGAAACAGTATCTATATATTTAGGTTTATCACAGGTAAGCAAAGAATATATATATATATATATATATATATATATATATATATATATATATATATATATATACACCAATATATACAAAATTTATTCAGTGATGTTTTTATCATTTAAAATTAAAATTAAATTTAACATGAATTTCGTAATGTATATTTTTTGTGAAAAATATTTTAGCACTATATAATTATTCAAAAGAATAAAATCTTAAATATGTATATTTTATATATATATATATATGTGTGTTGTGTGTGTGTGTGTGTGTGTGTCATTGAATGAGCATGCTATAGATTTTGTAAATTTCAATAGTTAACACGCATTGGGATAAATTAAAGGGTGGTAGTGACATATTGGATACAATCATAACCATACATACCTAATGCCATACTCATACAAATGAGCTTTGATATAATTCAATGCACGAATAATATACGTTTGTAGAAAATTGACTCTTAATTAACGTAGTAGGGCGAAATTTTTGTGTAGATTTTCATGTTAATTTCAAACCAGTAACAAATATAAATATTAAACTAATATAAATAAATACTATAATTTTTTTCAAAAGGCAGACTTTCTATCCTAATTGTAAAAGTTATAATTTGAAAAATATATACACAATATATAAATTTTAAAAATTATTATATTAAACTACTAACAGTTTTATTTTATTATTTTCTGTCATTATATATAGGGTCAGCTAAATGATACTTAGATTTGTGTTTTATTAAAAAGAAAATAAAAGAAACTATACACATGTTTATTTTTAATAAAACACAAATCTACGTGTCATATTTAGTTGATCCTATACAATAAAATGTACATGTTAAAAGGTTGTAAAAAAATATCTTGCAAAGTACTATAAATAAAAAAATATCAATTTAACTATAATTATATATATATATAATTTTGAACCTCTGTTAATTAAAAAATAGATAACATTTTTTTGGGTTTTCAACAAAAATCTCTTACATCTTTTTCTCTTAATTGTTTCTGTGATTTTCATATTATTTAGCATTCGATCAATAATTCCGTTTATCTCTATTATATTTTCTATTTATAATATACATCTCCCATTTTCATTTCAAACTCTATTTCTTCTTATTACATATCTACCTTTTTTGTACTTATCTTTTTTATAATACATATTTTCTAAATATTCTGAAATCTTTAATTTCATATTCATAATTAAGTGTTAATATTTTACTGATCGAAAGCTTGTTTCCCAATGAAAGTAGATATTTTGATTTAAATATTGAAAAACACGAAATGAAAATTTCGTATGAAGTATTTTTTTAATGAATTCTACAAGAGTTTTAAAAAATCGTAGATTTATCGCGATTGGTTTATTTTTTTTATATAGAAATACTCATCGTATTTTAGTGTAAAGTAAAAAGTTTATATTACTTTTTTAAATTGTTTTACCTGATTTTTTTATGATTTTTCAGGTTTTTTCAAATGTGATAATATATTCATTTTATGTATGTACATATATATATATATATATATATATATATATATATATATATATATGTATGTATGTATGTATGTATGTATGTATGTATGTATGTGTGTGTGTGTGTGTTTACGTATATATGGGGATTGAGGGATGATTATTACTAATAGTAGAAAACATCTAAGTTGGTACCTCGAAGGCATTTTTATTAATTGTTTCCAACTATTTGTTATAACATTATTATAAACGTACATCAACAAAAATACAAGGCAATATAAGGCATACATGTGATGTTGCCAGACTTTACGTTGACAGAAGGGAAAACGGACCAATGCAGAACTGTTCGTTCTTTCGTCTGAGCCAACGTTCGTTGTTCATTAAGGATGTTGAGCACGACACGCTAGAGAAATACGTGACGTGCATTCGAGTCAATTCCGCAGCGTCAAATGAAAATGTCTACCCTCTTTTCTTCTCTCGTAGGTCGGTCTCACTCGAACATCCGATATTCACGGATACGTTCATACCGTTTTAACACAATCTAACGCAAATACAACACAAGAAAATATCACCACTATTTCTTTATTATCTAGCATTTCTCTCTTATTAACGGACAACATCGATTATTTTATTCGTTGTCTTCCTTTATAAGTTCCATCATATTTTCCATACATTGGTTCAAGTATATTTATCACAAATATTCGTTATATCTCCTCTACAATATACAAAATGATATATCTATCCTCCATTCGGCGTTAGTACACGAATTTGTTTTCGTCTTACCAACTGAACGTATGTATAACGAAAACGGGAGTTCCTGCTACCATCGCCATCATAATATTCGGGAGCTACTGGTGCTCGTTCTACTGGTAGCAAACCGTTTCTGCTAGCTTTTTGTACGTATTAAAGGGTATATACGATATTACATTGTATGTATATACACCTTTATATAGGGTGGCTCAAATAACACTGAAAGATAGTAAATGATAGTAAAAAAGAAAATGTATGTCTAAGCCTTTCAGTCTCATTTGGGCCACCTATATGTGTGTAGATACATTACATGTATATATTATGGTAGACAGTCCACTTATTAGGCCTATTTGTGTGTACTTATATATATATATATATATATATATATATATATATATATATATATATTACTTGAATATTTCTTTGAAATGTTTCACGTAATATTATATGAATGTCATGTATTCTCATATTCAAATACTCCTCTCGGAATATATTTAAAAGAAATTTTATTTTTATTACACACACACACACACACACACACACACACACATATATATATATATATATATATATATATATATATATATATATATATATATATATATATATATATATACATAAGCAGTAATTCGTACTTGAGAAAATGAAAAAATCAAATGTATTTTTGTACCAACGTAAAAAATAGCAACATTATTTTCTTTAAAAGATCATTACACATTTTAAGTGATGCATTTATTTAATTTCAAAACAGTCTTCAAACTTGAAGATTTTTACAATTTTAATATACGTAAAATATTTTTTATGTTCCACATTTTTTAAAAAATAACTTATTAAAATTTGTCATGTCTGGATTTGTGTTTTATTAAAAATAAACATATATATATATAGGGTGGTGTATAGGGAAATATGTGTATAGTTTCTTTTTAATAAAACACAAAAGTAGGTGTCATATTTGGATGACCCTAAAATAAAAAAAGATTTATATAAAATGATCAAACAATGCAAATTTATTTAACTAATAAAATTCCTTACAAATTGAAAATTTAGTCATTCAATTCATATTCAGTTATTAAGCCCTGTGACTGAATCTTATTCGAATTGAAATTGAATAATAAACAAACAAAAATATACCTGTCGTTCAAACACATCTTTTCCAATAATCTCACTAAATTTATTGATGATTTTTAATTAATCGTAGGTAACAAAAATCCTCTTTGACTTTTTTCAACATTTTAATATAAAATCAATGGATGTTTCTTTCGAGAAAATCGATTTAGAGATTTAAGCCAAACTCAGTCATTCGGCGCAGAGTTGTTGCAACTCGCCCCCGCCAAACAAGTACCGGAATTTTTCCTCGTTCAAGCATTTCTTTTTTTTTCGATTGCTCAACCGCATTCATTGATAGTTTCTTCTCAGTTACATTTGATATTCTTCCAACAAAACAAACTTACACATTTAGTTGAGCACATAACATTCATAAATGACATTACCGAATTTGGAAAACAACGTATTCAGTACGAGTACACCTAAATGTTTAGTTCAGATTATAAAAGGTTATTTTTCAAAAAAATAAACACAAGTGTAATACAAACGATTTTAAGTCTAATTTTTTTCTTTTCTAAAATTATGCATCCATCATTCCAATTCTATTATATAGTATTTTATAGTAAATATATAATTTATTTATATTCTTTACACCATTTTAAGATCATTTTTTTGTGAATATTTTAAACTTAAACTGTATTTACATTGTTTTATTTAGTTATTTAATCGTATACCAAAGATTGATTACATTAAAATTTTAGTCCTACGTAAAAAAAGTCACACGTATTGTCAGACTGGTGGGTTCATACTTTTCAAAAAGGTCTTTGAACTTTTGTACATTTTGTCGGATATCCTTATCAAAATGTAAAAAGATTCTAATCAATTGAAGAATGATGACGTATTGTGATGTGCGTGAAGTATATTGATATGACATCCGGCTGTTGTGCAAAGGTTATTGAAACCATAAAACACATGCACGTTTATTGTCTCTTGTTGTCTGTTGAGACAATGGAGCTTTAATGATTACCGCTTCGAATCTCGTTTTCGATTGATCTAACAAATATATTTGATAAAAATAATATTTTAAGGAATTATTTAAATAATATTATATGTATATGCAAGCATTTATTTTTGTGGGAATATTAACGACTATTAGAAAATCGAAATTAGTTAAAACAACAGCTATTTTATTTAACACAAAATATCGATTATCCCAATATCTCAAATTTTTTAAAAATGTTTAATAATTATCATCATTTCATTCGATAGCCATATTATTGTTATCAAAATACTAATTATAAACTTTCTCCCTCATATATATATATATATATATATATATATATATATATATATATCTATATATATATATATGTACCAAAATATTTAATATAAGTGTAAATTTCGCACCCTCCATGCCCATTAAGAACAATTGTAATCCCATGGATATTGTAATTGAATTGAGTGACTACATTCTGACATTATTGTTGATTTCAGGTTGAAATGACCGGTAGCAGTATATTTGATTATGTGCACCATGCTGACCACGCCGAAATGGCCGAACAGCTGGGTTTAGGTTTAGCTCAAGGGCAAGGTTTAGCATCGCCAGGAAGTGCAGCGTCCGAAGAAGGGGCGTCCGCTACCGGTACAAATAACCCGGATGGTGAGTTGATTAAAATTATTTTCAATAAATTTATTTTAATATTATTTATGTGTGATACAAAATTGATTAAGCTTTGTAGATGTATATTAATTATAAGTATTGATATTTTATATAAAATAACAAAAAAAATTGTACTGTTTCTACAATTTTATTGAATATAACGAATAGATTAATTATAAAAAAACTATATATATATATATATATATATATATATATATATATATATATATATGAAAAGAAATCTAATAATACACACATATTGTAATTTTGTGATAATAAAACACACTGACGAAATTAAGTTATAATATGGCACAGCTATTAAACTAGTGATCGTTGTTTATTCTGAGAACCGTTCATTTGACCTTTTTTGGGACATACGTACATGTATAATTTACATATTTTGTAACCGTCATGATCGACATGCCGTCGCCATTACATTGTCTATGTATGTCTTCACATGCGTGCCATTAAAATGGCCGCCATGTGACAACAAACACCGTTGATCGTATCAGGGTTATGTTAATTCTGTCGATGACACTGTTCTTAAATTGTTTTTCAATTTTTTCTCTCTATTTAATATAAATTTGAAAAATATTTTCTCAATGACTGATGATATTACATTGATATATACACTTGTATAGTATTTAATTAGAATCATTTATTCGTTACTTAATAGAATTTTAGGATTATTTTGACGAATATTGTGCTCTTACTCATTAGTATTCAGTAATAATCTAATTATTTATTTCATTTAAAATTTTCTTTTTTAAATCAACGTGAATTTTATTTAAATATTAATATTTTTTTGATTTATAAATCCAGCTATTTAATATTTTTTCTATTGAATAAATGTTGACATATAATTTAGTAAGTATTTCGGAAATACATTAAAATCATCTTTATTATAGTTTGGATATAGCTTAAATATTGTAAATAAAGTTTATAAACATCTAAATTTTGTTAAAATAATAATTAGGTAGTTAATTGGAAATTTAATGGAATATTTTTCTTTTATGACAGAAATGATTACACATTAAAAATCAAATTGGAAAATTACAAAAAATTAATTGGTAAAAATTCTCTTTTTCATATAGATGTTTCACTTCAGATTCTAAAATTTTCAAATCACTGCTTTTCTCAATGAATGCTTTTAAAATCAGA
>CP092097.1:3645000-3690000 GCA_029203775.1 Neoneuromus ignobilis
ATGAAGTAGAAGAAAGTGTAAAAATAAGAGGGCACAATGGCCCATCTTTAATCAATGCAAGGAATATTGTAATGAGCCCTGCTTCATCCTCTTGTCATTCTACAACTCATGCTATACCAGTTACAGATCCAAATAGCACCAGTCCAAAAATATTAGCGAATTCACATGAACCTGAAAATGACACAACAACTCCTGGAACATCTGTGAAAGATTTAGAACATGCAATGTCTAAACATTTGCCTGCTACTATTGTAAACAAAACTAGCAAAACTTCACCGACTGTAGCATCCCATCAACCAACTGATTTTAGTACAGATGCTTTATTAAAACAACAACAACAAAGAAGTACGATTCAGTGGATCGGTGCACACCATCATTTTAATCACCTCAATCATCATCAACAATTACAACATGCTCAAGCAGCCGCTGCAAGTGGAGGAGCACCTCTACCTGCTTCAGCACTTTTACGACAGCTGTACGCTAATCGTGAAAGTGTGATTCGTGCCAATGTTCATGGTACAAGAACAGGAGGAGGAGGAACTTCTTGGAGTGATGTTAATCAAGTCGGCCCGTTACCAACACCACCCGGAAGCGAGGGATCATCGGCTTATGGAGAACATCAGTTTGTTCATCAAAAATCCAATAACGGAACCGGTTCTGATGCATTTGGTAGTCTTGTTTCATCATATTCTACAGGAGGAACTGGAGGATACTCGATGGATTATCACTCAGCTATGACTCCTCCTTCTTCTGTCTCTCCTAGAGACAAACATCAACTTCATAGTGGAGTTTCATTTGATAGTCCTGTATATTCTGATGTACTAAGACATCAGTATTTAGGAGGGAGTGGAGTTGGCGTTAGCGATAGTCCTGCACAACCGTTACCACTCAAACCGCAAGTGTATTCTGCAATGCATCCAAGTGCTCTGGATGCAGCTGCAGCAGCTTATGGTTCATTAGATCAGTCACAATTCTATCACCATGGCCCTAGTGCGGCTGGATTCCATTTATATCATCCTGCAAACAAATCAACATCAGGAACACCCACAGGTAACTGGTATTCTTCGTCATAGTCAAGATTAACTTAACGATACAATTCGCGAATATATAAATAAATTTATAGTCTTACGTTCGTACTTAAAGCGATGTACATTTTTACTCTTTACACTCAATGACTTTTGACAGTGTCTTGGTTTTTGAAGTGGGTTTGGCTCTTTGGTGCTAAAAACTATAAGAAAGTAAAAATGACACTTCGCAAATGAACATTGTGATTTTAGTCTATCAAACTTTGGGAACATCTCAAGCATCTAAGTATACATGTATGCATATATATATATATATATATATATATATATATATATATATATATATATATATATATATATATATATATATATATATATATATATATATATATATATATATATATATATATATATATATATATATATATATATATATATATATATATATATATATATATATATATATATATATATATATATATATATATATATATATATATATATATATATATATATATATATATATATATATATATATATATATATATATATATATATATATATATATATATATATATATATATATATATATATATATATATATATATGTATGTATGCATCTGTATCTATCTGTATGCATCTGTATGTGTGTGTATGTTTGTGTGTGTATGTATGTGTATGTATGTGTGTGTATGCATATGTGTGGGTATATGTATATGCATATATGTATATATAACAGATCCACATAAGAATATATGCATAAAATGCTTTTGACATTCCTAACTAAATTATATGATGGACATTTTTGTTAATATATTATATACTGGTCTTACTTGTAGTTAACTCAAGTAAGATTTGTTATTTGCTAGTATTATGATAACATTTTTTTATGATTAAATCTATTTATAATTTAAGAAAATTTTACATGTAATCTGCATTAAATACACTTCTATTTCTTTTTCAGTGTTTACAAAAGGGATCGAATCAAAAAGTTCTTAATCTGAGTTTATTTTAACTAAATATAATAGGATAGTATATCTAAAAGTTCGTTTCACAAAATATTTTTTGGAACTAAATACAATGTCTCAAATTCTATCATTTAAAAATGTTTCTCTTCTATCAAATTTTCAATATTTATTATTTGAAATTTTCATTTCAGTAATAATGATTAATAATTTAAAATAATTTCCCACTAATTCATTGAAAAACATTTTATTACTTAAGACTGAAAATAACATTTATGAATAATATAATTACAGTAGATATTTCTAATTATTTCTTTTGTGTAATATCTTCTATAATTTATTTCATTTCCTACAACATAATCAGTATTAGAACTTTTTGATCATTTATAGTTTTACTCAAGACTTTAAATTAAAACTTATGATGCTGAAATGAAATGAATTTTTTTTCATTGTCAGACTATGTTCATATAAATTAACAATTTTACAGAGGCATACTGTATGTAAATATGAATATTAAAAATATTGGATTTTATACAAATTCATTCAGTTATTTTTTTTGCACACAATGAAAACTAGCATTCATAATATTTCTTTACCATAAAAATGTATTGTAAAATACTTTAAAAAATTTTGTATTATTATCTGATGGAGATGTATCATTATCTGATAGAGAATATTTCTCGAAAAAAACGAAACAAAATACTAATTTGTGATATTGCGTTATATACACAAAAAAATGAAACTTTGTTAAAGTTTTAATACCAATAGCCAAAAGTTAACATTTCTGTATTAACATTATAGCAGTGATTATTTTTTAATCACAAACAGAGACATTGAAATATTTGTTAATATGTACAAAATCTAATAAAGTTTGTCATCGTGCTATGAACTTAATTAAGCATCAAAAAATAGCTATTGCGATATGAAACAGTATTTGTGACCACCTAAAAAGTGTTGTAAATATTACATTTAGATAGTCCTCTTAATAAAGCTAATATTAAAAAAAAAAACATATTAATTAGATTAAATAAGTATTGTATTATTAACGAATATCAACGCATGCATTATTAACTGTAGAAGTATTTAAAAATAGGTATTTTTTATGTTTTTTATTACTTTTTCAAAAATGTAGTTTATTATGAAATTGTTTTCATTCAAATTTTTTTAAATCATTTAATATTTGAAAGTGCATTTTAAATATATAAATGTATCTGAGACATTCTCTTAAAAATATGTTTTTATCTATCCAAAGAATTTGTTATATTATGACTTTTCAATTATTTAATATTCGCTTTACTTAAATTCTGCTATTTTATGACGTCATGACAATGATTTGTGTCCATAAAATTTGTATGTAATTCTTAACCACAGTATATTGATGATTATCAATGTTATTTGTATTTTCGAATAGTTTTGTTATTAATTGAATATTATTATATTTACGTATATTATATAAAATGTAAGTTTAATATACTGATTGATTATTTTTTAAAAAAAACAATTATACATATCATTTTCATTTCATTTTTTTTTTCACATGGTATATAAGGAAAACAAGGATTTCATTTTTTCTATAAAACTCTGCTTTTATATAATGTAAAAATGTTTAACATCAGGATCCCCTACAAAGGTAAACGAGAAAATACTGTTTTCTGCTTGAAATGAAGGTGTTGCATTATATACATGCATTAAAAGATATGCCAAAGAATAAATTCTAATGATTACTTCACAAATAGCAGAATTGATATATCAGCCTGGTGTATGATAAAACCAAACAAAATTGATTTTATGTAAATGCTATGACTGTAAAATGATTTAAGTTATACGTATACAAAAGTTGTTTCAAAATTTTTCTAACCAGTAATATATAATAAGTTTGTTGCATTAATTATAGACTATTTTTTATGAATACAAAATGATCAGTAATAGTTAAGTTACCTTTTTGAACTTTAAGTTTTGTTATAATGAAATTAAATCAGTAGACACTAAGTTACGTATTCTCTGTTCTCAAATAAAAAAATCTAAAACATTTGATAAATTTGTTTTCAAATACTGAACATTACATTTTTACACTTCAACAGTTCAAAAAGTTGTTTTTACATGTAAAAAGAAATAGTTAATAAGCTTGTCATAATTAATGTATATTATTTGTTTTTATTATATATATATATATATATATATATATATATATATATATATATATATATATATATACACATATACATATATACACACACATACATACATACATGTATACATATAAATGTGTGAATAAAATTTGATTAAAATCAATGTTTTAGATTGTTCAAAGCAGTTAAGTTTACAATTACTGTTTTTGGATCATATTAAAACTTGTACAAGTATTATATTATTAAATGTTATATAATTTTTGTTATTTAATAATAATTCTTTTTAGATATGTTAAAAATCAATTATGTACGTATGACTTGGTCGATG
This sequence comes from Neoneuromus ignobilis, assembly GCA_029203775.1. Lineage (NCBI taxonomy): Eukaryota > Metazoa > Arthropoda > Insecta > Megaloptera > Corydalidae > Neoneuromus > Neoneuromus ignobilis. The sequence goes on from CP092097.1 coordinate 3,649,448, forward strand.
GTTGCAACTGTCCATATGTATTTTGAAATGAAAAAAATATAATTTGATGTGCAATAGAAAATGTAAGTGTTTTTTGATTCATCAATGCACATATACAAAGCATTTGATATACATCATTATTATTAACTGTAATTACATTCTCTATTATTTTTTTTTATTCTCAAATATAAAACTATATATTGAATTGTATTAATTAAAAAGAAAACACACACACATACAAAATATATAAAAATCTGTAAATCAAATAACTTATAAAACATAAAAAATAAATTTACTCCAACTTAAACTCCTTCTCCCCCATTATATTTATTTAATATTCACATATCAGGTACACTTTTGTTTCCATAATCTAACATACATTTTCTTATACCTTCTTGGCATAAATGATAATCTTTAAAAGGTGGAGCTAATGTGTCATATAATAAAGACAAAATTTGTAAAAATATAGCAAGGGCTTGCCCACACTGCCCACTTTCAATAAATCTTGTAGCTGTTTTGAACATCATGTCTGTATCCTAATAAAAAAATATTATTATTAATAAACAGTTGTGTTTAAATAAAAAATTATATTAGAAAGAAAATAACTTAACAAATTAAACTATATTGATCAGTTATTGATATTTTTGAGTTTAGTAATTATTATAATTGGAAAACATCATTTAACTGCATTTTTTTTATTATTAATAAATAATTATTTTAAACAACTTATTACAAATAAACTCTTTAAAAAAACTGCAGTTTTACCAAAAGGAACAAAAACATAAAAAAGCATTCTAAATATTTTCTGATAAAATTATCCTATTTTATATATCATTTTTTCTACTGCAAAATTTTGTGCAATTGTCTTTAACTAAGTATTAAATATTAGCACAACTTTTAATGGTGTACTTGAAGGTTTTATTTTGAGAAAATTCAAATATAATTGATGATTCTTCTTCATAGAATGTTTTTTTTTTAAAAAAAAAATACCATTTAAACAAAATTTCCTATTGACGAAAATTGATATGGAAAAAAACTCATAATTAACTTAATGATAAAATATAATATTTCAATATAACTATCATTCACTGCTATTTTCTTACATTTATATATATATATATATATATATATATATATATATATATATATATATATATATATATATAAACTGTATACTGATATAATTATATTTACTTGTAATGTTTTCAATCCTTTCAAAATATTTGTATGCTGACTACATAATCCACATAAAATCATAAATTGTTCAGTGTTTGATGGGACCAGAATAACATTAGGACAATTTACAGATCCATCACAGCGAAAACGCAATACACTTGTATCCATGTTATCAAATAAAGGCCAATTCTGTAAATTAATATTTGTGAATTACGAATTCTTATAGTTAAAATATTTTTTTCACTGAATCACTAATCAATTTTAAAATTAATTGTGTACAATTAGCTAATTTTAGTTATTTTTTAATTAAAATTAAACACATCAGTACTGAATTATTTATAAAACATGCATAATATACCTGCATGCAAGCAACACAAAGGCAATCAAACCAGTATTGTTGCTTTAATATTTTTTTTCTTTCATTTATAGGAGTTTCAGTAAAAATAGGTCCATAATTTTCAGCAATCATTTCACCCATTTTTATATTTTTCGCAGCCCTTGCAATTATAGATGTCCCATGAAAATACCTATTTAATAGAATATTTGCAATATAATATTAAAATTTAATAAATTTGCGAAATAAAATTGATCATATATTTAATAAGTTAAATACATTCAAATTAAATATATTCGGTAATTATAATTACCGTATAATTCCAGGATCACAAGAATGATTAAACAAAGCTAATGTTGGAAATAATCCACCACCTAAAAATATCGACTTTGCCAAATCGACCCTGTTTGGTTTATCAGGTTGCATTTGTAATTCTGATATTTCATGAGCATTAAATTGTAATAATTGTAAGTGATGTAAAAGTAGTGCTCCTATGAATATAATGTTTTCTTGTGATCGGTCATGTTCACAAGTATCAAAAAAATTCGTTTTTTCTAAACAATTTAATAAAAATACCGCCATATTGCTCCTATGGAAAAAATCTTCGTGAGTGCGTTGCTTCTCATGGGATACTAAGTTATATGCAGTAATATAATCAGAACCATCATATATTTTATTATTATCTATCTAAAAATAATTTTAACATATTATTTTTCAACTAGATATTAACTATTAAAAATTACTTTTTCAAATAATAAACGTTATCTTACTATAAGTGTTTCTGATAGTTTCGGTTTAATATTTAAAAAAAATGATAAATTTCTCTGAGTTAACAGTCTCAATGCCATCACACAAATAATCGATGCACCAGATGCCCATAATAATGTCCAAATATTACATTCAATTAAATGATATGTAGCTTCTGCTCTACAAAGTTCACTACAAAACACTACATTCGAACATATTTTACAAGCAATTGGCGCTTTTACTCTGAAATAATAATAATAATTATATATATATATATATATATATATATATATATATATATATATATATATATATATATATATATATATAAAAGAATAAATGAAAGAAAATTTTCGCAATAAAAATAATTTCTAATTAATAATTCGAATAACTTTCAAATACTGTTTTAAAATAATGTAATAAAATGAATTTGTATTATTTTTCATTTATTCATAAAACTTGCCTCAAAAAACAATGTTGACAATGTGTTAATGCAAATTCATTTAGAAGCACTGCACATTGTGCTTTTTCTGAAACTAATGTATTTCCTGCAATTACATCCTTTGCTGCTATTGCGTATCGTCCAAATTCTTTGGAATTTTCAATTTTTATTAAATCACTAGCACTGATTAATGTCCGATTTTTGTTTCCACTCACTACTGGTAAATAATTATTTCGTGTTTTTTCTGTTATAGATTCATTTATACTTGGTTTAGCTTTTACCATTTCATTACTTTTCGTTAACATTTTAATCATAATTTGTACATCAATTTGAATTTTTTGTCGTTTTTCAGTTGTGATTTTACTTTTATCTAACGATTTCAACGTGGACTTAAATGCTTCTAACGCTTTTACGTTATCTTTTAATGCTAATAAGCATTTTGATTCGCGTTCATATAATTTATAATGTAATTCTTCTGGGTATTTAAATTTGAATGCCATTTTTATATCGATTAAAGCAAGGCGGTATTGTTCTAAATGTTGCAATGCTGCACTTCTGTTAGCTAAGATTATAGACATTTCCTTTTCTAAAAAGTATTTCAAAATTATTAAAAATAAATAATACAATATATTATTCTTTTTACCTGATTGATACGGTGTCAATAAATAACTATTATTGTATAATTTTAAAGCATTTCGAAAATTATTTTTTTGAAATTCATTATTTCCATCGAGTTTAAGTTGTAAAGCTTTATCCAAGTCTTTTAGATTAGTATTGAGATTAAAGTTTAATTCATTACCGATTTTTAATTCATATACAAATTTCACACGTGCTTCATTGTTATCAAGTTTACAAAATTTTTCGAAAGTATCATTTGAAATACTATTTCGAACTTTATTAAAATAAGGTTTAAAAAAACCAGATCGTTTTTCGTTTTTTTCAATCATTTCTTTCATGAAAAGGTATTTTATAAGTATCGTGTGAGATCCTTTTTACTGAACTGGTTTAATGTGAACACAAATTATATTAATAGTTTCGGAAAATGCTATTTTTATCTAGCTTTAAAATCGTAAGAGAGAACGATAGATTTTTAGTATATCTTATTGCATATATTTATTGTAATACTATTGAATTTGGGGTATATATATATATATATATATATATATATATATATATATATATATATATATATATATATAAATATATATATGATACATATATTCAATATTATATGTTATTTTATAATATGATGCATATATTCACATTTTAAATTTATTTAATAAATATTTTTGTAGCAAATATACATTCAAAATATTTGTATAATATATTTTTTTTGAGAATAAAATCCGTAAAAATTGTATTAAGTGGACAGATTTGTATTTATATTTAGTAGAAAATTAAGCCTATCTAATTGTAATAAGTTACCGGTATATTTTCATGTATTTGGTAGAATGTGTTACTAAATTATCACAAATATTTATTGATACTGTAAATAAAAAGAATCAGCAATAACCTTCTAAGTTATTTTTAGGTCGTTATTGTATTGGTGAAAGTGAGTTAGCTGTATATTAAGACGACTGTTCTTCGGTGCTGAATTACTAACAACGGTGTATTTGACATGTCAGATGATTGCTAGGAAAATGTTATTATTTTATTCATTATGACAATTATATTGATTGACTAAAACATGGGCTCCATGAAGACATCAGGGTCAACCTCGTCTTCAACACCTGTCACAAAAGCTCGTGTTTTTAGTCATATCAAAATTGAACATTTATTGGCTGGGATATCTGGTGGTGTTACTTCAACGTTAATATTGCATCCTTTAGATTTAATAAAAATACGTTTTGCGGGTATGTGATATATAAAACTTATAATAGATTTTATGTTTATGTATATGTGTGTGTGTATGTATGTATGTATATATATATATATATATATATATATATATATATATATATATATATATTTGTATATACTTACACATTCATGTATTCATTACTAGCAATTCATGAAAAAAAGTTTAGATGATGAAATATATGCTACAGTTTACTTGTATTATATTTAAATATGAATTAATTAGATTTTTAAATAATACTAATTTTTAAAGTTTAAAACTGCATTTGAAAAGACATTTCTTAAATATCATATTAAGTGTTATAAATATTTTTTTAAAAAAAATCAATATGTGTGAAAATGTATATTTATAAAACAGACCGGTTGTGTAGTGGTTAGCATCACAGCCTGTCATGCAGGAGATTACATAAGAGAGTAAACCTAAATAAAAAGTTCTTACAAACCCACATGGTCAATATGTTATGATCAAGTATCAGTGAATAGTATCATTTATAGAGGCTTTCGCCCGATACTGGACCAATACAAGTTGATATGCTAGTGATTGTATATATATTTATATCATCATCATTATATTAGCTTATATTAGCCCTTTGCTAAAAGAAAGCCTCATTGTGTGTTTTCATACACTGAACTTGGTCCATACTCACTATGTTGACAAGGTGGATTGATGGGAATTTTTCATTCAGTGTTTACTCCTACAGACAGGTTGCTTTCACCTTGGTTAAAGTAGCAATTAGTTAGTAGTTAGCAGTAAGGTAGATTTTGAATAGTGGTATATATATTTGAATTATTTCTTATTGATTTTAATTTTCTAATATATATATATATATATATATATATATATATATATATATATATATATATATATATATATATATATATATATTTAATAATAATATAATAATAGAGTTTATTTTTCAACCATCCAAGTAATTTTATTGCAGTGAATGATGGCCGCACATCTCATACACCCCAATACCGTAACTTGTCCAATGCTTTGGCTACAATATTTCGTCAAGAAGGTATACGAGGTCTTTATAAAGGAGTTATGCCAAATGTATGGGGCTCTGGAAGTGCATGGGGATTTTATTTCTTGTTGTAAGTCAATACATCAGTTTTTAATTTATATATATATATCAAGTACATAAAAAATCATTCAATGTCTTATATATTTCATTGTGGTATAGTTACATTATGCTTAATTTTAGTTATAATAGCATTAAAACGTGGATTCAAGGCGGTAATGCTCGTAAACCTCTTGGCCCAACATTGCATATGATAGCTGCTGCTGAAGCAGGAATATTAACACTTGTGATGACAAATCCAATTTGGGTAGTAAAAACTAGACTTTGCCTGCAATATAATGAAGTACCACGTCATAGTTTCAATGATCCAACACGATATCGAGGAATGTATGATGCTCTTGTCAAAATTTATAAATATGAAGGTGTAAAAGGACTATATAAGGTTAATGGAATTTCATATCTAAATAGTATTTATGGGTATCTTTTTTTTAGAAATCTTTATTTGAGCAGTGTTGTTTTCTATAAGAAACATATTAAGTTTTTTTTGTTTTTTTTTAAATTTTATGAAAAAAATATTGTAATTTTAATCATGATTATAGGGTTTTGTACCAGGAATGTTTGGAGTTTCACATGGTGCTCTACAATTCATGATTTATGAAGAAATGAAAAATTGTTATAATCAGTACCGTTTAGTACCAATTGATACCAAGCTCTTGACAGGTGAATATCTGTTGTTTGCAGCTGTTTCAAAACTATTAGCAGCAGCTGCTACATATCCTTACCAAGTTATTAGAGCTAGACTACAAGATCAACATCATAACTATTTAGGTACTTGGGACTGTATTCAAAAGACTTGGAAATTTGAACGTACAAAAGGATTTTATAAAGGTCTTGTGCCATATTTAATACATGTCACTCCAAACATATGTTTGGTAATGCTTATATATGAAAAGTTTACGAATAATAATAGTTAATAAATGTAAACGGAAACTACAGTTTACTCCCATTAAATGTTGTATTTAATAGTGAATTCAAAAACTGTAACAAGTATAGTTAATTCATTTTACCTTATTAGTTTAATTAACTTGTGTTAAAAAATTATCGACACAATGGTTAATTTCTTCTAATATGTTATGGTTTTCTTGATCAGTACAAATATTTATGAAATTGGTATTTATTTTGTGGTAAAATGGCCGTGAAATAGTAAAATGTGTGATTAATAAAACATGAACTTTTTATTAATTTTTGAGTAGGAGGGCATATTTATTTCTTTGAATTGGAGTATGCTGTAAATTTAAATTACATTTAATTTGATAAAAAAATGACAAGTTAGTGAGACCAGTAATATAATTTAAAATAAAAAATATGTTATTGTTAGTGACTTAGTATTTTGTTATTTATATTACTTAGTGTGATGAAAATGAATTTATTTTTATATAGGTCCTTGCTCAATTTTGTTCTTTAATGATAATTTTTATTAATTCAATTTTTTTTTTTTAATACTCGAATTCAAAATTTCAATTTTGATTTAAAGTTTTTGTTTGTACGTCCATAACAGTTAACTATTTAAAATTTAGATATTATTTGTTCAAAGCATTTACAAGACATGAAATAAGAAATAAACATTTTGTAAGTTAAATAATTTTTCCTGCATTTCTTTTTAATAAAATCTTATTAGATATTTTTTGTTGCATACTAACTTGTTTGTAAATGTAATTTAAGCTAATGACAATGAAGTATGTAAGTGAAATGAAATAAATAGATTTTAGTTCATTTTTCTGATATAGATGATTTTTTTTTTTAGAATATAAAATAAAATTAATTTTATAGAATTTAGTTACTACACAAATGAAATATATTTTAATTGTTTATGGAAAAATTTGAACAAGTATTTTCACAGTTTTATTCACAACAACCTGTATTTGTACTTTTTTTTTTTTAAAAAAAAAATGTATTTGAAAAGTTTACATGTTTTATATTAGTTACCATGATCATTACTAAGATGCTTTCTTTATTTTGTACTTTTTTTAAAAAAATATATATACATTCTTATAAAACAATGTCTGATAAAAATTGAGTACATTATTCATAAGATGTAACTAGCCTGATGAATATTTAATATGTAAACAGTAATTTTGGTTTATTAATTACATATTTGTTAATATCAATTAATGTGTAATATTTTGATCCATTTTGTATAGCAAAAATTTAATGGTGTTAATTTATGTGTGTAAAATGCTATAATGTGTATATTATTAAATGGATTAATCTTCCAATTACATAAAATGCTTTTGGTATATAAAGTTACAACACTGTGATTTTCTGAAAAGTATATTTATAGTAATTTTTAATAATTATTACAAAAATTGTGTAAACAATGATTGTTTTTTAATGTTTTAAAATTAATTTCATCGGATAATTATAAATGATTTATTGTATTTTGTGAGTGTATTTCTTTATGTTAATATGAAAAGGTAAAACGTTTCTATGAAGTACATTCAATTTATAAAAATTTAATTAAAGTTTGTTGCTAGATAATTTTAGGATTTTTTATTCCAATATACAGATTTGTGCAAATTGAACAAAAATCAAGTGATTGTGGTGAAATTATTTTGATTTCATTTTCAAAAAAACTTTGATTTTAGAAATTTTGTTTCAGCATAATCACCAATTAAGAAATTACTTACTACTATTTCATTTTAATATGATTAATGAGTTTTTAGTTTTAATTTGCAAATGACATATTTAGTTTTAAAAAAATATATTTCAAACTTATTCTTTTATTTACTATTATTGTCATACATAAGTGTTACACAAATATAATTCAGTAAGGAACAATAACAATTTAAGCAATTTTTGCTTAAATCAACATTTTGAATAGATAGAATTTATATAAATTAAGATTTTAAACAATTTTCAAACATTATTATCTTTAGTATATATTCAATATCAATTTAATTTAAATACATCTGAAAATACGAATTTTTGCTTTAATTCTTTGTAATATTTTTTAATAAAAAAAGTACAGTAAAATGTTAAAAAATTATCTTATATATATACAATATTTACTGTACTATCATTATTCTTTAATTTATGAATCTTGAACACTTTTGGCATTAACTTACATTTATACAAATTTAAAATTTATGTATTATTAGTGTATATGTATGTATGTATGTATGTATGTGTGTGTGTGTGTGTATGTATGCATGTGCGTATGTATGTGAATATATATGTATATATAAATTCATTTTTAGTTTTAAAAAATGTACTAAACACAAATAATTTAAAAGTTTATAATTCCACAGTGCCAAAGTATGAGCATTCAATAAACAATTTTTTAATTGATACAGTTGAGTTTTTAAGAACTCTATTATTGTGAAGAAATGTAAGTTTTAATAATTTAAATTTATTATAAAAAAAAAAACTTTTAATATCCAAACTTTTAAAAACTGATAAATTAACTAAATAATTTAATATATTTTTTCAATTGATTTTTTTTGAACCACGAGCTCTCCATGCTGTTATCAATTGCCAAGCGAAATAAATTGAAAAGAAATGAACTTGTGATGCTAACATGACAAATGCATACCATAACATCGCATACGGATAATCCTAAAAGAAAAGTTTTTTTTATTGTCGTTTAAAATATATTCATAATACTTATAATTATAAACATTTGATGAAGACTAGAATACAGTAAGATATTTAAAGTGTAAATGAAAAATTACTATAGTTTTACAAACCTGCCATAATTCGATTTCGTCTTTTTCACCTGTCGTTAAGTACGTCCACACGTCGGGAAAGTAATAAATCGAAGCGAAAAGTAACGGACCGTAGCCTAGTACGCAGACACCCATTATATAACGTCTCATCATAATTATTCGATTTTTTCTTAATGCTGCTAGACCCATAAACGACATTAATAGGCTCAAGCACCATAAATATTCCCATAATAGAGGGTGAGGTATTTGTAATTCTTCTAATTCCAGAATAAAAATATCTAACCTGTCTAATATATCAGCTGACAATTTAGCCAGCATAACAAAAAATAAAAAATAATGAAAAAATATGCAATATTTGAGTCGAGACTTATTCAGTGCACTGAAAAAAAGAAATATACTTATTTTTCATTAATTATTCTATAAATAGTGTTCATTTTTAATTACAACAAAACTAAAGATAATAATAGATTAGATTTTTTTATAATTTTCATTCGAATATATAAAACAGTAAATACATATGGATATGGTAAAAATATCAATTTGAAATTACTAAATACATCAAGCAAAATACCAGTGCTATTTTAAATATTTAATTGTTTATACCTAATTTGGTATTGAGAAGCCACTGTTTGTCGATGTAAAAAATCATTTCCATCAGTGCCTATTGGCATTACACCATGACGTGAGGCCATTATTAAAAATGTTAATTAATTTTGTACATATGAAATGAAATGAGAACTACATTTAAGAACTGCCTGTTAGCAGCAGCTCTCCCAGGTGCTTAACGATAGCAAACTACTACGCATTCGTGTATCTCAGTAAAGATTTCGGTAACTATAGAGTAAGACGTTCTGTATAGGTTTATTTCTGTTCTATGTAACACGATTGATAAATCTGTCATTATTAGTTACGTTCAATTTTTAGTATTAATTCCTCTTTGCGAGGTATTATAAATGGTACAAAATTAAAAAAAATAATGAAAGTTTGTAGATAAATAAATATAGGTGTATATATAAACATACTACTAAATAATTAAGCAATATTTATTTTGTATACCTATATATTATTGTATTATATATTATGTGAATTGATTGTTAAATTTAATAAAAAAAAATGTTAAATCCAATCTTACTAAAAAGTACAAAATATTGTACTTTTTAATAAGATTGGAGAGTCGTGGAGATCTTTTAATATATATATTCAATTATTAAAGGAAAATTAGTTTGCACGTACTTTGTTTTATTCAAATTACAGAAGGAATAAAAGGTGCATGAAGAAATACAACAAGGACTCAAATAACTGCAAAATACCCGACCACATTAGCCGGTTATTGGTGGAGGATCAACCTGCCCTTAAATATGACGATGGTGGAAATGAAATGACCCACAGTGAATCATCAACCCACAATCGACATCCCCATATAGCATAATATAAATAATAATAAGCTAAGTTAAGTCAACAAAAATTTGTATACACCAATGTATATGTACCTACTCAATTACAATAAATCATTATTATTATTGTTATTATTATTATTATTACTGAAATGACCTGTTGACTGTTACAGACATTTTTTATATTAACTTCAATATCTCATTAATTATGCATAATTGATATCGTTTTAATAGATATGCCGGATTGACGAAAATCAAGGTCTGCGGATACGGATATATATATATATATATATATATATATATATGTGATATATATATATATATGTGTGTGTGTGCAAATTTTAGGCGCCGGCGCCAGCTTCCAATGCTTGATCGTGTCTCCACGGAAGGTCAACAACACGATTCTGATGAAAAATTACGATAAAAAAAATTTATACTTGGTGTTTTTCTGGCCTGAAAAAAATTTAAAATTTGGTCAATTTGACCGTGTGCAGCATGGCATGATCACTAGGAAATAAATTCATAATAATAAATTTCGATTTTGTGGCCGTTTTTTTGGAATTTTCAAAAAAGTGCTGGAATAAAATTGAGGAAATCTGGAATATGACCCAAAACGAGGACTACACTGGGTATGTTCATTTCAAATATTATTCAATTCGAACCGTTAATTCAGCGCTGATATGGCCCTTTATTAACATTTTCAAAAAAGTCCTTATAAAAAAAGTATTGGAATAAACATCGGGAAATCTGAAATAAGGGCCGTGTAGAGAACTATATTGGCTATGTCCATTCTAAATTTTATTTAATTCGGACCATAAATTTAGATTGTATGGCCCTTTTTCAATTTTCAAAAAAGACCTTATAGAAAAGTCCTGGAACGAAAATCAGAAAATCTGGAATATGAAACTAGTAGAGAAATGTACTGGCTATGTCCAGTTTAAATTTCATTCAATTCTAAATATACATTTAGATTTTATGGCCCTTTTTTGGAAGTTTCAATAAAGTTTTTTGAAAAAAGTCCCTATAAAAAAGTCCTGGAATGACAATGAAAAAATCTGAACCATGTACCGTGTAAAAACAAATATTGGCTATGTGATTCCGAATTTCGTTTAATTCAAAAGTTATTTTATGGTCCTTTTTCTGAATTTTGAAAAAAACACAATTGTCGGAAACTCGAATTCTCAAGTATCAGGCGATTCGGTATCAGGATCACAGAAACGTCAGCAGGTCAACGACAATTTCAATGGTTAAATCCCTATAAGACTCTCTTCTTTCCACTTGCGGCGACTAAACCGGGTGCGCTAAGAACAGGTATATATATCGTTATTTGTGTATGTAGTAGTGTGTACATGTGAACTGGTAAATAAGCTCCGCCTATTAGTCGTATCCTAGTTTGATACACGACGCTTTATGGAGCGAGTAGAGGACATAGATATGTTTAACATTGAACATATGGGAAATATTCATTCTCGATGTTGATATATTCCGTTCTTGCGATGTATTTTCTTATATTGAGTATAGGGATTTATTGATGCGGAAATGAGAGAGGCTTATCTGATATTTATGAAGTTCAATAATTTCGTATAGAATATTAGTTTTTTGTATGACTACTGATCATTTAAAAAACGATATAAATACACTAATCGATACAAGAAACCTAACATTGCGAATCTGAAATCAACTCTACGAGCAATGTTTCATATGCCTGCAATGAATTTCTTCGAAATAACAATGGGATCGAGTGAAAATGGGATATATTCAATCGTGTCTGCCATCATGGTTAGTTCACAGATTTCAATATGCTCGGGGCCTTAAATATGATTAAATACAATATTAATAACTTGAAAAGGATTCACTTTAAATTTGAAAGTCCAGAGACTTGGATCTCTGAATTTGCAAAATATGAAAATGTCATCCGATGTTGTGTAACATGAATGCTTCTATGCAAATTTCTGTATCTATCATAGGCAGAATTTGAAAATACTGCAACATTTTGGAAATCGGACGTATTTTTCAACTTGTTAAACTTTCATGAAGTTTTCGATAAAAAACTCATTTTTCAAATATATATTTATTAGTGTATATATAAATAAGTCTATATAAATATATATATATATATATATATATATATATATATATATATATATATATATCCATATACACAAGTACACATCAAACTTTTATTGCTTCTTTATGAATAAACGCTCAAAAAGAAAGTCAAATGCATCTTTGATGATCTGACATGAGGTCGGCAGCCCCGTGGTAATAGACTCTGTTGTAGAGAGTGTGGGGTTTAGAGTTCGAATCTCAGCATCTTGAGTTTTGCTTTTTTCAATTATGTATTTGATATTGTAGAACGTTCTAGAATATCAGAATACATAATTGAAAAAAATTATACAATGTTCTAGAATTTTAGAATACATACATGAAAAAACAAAATTCAATGTTGAGACTCGAACTTCAAATCCCACATTCCCCACAACAGACTCTATCACCACGGGGCTTAGACTTCATTCAGGTAATATGTGACTTTCTTTTCTCGTATATCAAAAAAATTGATAAAAGTTTGGTGTGTATGGATATATATATATATATATAAATATATATATTTTATATACACCAATAAATGTATATTTGAAAAATGAGTTTTTTATCGAAAATTTGATGAATGTTTAACAAGTAGAAAATATACGTCCGATTTCCAAAATTTCGCAGTATTTTCTAAATTCTGCGAAAACTATGATAGATACAGAAATTTGCATAGAAGCATTCATGGAGGACATACCTACATCGGATGACACTTTCATATTTTGCAAATTCACCACATTTTTTTGGAGATCACGAAGTCTCTGGACTTTCAAAATTTAAAAATGAATCCAATTTTCAAGTTATTAATATTGTATTTAATAAATCAATATAATAAGGCGCGAGCTGTATATTGAAATCTGTGAACTAGGCCATGATGGCAGACACGATTGAATATATCCCATTGTTACTCTATCTCATAGTTATTTCGAAGAAATTCATTGCAGGCATATGAAACATTGCTTGCAGAGTTGATTTCAGATTCGCAATGTTAGGTTTCTTGTATCCATTAGTGTATTTATATCGTTTTTTAAATGATCAGTAGTCATTTTAAATTTATATAATATGTGCGACAAAGAAGTATAGGGATCTTGTAGTTAGAAAAAGACGATTGGCGGGCACAAAGTTAGTTCGGTGCGACCACCGAAAATGATTACGATAACAGGCGCACTGTAGTTTAATTTGGTTCTTTCGCCGTAGCCTGTTGTGTAACATGGAGCGAGGGGATTGTTCTGCATGTAGTCGGTAAAATATAAAGTTTGAATCTCGGATGTCTGACGTTGTACATATCTTATCATACATAGGAATCATATAATGTACAATACGTAATATTTATCCGTGTTCATATTGAAATTTTGATCTGTATCGAACGTATTGAGTTTTTTTTGTATTTTTATACATTTCTATTAAAGGTCGTTTCTGAAGTATCTGTTCCATTTATCCATGGATTTTTATTTGGGCCTTTTTTAAATATGTATTTTCTCAATCAAAAATTTTTCTTTCTCTTCCTATATATATATATATATATATATATATATATATATATATATATATATATATATATATATATATATATATATATATATATATATATATACATATATATAATATGTGTGTGTGGGTAATGTGTATGATTTGTATATATGCGTGTATATGTATGTGTGAACATTTTTATATCTTCCTACTACCGAAAGAAAATACCGTCAAAATCAATTTCAGTGTGGGCCTGTGTAATTTATCGTGCATCGATAACTTTAGTTCTACGTTTTTCCGTCCGTGACGTCGCAACGCTGTTGTAGTATTCAGTCGCCGGGTTACTTTCTTATTTCAACTTTCCTCGAGATAAGATGTGTTTTCGTTGTTGTGAACCCAAATTGATGTCCGGCAATGAAGAATATCAACAAGTTGTCGAGGATAGTTATATCGAATTAAATATGGATAATCATGTAAGTTTATTTAATTGTTTTCATTTATTACAATTATTTTAAGATGAATTTACAATAATATGGAATTATTTTCAGATTTCCATGAAAAACAGAAATATTTCACGCACAGCACATGGTCGAAGAATATTATACCGTGGATAGCTATATCGAATTAAACATCGATAATCATGTAAGTGTTTAATGAATTTTATTATTTATTATAATTATTTTAAAATGAATTTCCAAGAAAAACTGTGATCCATATAAATATATATATATATATATATATATATATATATATATATATATATAATATATATACATACATATATATATATATATACATATATATATACACATGCACACATGCATACATACATAATGTTTCACATTGCACATTACCATTCAATTTCATTTTGAATAATTATGTATTTTGATTTTTCCAAATTTCCCATTTTATTCTGTTTTCATTTTTTTCAAATACTTATTTTAAATATAATTTGGAATTTTTAAATTTAATGTTTCGAACTATTTCTATTTTTTAAAAACTTGTTTTAGATATAATTTTGATTAAATTGTGTATTTTGAATTTTTCTAACTTCACATCTTCTAATTTCAGATGTCATCTTCAAGGATGTTGCTTCGTTTAAATCGGACGCACGTTTCGATCAATTCGATACAGAATGATTCTATGATCATACGAGCGAGAAATGTATGAGCTTCTGATACGTGCAAAAACAGGCAGTAGTAATCTTTGGATGTAATTGGCATTTTGCTTAGGGAACACTACCAAGTTATTCCGTGGTGCGGTACGAATGGTTTAATACACGTCAGCGGAGGATGCGTTAAGGGTACAGGATATTGTCCTCGTCCTTGTACTTACTTTCGACAGCTTACATTGCCTACTGCTAACCGTTATCTGCACAGTGCGCCATCGGTCTAGGAACCCCGTCGGACCTAGGAGTCCGGCTTTTGCTTTATCCCTGTCGAATTAGCGAGACTAGTTTGTTTCGTATTTCGACATTTAAGATAGGTCTAAGAGAGCGCTCTCGGTTTCGTCTTTTTTCGGACGAAACTTTAGTTTTGCAACCGTGTTAATTTTGTTCCGATGACCATGGTCGAACTGTGTGGATTTTTGCGTATAACGGGGTGCGGAAGTGGCAGGTCTGCTGCAAGTATTTATACTGTGTCGTTGATGGTATCCCCGGGCCTGCATACTCTCACGGGTGTTACTCTGTTGTATCGTATTTGATTATCTCATTGTAGTCTACGTAGAGGCGTCGTGCGACAGCGCTTCGTAATCCATCGAAACGGCGATGACGACGAAAGTGAGTAGACTTGAAGGTCTTATGTCTGGAGTCATGTGCTTCGTATTGGCCTTTGCGGGTCTACTTCACCGAACGTATATTAAGATGATGATGAAACTGCGAAACAGAACGAGAAAGTTCGGCTCTAATATGTTTCGTACGGAACACGTTTATTTATTTATTTTCGTATCATTGTTCTACGTGTTCCTACATAGACAGATTTTAAATTGTTTACACTTTCGTTCGAAATCGCTGTTTCGGTCGCCGAGAACGTCGTTGTAGTCGCCGACGTCGACAGATGTGTGATCGGTTCGAATTATTGAAATGCGCTCGGATTTAAACCGTCCCGGCGAAGACGTGTCTGGAAGCAGCAGCTACGTACCATCGCAGAAACAGCAGCTACGTGCCATCGCAGAAGCAACATATAAACTTTTCGGCTCTTATAAAAAAACTACAGACTACAACGAGGAATATGAAGAACAGTTAAAATGTTTGTCTCTAGTATATTTTGTGCAGAGCACATTTATTATTGTATAATTTTATCGTATTTTTTCTTTTATGAGAGCACTATGGAACGGAACGAGGTGTACAAAGAACAGTTCAACATTTTCAAGAATTTGTCGCAATTTCCGAGGACTAGACTATCGAAAGGTACTTGTAAATTAAAAAATACTTTGTCATTAAACGTTCAGGATTCCCGTTTTTGGATTTGTAAATTTAATATTTATTATAAAATGGAACATTTCAAACTATCGATCGTTTAAACTCTGTTTGTTTGTCATTCTCTATTAATAATAAATATTTTTAATTACTAATACTGAATGTTTGAAAAATGTAACAACTTTGTTTTTAGAAAGATGTTAGTGAGAGCGTTACTGGTGGTTCGTATGCAGCACGTCTATATTCCAACATATAGAAGCATTGTCGTTTTTGTTCATTTTGGAGAATGATCCGGATATGACCACACACAGTCATCGACTGCTTGTTGTTAAAGATAAGTGATGTGTAAAAAATTAAAAAAAATATGTAATAACATTAATTATTTAAAAAATCAATTTACATATTAAAGACTAATGATTTTCTAGATGAAAAGCAAGAAAATTAGATCCAGGTTCAAAATTGGAACGACTGAAAAGGAAAATTGAAGAAAGATCAATACAGATTAAATCAGCTATATCATAATTTAGTTAAGTAATCAATAAACAATACATTTTTTGAAATAACATTTATCGAATTGAATTTTTATTATCGAGTTAAATATTTTAAACTAACAATTAATCGTAATATACAGAGTGCCTCGACTAATACGAATCATTTCAGATCTCTCCGGAAGCGGTTCATCCGGAAAAGTACAGGAGTTTGCATATCCGGAGGGGGTGTCCAGAGCAACATATCCAATATTGACTTCTTTGATCAACATCATGTCCTGAATGATCTTCTTCTTCATGCAGTGCAGCTAAAGATGAACGAGAAACCTTAGATTTAGTTATTTAGTTATAAGTTTAAATTAACTTTGATAGCGGTGATTAATGATGTTTCAATTAAGAAGAAAGCATATCACAGTATAGAAATACATTTGTCTTCTTAAATTCATTCATAATTAAAGCAAATGTAATATACAATTCATGGACTTTCTCATAACATTTTTGATAATTAATAATTTTTGATAATTGATAATTTTTGATAATTAATAATTATAAAAAATATAATATATTATAATTTTTTAATATTCTATATACATGTTTACTACTTCTACTATCAGTTTAGCAAAATTAAATTATTTTCGTTTTCAATACAACCACTTTTTTTCAAAATCTGTATTGTATACCAGATATTCACTTCAACAATAGTAAATGAATTAGAATTTTAATTATTATTATTTTGTTATTAACAACAATACAAAATTAATTTTTTTTTTTGATGACTTTAAAACCAATTTAAGATGAGAATGTGTGTGAATTGCATTTAGAGATTAAGTATTGTTAACTTTTGAAACGAAATGATTTGGTTATAATATTTTTTAATATTTTATCTTTAATTTTTTTTATTGCTTTTTATTTTCAACTGATGGTCAATTTTGTAGTAAATGTGCTATATAGTCGAATATTTAAATAATTATTTAGTATATTATTAAAAATAGCATGTTTTTTCTAAACGTTTTTTATGGAATTTCTTGTTTTTTAAAATTTTATCTTATTTTTTTATTATTTTCTATTTTTAACTCGTGGTCAATTTTGTAATAAATGCTATATAATCAAATACTTAAATAATCATTTAATGTATTATTAAAAATGGTTGGGTGTGTTAACTAAATGTTACATTTTTAAATTCTTGTTTTTTAAAATTTTATCTTTATTTTTTTTATTATTTTGTATTTCTAACTGATGATAATTTTTTTAGTAAATGCTACATAATCAAATACTTAAATAATCATTTAATATAGTATTAAAAATGGTTGGGTGTTTTCTAAATGTTGTATTTTTGAAATTTTCTATTGTTAATTAACTTATAAGTTTATTACTAAATTAAGTTCTTTTTTGATAATCACTTATCTTTGATTAATTTCACTGAAACAAAACAGTTAGTCACCGTTATCGACGTTATATTTTAGAAATTAAGTTAATTTAAGTTCACAGTATATCTGTCGATCAGATTTTTTTTATGTTTTAACATATTTTTTCAATAATCATGCAGTCTCGTATATACTTTTTAAATTAAATTGCTTTAGCTTTTCATTCTTTATCATACATGTTTTTTGTTTGATATTAAAAGTTTCTTTTTTTTTAATTTATACGACTGTATCTTTGCAATTTTATCATATCAAATTTCAGAAAATCACACTTGTATATGTGAATTTATTTTCATCTCGTTTTTATATTATATACTATCTTGAGTCTGACTTATCTCGACTTTTTATTGAAATCAGGTAAAATATTAGAGTAATTTTTGGCTTCTCGAGTAGGTAGGACTATTTAGGGCTCATTATTAGTTCGTCTATTAGGTAGGATAGTTTATTTCTCATATCTATCAGGGAAAGGCCGGCCGCTTCTTAATTTATATCGAATGTAGGTAGGAAGAGGTAACATCGGACTCATTTTAGTATCGTGTATAGTTTTAGTATTGTGTATGAATGAAACGCTAGTGTCTGCGTACAAATGTGATTCGGTTATGAGAATACGATGCTGTGCGTTTTTCTGAAATTTTATCAACAAATATTGTAATTTCTTTTTATAATCAAATCTATAAAATCTAAGTCCTATAATCTAATAATCTTAGCTTGTCATTTCATAAAATATGTAAATAATTTAACAATGTAATTGATTAAATATTTTTAATTAGTAATTTTTTAAATAATAGTTTTTCAAATGAATAACAATTTTTTAAGTATTTTTCAATAATTATACTGTAATTTAATTAATTACAATAATAACTTTTTATATTGTCATAACACAATTCTAAAATTAATGTTTATATTATTATTCTTAGTCTGTCATTTCATAAAATATATATAAATAATTTAACAATGTAATTAAGTATTTTTAAATAGTTAGACTGTAATTTAATTTAAGTACAACAATAAATTTGTTATTTTCGTACACAATTCTGAAATTAATATTGATTAGAAAACTATTTTTATAATAATTATTATTATACAGATAAATATATTAAACAAATTTATATTATTGTAAACAGATCTTTGATATTTTATGCAGATTTGATTGTCGAAACTTAGTTTCTGATTATATTGTTAACATTTTCATATATTTGTATGATTGTAATAAATTATTTTACTCATTTAATACACACTATTCCTACAATCTTCTATGAATGACTAAATAAATAATGTAAGACTAATGAATTTTTTTAACACCATTTATTTTTGATACTTTTAAATAAAGTTCTTTTACAACACACGCTACGCTATCGTTTTATTTTCCTTTCCTCGCTGTATTTATTTTACTGAACTTGAGAGATATCTATAATTCGACGCCATGACGTCACGCGACGCTATCTTGCGACGTCAGCGTCTTGTGACGTCACGTGCCGCCATATTGCGACGTCACGTGCGCCATATTGCGACGTCACGCGCCGCCGTCTTGTGACGCACGCGGCGCCATGTTGTGACGTCGACGCCGTCCAGTGCGCATGCGCGCGGATTGAAAAAATTGCACTAAGTCCAAAAAAACCATGATGAATAATTCATGGTCCTCGGCGGCGGCATAAATTCCGCCTGCCTCCCCGCCCGGCTCGCCGTGGGGGTCGGCCCCCCGGGGGTTTGTAAAGGACAATCGCCGAGCTGGCCGACCACCCCGGCCTCGGAGAGCCGAGACAGGGAAACAGGCCAAGTTGAAAATATCGGAATTGATATTCGAACATTGACGGACTTCTAAGTCCACGCATCATCATTAATAAACTTTCTCGCCGCACAAGGCAACGAGATTCGAACCGACGACTGTCGGTATATGAAGCGAGCATTCAACCTCGATGCTACAAGACTTCATACAGTAGTAACTTCGAAACTTGTACTTACTGTGTTTATTTGATAAATTGTAGATATATATATAATAAAAAAGTAACACATAAATAATGGCCCTATGGTCCTCGTACACGCCTCAGCGCATACGACGAACAATAAAAGCTATAAGAGAGCCCACACCCCACACTCGGAAGGGGGTTGAACTCGAGTTAAACGACATTCGAAACCTAGTGTACTTCTCCACTATGCTACAGCCTCTGATAGTTGCAGGTCCGAAAATTTTGTAATTATGCTATTATTATACCACTGGGCCATCATTAGAAATGGTTTAATATATACTACTACTATTTACTAGTAGATGATAGATGATGATTTGAAAAAATGAGTTTTTTATCGAAAACTTCATGAAAGTTTAACAAGTTGAAAAATACGTCCGATTTCCAAAATGTTGCAGTATTTTCTAAATTCTGCGAAAACTATGATAGATACAGAAATTTGCATAGAAGCATTCATGGAGGACATGGGTACCTACATCGGATGACACTTTCATATTTTGCAAATTCGCACATTTTTTTTGGAGATCACGAAGTCTCTGGACTTTCAAAATTTAAAAATGAATCCAATTTTCAAGTTATTAATATTGTATTTAATAAATCAATATTAATAAGGCGCCCGAGCTGCTCCCCTTATATTGAAATCTGTGAACTGGGCCATGATGGCAGACACGATTGAATATATCCCATTTTCACTCGATCCCATTGTTATTTCGAAGAAATTCATTGCAGGCATATGAAACATTGCTCGTAGAGTTGATTTCAGATTCGCAATGTTAGGTTTCTTGTATCGATTAGTGTATTTATATCGTTTTTTAAATGATCAGTAGTCATTTTAAATTTATATAATATGTGCGACAGAGAAGCATAGGGATCTTGTAGTTAGAAAGAGACGATTGGCGGGCACAAAGTTAGTTCGGTGCGACCACCGAAAATGATTACGATAACAGGCGCACTGTAGTTTAGTTTGCTTCGTTTGCCGTTGTCTGTTGTGTAACATGGGGCGAAGCGATTGTTCTGTACGTAGTCGGTAAAATGCGGTTTGAATCTCAATTTAAGTTTATATAATATGTGCGACAGAGAAGCATAAGTAATAAAATAGCACTTTTATTACTTCTTTTACGTGTAAACGCTAAAAAGAAAGTCAAATGCATCTAAAATCCCCTATCTGACATGAGGTCGGTAGCCCCGCGGTAGTAAACCGCGTTGAAGGGAGTGTGGGGGCTTTAGAGTTCGAGTCCTCATCATATTGAGTTTTGTTTTGTTCATTTATGTATTTGATATTCGAGAATGTTCTCGAATATCAAAATACATAAATGAACAAAACAAAAATCAATGTAGAATTGTATAAAAAGAAGGTTCTAGAACATTCTACAAATTTTTTCATTTATGTATTCTGATATTCGAGAACGTTCTAGAACATTCTTGAATATCAAATACATAATTGAAAAAAGCAAAACTCAACATCTTGAGACGCGAACTCTAAACCCCACACTCCCTACAACAGAGTCTACTACCACTGGGCTGCCGACCTCACGTCAGATAAGGGATTTTAGATGCATTTGACTTTCTTTTCAGCGTATATATGTAAAAAAAGTGATAAAAGTTTGGTGTGTATGGATATATATATATATAGGTACTTATTTTTATATACACCAATAAAGATATATTTGAAAAAATGAGTTTTTTTATCAAAAACTTCATGAATGTTTAATAAGTAGAAAAATATTTCGAGCTAATGAAGGACCGACTGAGGTATCAGATCGGATTCATATCCTTCGTTCTAATATCTTATGTACGTCGAGGACACAATTTCACTTTAGCAAAATTAAATGACAGAAATTAATAAATATAATTTGCATCGAAATCAAAATCTTAATAAAAGTAACAAAATACAATTTTGAGTACCTTTGGTGAAGCTTCCGACAGTTACAAGCCGACACGAGTTCTGATACTTCGAACTGTACCTACGATGGTTGGCCATCAGAGCGACGCTGCCAAAGTATCGTCCGAAAATATATGAAAAAGTATAGATAATGCTCAATGTATAATAAGTATACATATGCACATACCCATGAACAAGTAACAAATGAGCCCACGCAGGTAAACACGCACGCATATATATAAGGAGAAAAAGAGATGGAGAGAGAAAAAGAAAAGAGACAAAATTAATATGCACATTTTTGACTAAATTTTATATTCACTTTACGTTCATTATATGGTTATTTTTAATAGATATGGTCATGATAATTACTAGAGATATGATAGACTTTATGAAAGATATAAAATTTTCGTCAGCCCCATTCGCAATCGCGTAGTATTTTTTTATTTACAACAATTTCATTCATTTGTTAATTAACAGGACTCACATACGGTCCTGAGGATTTTTCAAATCGATACATTTTAATATCAATTTGATACAACGAAACGACGGATGCTGCGTACCAAACAATGTACCAGATGCATCCCGACATCAAGGAACAACGACACAACTCAATCGGACTTTGAAAAAGTAAAAAAAAAATCGTCAAAAAATGCCCACAATATTCGGACACCGACCCTCCACCATCGACTCCATAATAGGCCGATACGCCACCGCCATCAGACTGAATCGTGTTGTTGACCTTCCGTGTAGACACGATCAAGCATTGGAAGCTGGCGCCGGCGCCTAACACTTGCACATATGACGTTTCATCGTGCTCGGTTTAAACGACATACATAATCATTACACGTCGTACGTATTTCGCAAATATTTTTCGAATACCTCATTCGATTTGAAATTTATATATACCGTTCGAAAGAGCATTAAATTCTCTACGAAATATATTTTTTTCAAATTTTTTCATAAGGTCGTTATAATCGTAAAAAATCTTCGCTTTTCGATAATAATATCTCGCGTCTAGCAACTACACATGAAGTCGCACTGCTGTGACACTAAAGGCGCCAGCGCAAAAACGACGTCGGTTCGCAATTACTATAGGCCCTGGTAATCATAACGCACGGTCAAATTGGCCGAATTCGAAAATTATTTTTTTCGGTCGAAAAAACACCAAGGGGTATACCTTGAATTTTCGGCGATAATTTTCAAAATTTTTTTTCGTGATTTTTCACCAAGATCGTGTACCTGACGTTCATTGGAGACACGATGGAGCATTGGAAACTGGCGCCGGCGCTAAAATTTACACAATATGACGTTGCGTCGTGCTCGGTTCAAACGCCATATAATCATTACACGTCGTTCGTATTTACCATAAATATTTTTCGAATATCTCGTTTGATTTTTAATTTATATATGCCGTTCGAAAGAGCATTAAATTCTCTACGAAATATATATCTTTTAAAAAATTTTACAAAAGTCTTTATGGTCGTAAAAAACGTTTGCTTTTTGATAATTATTCGCTATATTTAGGTCGCCATTGTGAAAAATACGAGTACAATACTATTCGTGGGAGGAGCATGTTACCTGTTTACACGTACACACCACTACATACAAAAAACTAATATTCTGTACGAAATTATTGAACTGCATAAATATCAGATAAGTCTGTTTCATTTCCACATCAATAATTCCCTATACTCAATATAAGAAAATACATCGCGAGAACGAAACATATCAACGGTATATCGAGAATGAATATTTCCCATATGTCAATGTTAAACATATCTATGTCCTCTACTCGCTCCATAAAGCGTCGTGTATCAAACAAGGATACGACTAACAGGCGGGGCATGTTAACCAGTTCACATGTACACACTACACATACACAAATAACGATATATATATACCTGTTCTTAGCGCACCCCGTTTAGTCGCCGCAAGTGGAAAGAAGAGAGTCTTATAGGGATTTAACCATTGAAATTGTCGTTGACCTGCTGACGTTTCTGTGATCCTGATACCGAATCGCCTGATACTTGAGAATTCGAGTTTCCGACAATTGTGTTTTTTTCAAAATTCAGAAAAAGGGCCATAAAATCTAAATTTACCGTTCGAATTAAACGAAATTCGGAATGTACATAGCCAATATATTATTCTACACGGTACGTGGTTCAGATTTTTTCATTGTCATTCCAGGACTTTTTTATAAGGACTTTTTTCAAAAAAAATTATTGAAACTTCCAAAAAAGGGCCATAAAATCTAAATTTTTATTTGGAATTAAATGAAATTTAAACTAGACATAGCCAGTACATTTCTCTACAAGGTTCATATTCCAGATTTTCTGATTGTCATTCCAGGACTTTTCTCTAAGGTCTTTTTTAGAAATTTAAAAAAGGGCCATAAAATCTTAATTGATTCGAAAAATAAAATTTAGAATGGACATAGCCAATATAGTGCCCTACAGCCCCTTAATTCAGATTTCACGATTTTTATTCTAATACTTTTTTTATAAGGACTTTTTTGAAAATGTCAATAAAGAGCCATATCATCGCTTAATTAACGATTCGAATTGAATATTTGAAATGAACATAGCCAGTGTAGTTCCCGTTTCGGAACACACACATATACATGTTCTGTTTACACGTGTTTTGTGTGTGTATGTGTGTTTGTGTCTGTCCTGTGTGTATAACTTTTGTGATTCTGATAAATTTCAATTTTTGTCATGCTTTCCAACGTTCGATTTTTTAAAAATTAAAACAAAAAAATTCAAAAAGTTGTCTTTTATTCATAACATAGCATACATTAAAATCAATAAGGGAAAATTTAAATGTACATGTGCGTGTTTATTAATACATCTAATTAAAATTAGTTTTACAATCATTATATTAATTTTATTATTTATTACACATGTAAACAATAAAACTTGTATATTAAAAAAATAAAAACCAACCCATAATATAAAAACAATATTAGTTTACAATTTTTTTTATTATTTACATCGACAGTGTAATTTAAATCAAATATTTTTAATAAATCACATTTTCTACTTTTCTTTTTAATACACAACACTTAAAACTAAATGCTTACTTTTTAACTCGTATAATAAATATGTTATAACTAAATGTATTTTCAATAACATCTAACTGAAATTAATAAATACCATATTAATAAAATAAAATATACATATTTATTAATATACACGCCACACCATACACACACTACATAATCAAACACTACATACACACCCTCCCACACACATCACAACACACACACAGTACACACACCCTCTACATACACCACACACACTACTCACGCACTACCCACTCACACACTACATATACACCCACACACCACATACACACACGCTACACTCATCCTCCATATACACCCCACATATGTATGTATGTATGTATATATATATATATATATATATATATATATATATATATATATATATATATATATATATATATATATATATATATATATATATACACATACATATACACACACACACGCCACACCACATATACATCCCACATACAGACATCACAACATCCACACATGTATAAATTAATTTAACATGTATTAAATTAATATATATATATATATATATATACACACACATACGTACGTACATACCTACATACGTACATACATATATATACATATATATATATATATATATATATATATATATACATGCTATACATGCCACACCACTCACACTACATATACACGCCACACACACACTACATATATACCCTACACAGATTATATCACACCACTCACACACCACACGCATATACATAACAGATATAAATATTGAAGTAATTTATTTTTAACACTAAAACATAATTTACTTTTGGTAAACTTTAACAGAAGAGTTTACAAAATCAGAATTTGTAGGAAGTGGTGAAGGTAAAGGATGTGAGGTATGTACAAGTGTATCGGGCACCGGTAGTGGTTTAGCAACCCCAATCTGCACTACACCTCGTGGAGCACCTTTTAATGCTTGCACAGCTTGATCTAAAGATGCATTTTCTAATACTATATCATTTACAAATAACAATCTATCACCAGGAATCAACCTCCCATCGATCTGAGCCACACCGCCTGGAACCAAACTTCGGATAACGATAACGGTATCGTTCGGATCTATTGGATCTTGATAATCGAGAATAGAAAATCCTAAACCACGTTCTCCTTTAATTAACTCTATTACTTGTGGTTCAGAACTCCACATTGCGAGCCCTGTCAAAGGTTCTAATGATCTAGAGCGCATTTTTCCTAAAGAACATTCCATCGCCGGTACTGAACCGCTCGTAGCTAGAGATCCATCAGATTTCGCTTTAACTAATCGATCTGTTGTCGGAAGTAAATCCTGCAGACTACCGGTCAATGTTCTCCCGGGAACCGATGCGAGAAGTGGGCGATTGGCTCGTCCGCATACCATTCTGACATTAACGGGAAGTTCTTTTAAAATACTAACTACCTCCATATGATTCATTCCTAACAGTCTACAACCGTTGACTTCGAGTAATTCATCGCCCGAGCAAAGTCTTCCGTCTCGGCCGACAGGACCTTCGGGAAGAATAGATCGTATGTAATGATGAGGACGAACTTCTCTTCCGTCTTCGACGTCTACGGTTCCTTCTAGGCTGATTCCTAATCCGCCGGATTCGCCGAATTTTCTTAATTCCGCCACGATGATTTCAGTTTCGTTTCCGACTATCGCTTTCCACTTGAGAATCAATGCCGCTTCTTGCACCGGAGTGAGAGGTATCTGAATATCGAGTTTCCTCGGCGTCGGCATAATAATTCCACCGTTCGTGACACCGACTTGAAGATCGTCAGCCTCCGCGGAATGTTCGTCGCATTCCCAAGGATCGTTCTCGAGTTTACATTCTTCTTGTTTTAGTGGAAGTCTGATAAATAAAATCGATAAGATTTTCTTAAAATACTCATATATCTATTTTATTTAGAAGCAAAATGAATTTATATAAAATTATAGTATGGATCCATCTAATTAATATCTAAATAAGTTACAGTAAAATGATAGAAAAATTGAAATGCTCATGCAACAAATAATTATTGAAACATTTACCCGAAACTGGATCTCGAGCTCACGATGATTCACACAACAATTATATAGTTGTGTTATCCATTCGTTTTTGAAAACCAAAATTGAATTTTACACTTATCAAGATTATTTATTTCATTGCGCAATTATGAAAATAATTCATAACAAATGTTAATCTAATAAATTAAATATAATCATCTGTTACCGATGCATAGAAGTCGTGGTGGAAACAGCCGTGACAGGTCCGGTGAACTTTGCTTCGTGTTGTTGTGCCGCGATAGCCAATTGAAGTTGCTCGTACTTAGGACCGCGTAAATAACGTTCCAGACAAAGCATTACGCTTCCGCCGGCCGCACGAAGTACTTCTACGGCCTCGTGATTCGTATAACCTTGTAAAGAACGTCCGTCGACCGCTACGATACGATCGTTCACTTGTATTTTACCACTTGCAGCTGCAGCACTACCGGCACTGATACTTTTTACAAAAATTCCAGACAGTTCTTCTTTCTCGCACACGTAACCTAAAAAAAGTCGAGAGAATATACTTATCGACAACATGAAATTACACTCCTAAAACATTTATTTTAAATCACTAGTCTCAAAAAAATATTACTTTTACATATACGTTATAATTGTTAAATACTTAATTTTTTTAAAAAAAATAAAAAAATTTGAAATATATATTACTAATCTTTTCAAATCCAATAAATAATTTACCTGCAATTGTAATTCCAAGTCCATTAACATCCTTTTTTAATTCAATTGTGAATTTTTCCATTTCTGGCATATGGATATTCATATCAAGATTAACCATTTGTTGAACTGGTGGGGAATCAGTCATACGAGAAACAGAACCATCAAAATTATGAATTTTGTTAAAAATTTCACTGTATCCATGTTGTACCAAATAACGATCGATTTCCACAGGGCTATGCAGTAATCTATATTAGAATATATATTATATTATACACATAAACAATATAATTTAAAATTATATAATAAAATAAATGAAACATTGACATTACTGTTTGTTATAAAACTGTGGCAAATCCACTTTCACATAAATGAATTACCACCATAAAATATTATACAGTGTTCAATAATTACTTATTATTCACTCTGTTGTTTATAATAATAAAGTGAATAATAAGTAACATTAACATTTTAATATATTACTACAACGACACTACGCTCCGCTAAACTTATAAAAATTAACGCGAAAAAAAAAATACCTCGTCGGTACTACTGCTGGTGGAGTTGGCAATAAATGAGAAATTATCGATTCTGCAACACGAGCAACAACTAATTTAACCCTTGTTCCAGATTGTCTTAACACTGTAGCTACTTGTTCAGAACCCATTTCATGAAGATTTACCTACATAAAAATAATATGTAAATGTTTAATTTATATACTGACAACTGACATTTTTTTGCATTGTTTTAAATAACTTTTTAGTATCAATAAAAGCCAAATGTTCTAACAATGAATTAAACCGATGAATGAGTAAACATTATAAATTCATTATTAAATTAATAAATAAATTATCTTACTTCACCAATTTGTAATATGTGATCTCCGCTCTGTAATCTTCCATCGCGATCAGCTACACCACCGGGTAATATTGTTTTCACAACAACACCCATTGTTCTTCCCCCAATAATACCAAACCCTAATCCAGTGCCATCATTAATCAACTCGATAGCTTCCACCTAAAAATGGTATTTAAAATTTTATATACAGACTTATGTATATTCATTTTGTGTTACATACTTGTGCCCACTCAGTATTGAGTAAAACATCTGATTCCGCTTTAGATACTTCACTAACAGCTGATGGAGACCTGTGAGCAATATCTTCATCTCTTGGGACTACTAGTTCAGTCAAAGCTCTTGACTTTTGTAAAATATTTAATGCCTATAATCATTTTTACAATGTATATTTCATAAATACACACTCAAATGTAAAATATATTTTAGTAACAAAAAATGGACAATAAAGAGTAATACGAGGGTCGTTTGATAAGTATAGTAAAAAAGTAAGAAAAACTAAATTGAAAAATTTAATTCAATTAATTAATTAATTAAATTAAACAATAAATAAATTTACCATACTTATCAAACGACCCTCGTATGTAGTTAAAAGAAATGGTTCTGATTCTATAAAATAATTTTATTGAACAAAATATATAAATTATTCATCTCTTTTAAAATCAGTTCCTTTTTCAGCTTTTCTAAATCCAATATTTTCCTTCCATGTTCAAAAACATATCTAGTATTTCCCACCGACTTTCACAACTAACTAAATAAATAAACAGATTCAGATCTTTTATTCATATATCATTTACTCATCATTCAACACAATTTTAATACAAATTTTATATATCAGGTTATCTCATAAATAATGTATTTTTATATCTTTACTTTTAATAAAAAATAATGTATAATTTTTTTTAATCATTTATCTAGTGTCCATCATTTATAATAATAAAGGTTTCCCATCACTCTAACAGGTTTTTTATGTCAGTTTCATAAAATGTTGCCTCTATGGAATTGAAAAAAATGTCTATTGCATTTTTCAACTGTGGTTGATGAAATTCATCCCAGTTAAACAATTTCACAATACTCATAAAGAATCTTGTTGTACTCATAAAGAATACAGTACCACAAATAAACTTTGTCAACATTCACAATAACTTTACAATACGTAGAAATGTGGGTACGTTACAAGTGCTCACGAAAACTAATCCTACCTACCGTGCATTCTTTAAATATAAAGACAGTTGAATATTATCTTTTATATACCTATACTTATACTGCAGTGTTTATATTGAAACTGAGAAAATGACATTATTTATGGGATGACCTGATAGAAACATATATATTACAGTAATAAATTGAATTCCATTACTTTATAACTACATCTCATACATTATTAATATTTCACAATTATTTTATTTTCACAATATATATTTAAAACACATGCTATATAAACAAAAATTATACATACTTGTTGATGAGATAAATTGTTTGTATCATGAGATATAATAGTGTTGAGATGATCTTGTTGTCCAGTAAAACTGCTCAATATCGGTGCTTGAGGACTGCACGGAGATAACTGGGCAGAAGGTACACGTTGTTCATCATCCACTGTACATAATTCATCCGAAGCAAGTCCATGTGCGTCCTCACTTCCACTCCGAGGACGATATCCGGTAGGATCGTACAATTCTACACTGGATGGTACATTTAAGACTAATTCACCTATTAAAAAAAAAAATCATAATTGATATCAATGTAAATTATTTATATCAGAAACAAATTTATATTAAAAACTGTAAGATAAACATAAAAAGGATAGTACATTGTGACTGAAAAACAAAACATTGTAATTTTGGATCCTATTTACATTAAAATGAAATATAAATTAAAATGAAGAATTAAACAAACCTGAAACAGTTATGTCAAAATCTACTGGTAAAATTGATGGATGTTGAATTAATTCTTGACTTAATTCACTAAGTGAATCTTGTACGGTGACAATTCCTCGAAAAACTGGATTTTCAAGAGTAGTAATTAAAAGATCTAAATCAGATTGAGTACTAGTTTGTAATTTAGGATCGTTTATATCATCCACTACTTGTTTTATATTATATATGAGTTGCAATGCACTTGAAATATCTGCGTTTAAGTGCATAGTATTAGCGTACATTAAATTTTATTTAAACTTCAGTATATGATAGATAAACAACTTTTTTCAATGTTGTAATAAATAAACTTAAACATATATTTTCTTAGCATAATATTTATGTATTTACATAAAATCCAATTATAAAATTAGAATTATTGAATTTAACACATTAAAATGCCAAACGTCACATGAACATTACCATCTACATCGTCGATAGTCTTGACAACATATCTAGTATAGAATAAAAAAAAAACTACATAATGCCTTAGGAAAATACAATTTTGTTTATTACACTAATTGTACTAATATTCATGAATTAAGTGTTATTTTTATCTACAAAATAAATGTATTTTTAGAAATGACTAATCATTTATTATGTATCTGAATACAAATTTTTGTAAATGAAATTATAAAATAATAGAATTTTTACATTAATCAAATTAACTCAGTATAATTGGAATTAGTTCAGATTTTATAACGCAGTAATGTTGATGGCATTTAAATAGAAGTGCGCATCAACTTACATATAAATAAAATGACCAATAAATAATTATTGAACACTTCTTCAATATCTTGTATTGTTAGGATGATACTTTGTCACAACGGATGTATGATTTTCTTTTAAAATAGTGAACAGCATTAATATATTATTTAATTGTTTGTTAAATCATTTTTAAGTAATATTTTATTTCAAACAAAATCAAAACATAATTAAGTAAAATATTTAATATCTATATAATTTTTATAATCATTTCTACAATGTATATTTTATAAATACACATTCAAATGTAACATTTTTTTTGGAAAAAAAAATGGACAGTAAAGAGCAATATGTAATTATAAGAAATGGAATTAATTCTATAAAATAATTTTATTGAACAAAAACATAAATTATTCATCTCTTTCAAAATCAGTTCCTTTTATATATATATATATATATATATATATATATATATATATATATATATATATATATATATATATATATATATATATATATATATGTATGTATGTATGTATGTATATTTTATATACGAGTATATTTAACGTAAAATTGTAAGTGTTATGCAAAACATCTGTACCAAACAAATATTAAAATGTTAATCGGCTATTATCGGAATTCATCGTCCTTATTTATAAAAATGTGTAGGATTACCAACCAATTTACGATCCCCACCATATCAATGTTAGTAGACACAAGTCTTTGAATAACGGTTATACATACGAAAGCATTCATAAATTCGAAAGATTGTATTTTTTATTATGTATTAAAGTTGATAATAAACTAAAAAGTATAAATATATTTTTTTATGGTAATTGTTTTGTGTAAATGTTAATTATTATTGTGCAATTAACAAAATGATTTCTTAGTAATGTTTAAAAATTGCAAAAAATGTTTAATTTATAATTGCATGTACGATGTGTGTGTGTGCATATTATGTTGATATATTTATATGTACATATATATATTTTAGATGTCTTCGACTGGTTTTAGTACAGGCT
This sequence comes from Neoneuromus ignobilis, assembly GCA_029203775.1. Lineage (NCBI taxonomy): Eukaryota > Metazoa > Arthropoda > Insecta > Megaloptera > Corydalidae > Neoneuromus > Neoneuromus ignobilis. Next base: position 3,682,125 of record CP092097.1, read on the forward strand.
TGGGTGATATGAATAGAAATTCTAGTCGTGTGTTGAAACCACCAGGTGGTGGACATTCTGATATTTTTGGAACAGAAATAACAGAAGAAAAACCTCGTAAGCAGTGTAAAAATCAAATGGTCAGTAATATATTTGGAAATGTAGAAGAGAAAAAACTAGTCAAAGAGTGTACATCTAATAAAGTTTCATCTATTCCGATTGGTACCGATATTAATAATGAAAATGTAAAACCAATCGAGTGGAAACCACCACCACCGTTACCAGGTTATGATGTTTCTGCTAAATCGAAAGAAGTGCCTATAAAATCAGCTTCTAATCTTCCTGAAGAAAATGTTCAAAAAATTCAACGTAATCGTATACCACCAGGTGGTTATTCTTCAGCGTTGTGGTAATTTTTTAGTTTATCCGTTTATATTGTGGCTTAACATTCCATGCTAATTGATATGATAATAAAGTGAATTACCTTTTAATATACATACATACATGTGTTGTGTGTATGTATATATATATATATATACACACGCACATATATACTTGATAATAGTTAAAATTAATATTGATAAATATTCTTTGAATTATTGTATCAAGTTAGTTGAAATTGTATTAATTTAGCATAAAAATATTTTATATGTATATGAATTTTTAATACAATAAAATTGTACTGCTGAAAGTTTAGTCTATTATTCATGTGTAAATTTTGTGTTACCATAAAATAGAAAAAGTTTATAATTATAATAGTCATTAAAATCAATGGAAAATATATTAAATTTTGAATCGATACTGGATTTTGATCACTAAAAACTAATAAGGATGTTCAGGGAGTGAAATATATTAGGAATAATTTCAATTAGATATATAAACAAATAAATGATAATTTAAGAGTCTTTTATTAACCTTTAATTCGTGAGGCCTTTTTGATTAAAGAACTATGTTTGATAAAATTGGACGGATCAGAGTAAACAATTACATCTCAAGAGCCTAACAACTGCTCTAGTGAGATTCACAATACATTATATGTATTAGTATAAAAATACATTAAAAATTTTCTTTTAATATAATACCATATTTCTACACAATTTTCAATGTTTTTGTAGGAAATATATTTTATGTACATTGTTTTAAATAAATTTTGTAAATGCATAATTTTTTCAAAGCTACGAACAATTTAAAATATCACAAATGTTCACTAAAACAATTTTAAATTATAATAAAATAAAGATAATTATAAATCAAAACTGTCAAATATTTTTAGAAAAAATTGGAGTGTTATCAAAATATCTGAGCATATTAACACATCTTTCTGAAGCAAAAATATTAATTTCATCATTAAAGGTCAATTGAATAATTATCAACGACTATTATCATGATCTGTGTCATTCAAAACATACAAAATTTATAACTTCATAAATGATATTTAACATTAATATGAATAAAAAATATATACACAGAAAATTGTTGTATTCAATCAGTAAAAGTATCACATGAATAGTGACTGGAAATGCTATTCTTTTACTTGTTAGATAGATTAATAGAAATTACTCTGAACTACAACAATATTGTTATATCACCCATAATTACAAATATATTTACAACATATACTTAAAAACTACAGGGTAAAATAAACTTAGGTGTACTGAAGCACATTTTAAAATCATTCATTTGATCCATATTATTAACACTTACAGTATTATATCAATAAACGGTAAATGATACCAATAAGATATTTTTACCATTTAATTTTGATTATAATTGTAAATATTTTTTTGAATTTATTTATGTTAATAAATTCAATTTGCCAATATAACATTACTTACATCATATGCATCGTACATATACATACATGAGTATATTCATACAAAATCATTTTACATAGTTAATGCAATGAAATAAATACATATAAGTGTTAATATTCAGTTCATATTAATTTCACATCTAGTGAGAGTCTATATCATTATAATCTAAACTTTAATTATTTTAATTTTGCCCTAATATTCATTAATATATTGTCATTCATAATGCACAATTTATTAATTCAAGAAATGCTTTACTTTCAAACTCTATTCCTATATGTAATGATTTGTACTCTAATGGAAATACCTTTAAAAAATTGATGTATATGTAATTTGATTATAATATTCAGTGTTTATGTTTACTATGAATGATTATGTATGTATAACATATATATATATATATATATAAATATACACACACAAATAATATTCATATACAAAACAGCACGTAGTTTATCAAGTTTATATATTGATGAAAAACTTATTTTTATGTTCTTCATTTATCGGTACATTCATCTAATTCATTTTAAAAAGAAACCACACTAAATTAATGAAATACCAAAATAAAAAACTAATAAAATATTTATATCAGATTTATAGTTTATGCATTGTAGGTCATTGTACTTAGTGAGATACTTTTGAATCCAATTTCTGATGAGACTTATTCTTTGGGTAGTATCAAAAAAAATTTTTTTTGATACAAATTAAATGGAGTTACTGTCAGTGCCTCTGCTACTAAACTGCACTTTTAGAATTTAAATGTTTAAATAAAAACTACTTTGATTTTATAATGTGTGTGTGTGTGTATACACATTCACATATATGTCACTTACATATATCAATTATTTGGCATTTACATCATAATTCATATTCAATACTTCTTTTAAGTTCTGCTTTCAAATTGTTTAATGATTATATTACACTTATTACACAACACTACTTTTCATTAGATGTAAGTTTTTTTCACTTTTTGTAATGTATCTTTATTTATAGATTCTGTTGAATTATTCAATTCTTTATTTGAGTCTAAATTATTATCTTTCTTCGTAGTAACTTTGTTAACAGGAATGTTACAAGTATGTAAATTAATAGCCTTATTAGCTCTTGGTGCTAAAAAATTACTTTGATTCGGAGAACTGACAGTGCTAGAATTCCCTAATCTAAAAGAATATTAAATACTTATACACAAATTTGTATATATAAATATAATTACATTTGTAATGTATTCATCCATACGAATTATTTTAATAACAATATACTTTCGAAAATACTACCTGTTCAAATGGTTATGTTGTTCTATAAAAGGTGCATTTGCAAAGGGAGCAATTGGATGAAATCTTCTGGAAAATAAATATCCTGCAACAAATCCAATAGCTAAAGCTGCAATACTAGAAGCTATCAGCACTATATGCAATGTCTCAGCTGTATAAATTACTAAACGTTCTTGTACTGGTGCTGTGGCTAAAATATAAATAATTATACCATTAATTTTTGATTTGATTCTTTGCAGATTTTTTTCATTTAAAGATAAAACTAATTTAATAAGCTGAAAAATTAACTCATCAGTGCTATGCATCTGAAAGCTGAATATTATTTAATTATAGCAATTGTAGATAAATATATTTGTTTTCACTTATAATACCTAAATCATTAGGTGTTTTGTTGGGTTCCTGTGACAGTACATTTATTTTAACTTCTTCAATAATTTTGTTATCTATATCATGTTCTCCTACAGAGGATACCGTGCCTTGATGAAGTTCTCTAGTCTCATGAGAATAATGGGATTCTCCTATTCCACATCCAGACACATTATTATTTACTATACTTTGAACTAAATGATCACGACGAGTTGCAATAACATTACTGTTTAAAGCAATGCATTGATGTAATTTTAAATCCCATGCACAATGTGGATCTTGAAGTTCTACACAAATGCTACAATCCAAATAAATTATTACAGTCTTTTTCCAAAAAAAATCTAACATTTAAATCTTTATGACAATTACCTGCAGCGTGTAAAGTTAATACAATGATTTAAAGATACACTTCGTACTTCTCCTTGTGATATAACGACTAATTTATTTTTTTTTGAAATCACTCTAAGATTTGTTATCGCTATACCTGTAGGCATTACTTGACTTTCTGTAATAACTACCGAGTGTACTTTATTATCAGAATCCACATATGTATTAACTGTTTTTAAAACCCGTCCTTCATCTATGAAAAAAAGTTACAAAAGTTACCTTTACTACTCTTTTTTTTACAAATATTTTTTTTATAATAATACCTGTGCCAATATATAAAATGTCATAAGTTTTCCCATCAACAGCTTGTACTTGTTTATCTACTGCTATAGATGTAAATCTATATCTATAAACGATAAAAATAAATCAAGTTACTTTTTACATGAATTAAACTGTAGAAACTTACTGTAAGCTAACACGTATTAAAAGCGGCTGAGAATATAACGATTGAACAGTTTGTTCCATTAAAGGATGCATTTTTACAAAGTTTACAGTTTCACCAGGTAATGTACGGCTATCTGTGACACATTTTCCAGGATGTGGTTCAGGAATCTGATAAAAGAGTTAAAAAGAAATAATAAGAAACATACATGAATTAAATTATACAATCTTTTGATTAGCATGGTTCCTTAAACAATTATGATATAAACAATTATATTTCACGTACTTTATGTTTTGGAACTGGTAACCAATTTGAATTAATATTGAACTGTTCTTTGAAAGTTCCTTCAAATGTTTTTAATATATTGTGCATCGTAAATGCACAAACTGCAGACCCACCAATTGCATTAATTGGCGTTGTCATGATTGTATATATTAATTCTTCATTATTTCCATAATTTCCTTGTACTACATCTGTCGTTGCTTCTATAAATTTAATATATGTATATAAATTCAATTGAAACATTTTATATATATTATGTTAAAAATAAAACTGACGTATTTCATCAAAATAAAATGGATATTCTCCAGGTACAGAACAATTCAATCGTGCTTTTAGGAAAGATGTCCATCGGTCTCCAAACTGAAAAGGCCCACCTTTGTCATCTTTACATATCCGTGCTACACGTGAATAAATTGCCTATATATCGATAAAAATACATTTGAATTTATAGGCAATGGTCTTTTGTATATGTATTGTTATGTGTATATATTACCTTTCCACAGTTAATATGTTCTACAGCTGTTTCTCTATAGAAGAAAAATACATAATCTTCATAACCAAATGAGCTTACAAAATTAGGTGCTGAAAATAATAACAAATATTTTATATACTAATAAGACAAACTAAATATTTTTGTATACACTTACCATTTAGTTGTTTGAGATCTGATATTTCTGTTCTTTGGGGTTTTCTATAAATAAAAGAATCACCTCCTGAAAATTCTGATACTGTTGCTGCAAACAATTGTCCATCTGGAAAAAAGGCACAATAGAATTAAACAGAATTGTTTATTCTGAATTTCTAAAAAAAAAAAATCATACTGTAATATACTGCTGTACTGTTATGTTCTGGGTTGTAAGGTGATTGTCCAATACCATCTAAATCTGGTCCTTTTACAGCCCAAAATCTGTTTGCCTAAAATTTTTAAAAACAAAGTATGTATGTATGTATGTACGTACGTACGTACGTACATATATATATATATATATATATATATATATATATATATATATATATATATATATATATATATATATATATATACACACACACACAAACTCACGTTCAATTCATATTGTCTACACATAGGTTTATATGAATTTGTTCCACAAATAGATAAAACTGCAGGATTAATTTGTGCAAATACTCGCACATAATTTTGACATTCATCTTCTGATTTTCCTTTTAAATAACATAATTCTCTATGAGCTACAGATGATCTCCATTCTAACCCCTGGAAAATTAAAAATATTTATAAATTATATTTACAATTAGATAAACACTTGCCAATATTTATGAGATAGCAGAAGTAAAAAAAAAAGAAATAAATAACAATAAGAGAATAAACAAAATAAATATACAGTAAATCATTTTCATTTTATACAAAATAACTATAATAATACTTTTTTTTAAATGCAGAACAAACTTATTTTAAATAAAAAAAAGTACAAATAAATTAAATTCATTACTAAATACATTTTGTTGATTTATACATAACTTTATATATTTATATACACACATGCACACACAGATAATGTATGAAAATTATCTTTATAACTTTAATACTAAGTTTTATATAAGTTATAAAAACAATTTTTAGGCAGTTGTGTATATTGTGGCAGTTGTGTATTTTTAGGCAGTTGTGGTACATGTACATACATACATATAGCACCAGATTTAATGATGGTAGGCTGAAGTCTAGGACCTCAAAATTTAAGGGGCCTCTGGCCAAGATGTATAATATTTTTGACACTGTCATAAACCTTCCTTACACATGCAGTGTCAGAGGCCTCACCACAAGTGGAATAGTCAAGAGCCTCTTTTTATCTAAATCTGGCTCTACATGCACACACACACACACACACATAATATTACTTAACTAATAAACACATTTTACCTAATTTCTTTTTTTGTCACTTGATTTATTATTTCTTCACAGTTTTTAAACTAATTTTACACTTATTCATATGTAAACATGTATATTCATGTATAAAAAAATATTATCATTCATAGAGAATTATGCTGTAAATATATATATATATATATATATATATATATTCATGTGGATAAAATTTTTATGTATATAGCATGCATGTATATGAATAAGTGTAAAATTAGTTTAAAAACTGCGAAGAGATAACAGATCAAGCGACAAAAAAAAAGAAATTGGGCAAAATGGTGTTTTTTTGGTTAAATAATATATTTTGTTACAATTCCAAGATTCTAAATTAATTCTAAATGCACCAAACTTAGAATAAGTACTTATAATCATATTTTAGAATAATATCCATAATTAGAAATAGACTATCATATGTGTGGCTTGAAATAACGAAATATTATTCTGGGTAATAAAAAAAATTGAAATCTATTTCTTTACACATATAGCATTTTCGTGATGTTTAAATAGTAATATGTATGAAGAATTATATCTAATTAGCTTTTATTTACATTTGTATAAAATAGGCCATTAATACTAGATCAATATAAAATAATCATATACAAACATGTATCTCTAAATGATTAAATAAAAATACATATTAAATAAAACTAATATATTTTACTTATAACTGAAGTAATATCGACATGGCAACTTTTTGTATTAATATAATAACTTATTAATGATGCATTTCATATTTTAAAAGAATTTTCGTTGTGATTTACATCTCACAATATATGTATATAATTGGAAAAATATGTAAAAATAATTGTAATTAAAATAATTGCGGAGTAATTGAACTGATATTAAAATGTAGGCGAAAATATTGTTTCGTTAGTTACTACAGACTAGTTAGTTCACGTGAGGTTTAACCACTCCTAAAATGAACGATATATAATTGTCGTATCCAACATACCTGTTCTTTGTTCTTGGCGAGATCGTTCAAGCTGACATTATACACTATATTTCTGAAAATAAACAGTGTATTTATTAATATTACTATTCACACAATTTATATTTTATAATTAGTAATTTAAAAAAGATTAAAAGTAGCATTTTATATTTTATCTAAAACGAAAAAGCAAATTTTTAAAACACTGAATCGTTTATCAAGTTAATGTTCTATTTAATTAGTCTTAAATAAACATTGAGACTCGAAACGATATTTATTTATTTTTTGGTGAAATTACATTTTTGTAACAAAATAGTTGATAAATGTATGTGTATATATATTTATTTAAAAATTAAAATAATTGTTGAATTACCTGCCACCAAGGAGTATATAGTCCGACTGTTGATCTAAAAGCTTGAAGTAATCTAAATGTGTACGATTTCCATAGAAGACATTACTTTGCAAATCACCTTTAAAAACGAATATTTAATTACTACATTTGTATAATAATTTAAAGAAATCATACAAATGTATTTGTATATCACTAAACTACGAGGGTCGTTTGATAAG
>CP092097.1:3695000-3702500 GCA_029203775.1 Neoneuromus ignobilis
AAAATATAGCAGTTTTTATGTATACTAAATAAATATTTAGTAATACAACAGTTAAAATTAACTGTTGTATTATCAGATTTTTAACAATTATGACAATATTCAGTTCGATTAATTTTCGTTTACTTTGAATAAACAATTTTCTTGAAGATATCAAACGAAATCAAACCAGATTTCTTTTTACGTTTAAAAGTTATTTTGAGAAAGTTCCATATTTGACAAAATTAGATTAAAAATGTAATTAATTTAATAAAGTGCGGAGAAGTGGTCCGATTACATTGTAGATGATTCAATATAATCTGTGTATAAAAACTGTTACACAAATTTAGTGATTTAATAATTAAGTGTACCACATGAAAGAGTTTCAAATGGTAATGTTAATGGTTGGAAATTGATATCTGTAAAAATAATACGTAGAAGGAACATATACATGTATATTTTTGATCAGAATTTATTGTTTGGATAGCTTTGGTAGCAAGACTATGGATTTTGTTTGTCATAACAAGACGTGAGATTAAAATAGACACTAGACTTCATAAAAGCGTTAATGAATGAAATATTCCGTTGACAATTCACTCGTTCGCAGTCGAATGTGTGTGTGTGTATATGTGCTGAAAGAGCGTGGTCAAACGAGTGCTTTCGCCTACGTACTCGTTTTGATCACTACAACTGACTGGTACTGCGCCTACACGTATCTAATGGTGACGCTATCTATTCGAACGTACGTGATATTATATTTCAGTAAAAATTTTCCGAAGGAAATTAATCCATAAATCCCGTTTACAATTCAATTATTATAACATGAAAAGAGGGCAAGTGTACTTTTTCATACACTATGATATTATATATATATATATATATATATATATATATATATATATATATATTCATATATATTCATACTAAATTCAAAAAATCGAAGAGAGAAATGAAAATAAACAAATCAGTGAAAAGAAGTGAAAATTCATAATCTAAAATGTATCTACTGTTTATTTTTCCATACTCCTCCGAATTTTAATGATTGCAAATAAACATCATTCGCGATTACAAGTATCACGAGATGAATGAGCGGTTCAGCAATAGTAAGCAGGAGGCTGAGCCCTAATAATAAACATTGCTTTGGAGAAAATCAATCTAGATTGTTAAACCGATAACAAATTTCGAATTTTTCTTCATTTAAAAACTACACCTTTTTTTGATATTATTACTGTATAAATATTGATATTTTCTAATTAATAACAGCCGATATACATCTCCTTTGACTTATTCTAAGACTTGGATAAAAAATTACTGCAGTTTCATTCTATTCATTTGATATTGTTATTTTTTTCTAACATCGAGTAGAGACATCAGCCAAAATATTTTGTATTTTTTTTCATATTATTTTAAAAATATCTGCAGTGATTTTATTATTACTGCAACATACCCATTTTTCATATTCTTAATAGCATTTTTAACTACAGTACTTCTGTTATAAAAATGCTATTAAGAAATGCTAGTATTAAACAATGATAACGCTGATAAACATTCTTTTATTAATTTTTATTTTTAGAAATAAAAACATTATTGGACAGTATCTGTATAGAATTTTGAATAGATCATTGTTTTGAGTCATTCATTTGAATAATGAAAAGGTTTCACAATTGTGAAAATTCACATCAAAAAGAAACAAATACAACAAATGAGCTAACCGTTGTATTATAGACGTATTAAAATGTTAATTTAACACTTTTAGACCTTGTTGAATTCATTTATTACTTTAAAACACAATACGTTTTTTAACAAACACATTTTTAGAATATGTACAACTATGATTCAATTTCGTTAGATAAATAGAGGTTGAAACATACCGGAATTGATAAACAAATATGAGTCCTCATCAGTTATCCATTACAAATAACAAAAAATCTAGTCCATCAAATAAAATCAGTTAATGAAATATTGTTTTCTAGTTCTAGTATCAAAAATAATAGATTAGTCGATGACGAATTAAAAAACAATAAAACGCCTTTAATGCATTATCTGCGAATAATTAAATAGTTTAACCGATATCAATTAGATATAAGGCAATATTAAAAGTCAAAAGATGGACAAATTAAGCATAAAAAATGTTTATCATATTTATATAGAACAATAAAGTAAAAAATTCTATAAAATTCCTGCATGTAACATTTTTTTTCAACTCCTTTTAAAAAATATTATACCAATAATTTTGAGAATTTGGTCATATTGAAACATCCTTAACACAAATATATATATATATATATATATATATATATATATATATATATATATATATATATATATGTATAATTTTTGATAGTTAAAAAAAGTAAACGGTACACTTTTGTTAGTTTTTTTAAATATAGTGTCCTCTTCTGTATTACACATGGATATATTGGTTTCATACTATTGTACATGAGGTATAACTGACTGGAAAATTCAACTTTCAATTATATATATATATATATATATATATATATATATAATATATGTGTGTATACTGATATATCAGACATGATTAAAATATCTGACTCACAAGCGAATGACGAGTTTCTGTCACGCTAGCGCCATAAATATGAATGTGTACAAGGGTTAAGTCTGGCTGACATTTAGGGTAACTAACCACTTACTCATGTCTGCATGCATATATGCCCTCGAAAATATTAGCAAGTCTCGTGTTTCAACCGTAAAAAAGAAAACAAAATAAGCGATACTAAAATCAATTTTGTGTGTATATGGAGTTTCATTAAAATCAATTCTATATTTCACGTGGGCATGTTATAAACACTATTTATGTCTACTACTAACGTCCATTTCTTATTGATACACTAATTTCATAACATATGTATGTATGTGTGTGTGTGTATGTATGTGTGTTTATATATATAAATACATATATACACATATATATATATATACACGAGGGTCGTTTAATAAGTATGGTTAAAAAGTAAGAAAAACTAAATTAATTAAATTAAACAATAAATAAATTTACCGTACATATCAAATATATAACTTAATTGAATACAATATTTTTATTTTCACAAAATATATACTGTTAAACTGAAGCAACCCTCTTATTATTTTTATCTTAAAAAATAAAAATATAAATCATTGTTTATTAATAAATAATATATTATTTCCTATGTCATTCTGATAGTTTATTACAATCTAATTTCAATTATAAATTACACATTTTTTCAAACAAACTCACCACTACTAACTTACTAAACCTTAATTTTAAATACTCTGAAAGTAATTAGAGGAAAATTATAAATATGTCAGTGATTCATCCCTTAAATAAAACAAGCGATTTTTAATTTTTATGCGAGATAAACTATTATCGTAGTTGTATATAATACCGTTACAAGTAATAAATGAAAAATACTTGTATACATTAATTTTCGGATATGTATTTATACGCTTTTATGTCTCACGTTAATTTACAAAAGATTCAAAAATTACAAGCCACCAAAACTCTTCAAATATTCGTATTACAAAAATTAATACTAACTTTATTCATTAGGAAAATATTAAATATTTAAAAAAATCTTAATGTTTTCTTCGTAAAAGATAGCAACTCTTAAGTGAAAAAAGTTGTACGCCATTTAAATAATATAGTTCCGTTATTGTCTACAGTAAGCATGTTTGTAAATAATAACTGTGATTATTGACAAACACGTTATATTACAACTTAACTTTAACTAAACATTACAATATATACATACATACAAAAACTGCAAATCAAATGTAAGAAACTTTCACAATAGTCACGACAAAAAATATTACTAATAAGTATAATGTAACACTATATTTTCAGATTACTTTTTTAATTTGATTATCTGGAATTGTTTTTTTTTATGAAAATATTTTACATCTCCGAATACAAAATGTAGATCGCCTGAATCAAAATGAATAAAATCGGACAATTTCAATGACTACATTTAATTATTCAAGGATATATTTCTAGTCACTTTCTAAAATGTATATAGCTAGCTGAGAATTGAAATATGTCGTATATTATATCAATATGATTATATTTATTTATTTAATTTATAATTCTCTTACGAAAAAAAATTAAGAGGAAGTACTTTTCAAAGAAAAATAACGTATTAAAAAGTGGGAATATACATATACATATATATATATATATATATATATATATATATATATATATATATATATATATATATATATATATATCATGATTGACTTGGTATATTAAAATCAAATATATCATTTGTTCGTTTTAAATTTTTTTCATTATGTTCCTACAATACTGTAAATAATAAAACTTTAATAAAAATTAAAAATAACAAAAAGTCTATATTCTAATCGTACGTAATATATTATTAAGTAATAATATATAGTAAAAAGTTAAAAAAAGTCGATATGTAAACCGAATTTACAATTCTTTATATATATATATATATTTAAAAAAATATAATTCATTCAATAAAAAATTAGTAGTAACAAAGTCTTCCAACTGTATTTAGTACATATAGTTATATTCTTTGCATCGTAGCAATTTGTAAACACATTAAATGAGACTATAAGAAGAAGGAAGTTAAACGATGCTTACCTAATTGAATTAAATTGAACAAACTGATACTTCAAACTATTGTAGTTATGAACATTCCAAATGGGCACACAATGCGTTATTTTCAATAAGTTAAAAAAATATCAATTCACAAATGAAATAAACACAGCACAGTTTGTGAAATACACCATTCGAAAAATTCGAATTACAATCGACGCTTACTCATAAAAACTTTTTTATTATATCAACAATGGTAACAAATTATTGTTTATTTGTATATTTGTATGGTGCAACTGAATGAGTTTTATAAAAATTGAATTTAAAGTTTAATTTAAAATATTTCTTTTTTTAATATTATTTATAAACTAAAAACTAGCACTGGTCAAGTCTGTACACACAAGACGACCGAAGCCCAAGAGAAACAAATACGTATGCACAGACAGCGTACTCATACGCCCTACTATACTCTAAAGCAAACTTGTATAAACAGGGACGTACTACGCGCATGTACATAAATTTGACAAATTTTTACTTACATTTATTTTTAAAATAATGAAATGACTACGAAACAAATTTACATAAATATCAATTATTGTCTAATGATTTGAATCGTTATTACTTATTTTATTATCGATTATTAAAACACATATACATTGTATATATAATTCAAAAATAAAATTTAATTAAATTAATAATAAGGCCAGTTTCTTAAACAATTCAAAATAAATTCTACTAGATTTGAAATTACAATTAACAATTAATCATTAAATGATTGACATTTAAATATCCTAAGTGTGTATATATTGTATGATGTATGTATGTACATATTCATATATATATATATATATATATATATATATATATATATATATATATATATATAGTTTGATTTACACGATTTATTTTGATATGAAGTTTACACGATTTATAAATATCACGAAAAAAATAACTCATTGTATATTAATAAATCAATTGATTGTAAGTTATAAAAATTTCAAAAAACAACATACGAGAAGAGTTATAAAATGAAAAATCAAATTTAAATATTAGTTCGAAAAATTATCCATAAATACAACCCTTAAAATTGTCATCAAGAAGTCTTAAATTAAAATATTTATAATTATTTTAGTGGTTGCCATATGTTGGTTTGTCTGTGAATATATTTGCTAATTAATTAGAAATACATTTTTATATTTTTTGGTGACGACAATGACGTCAATATTTTTGCATACTCTCATGAATATATTTAGATTTCAATATTTATTTTATTTATATCATATAATATGTATAACAATATTAATTTTTTTTTTAAAAAAAAAACATTTATTCTCTATCACTGTACTCATTTGTGTTCAGAAGTAATTTGTTATTAAATATAATTTGTGTACATTTTCACAAAATTTTAAATAACTTTATTTTTTTAAAAAAAAGAAATTGATGTAGAAAAGTGAAAATGATTATAAAATATATTTTTATTATACATTTATTACTTTCATTTTAATTATACAATAATTGTATCGAAGTAAATTTCTTTTTTTAATCTAAATATTTTTAAATGAAAGTAATCACGCAATACTCCTTACTTATTTTTAAATACATATTTATTTTATATTAATGAATTTAATTTTACATATTAAGTTGTACCACATGAATGATTAAATGAAAACATACTATTGTTGGGAAAAAGAGTTTGTTTAATCAAAATATGTACTATTCACATTAAGAAGCCATGCTCAGTCAGAAGGTTGAAAAATTAGATTTTTGACATTTAAGTATAATATTTGGAGAATATACCTTGAAAGTTTCAAATTAATCCGACTAAAATTGATGGAGGTATAGGTATTTAAAATATACGCTCCGTTCAAACATTTGAAGTTAGGTATAGTGTATAAACTAATTTTGAAACTTTAAACGTTAATTTAATATTTTTTCTATTAATACATTTGACTGATTTATTATTGTCTTAAAATTAGATTATTGTTTAAAAATGTAAACAATTTACTTCTATACTTTTTTATATTGTAATCTTTCCTTATATTTGCGTATTTTTGTAAATTTTATTTTACAGTAAAATATGGAAAAATAATCGTTTAGCATTTGATACAAATAAGTATAAAATTTTAAACAACAGCATAAAATTTTAAATGTTATTTTCATTCGATTCAGCGTCTAGTATTATCCAATTTTTTTTTAATTAATTTTTAAAAAATAGTGAAAATTGATAAGACATTAATAAATATTTATGTTTCAAATCTAAATGTATTTTACATTTAATTTTAAATATCAGCGAAATTAATATGATAAGTTCATCTTTTATCATAATTGTTTTGCATGTGAATTCCAACTCATGTGGGTATTGTAATTATAATTCTGTTTCAATTAATATTATTTGTGTAATTAAATTTATCTCAAAATAATGTATGAATACACAAATTAACATTTAGTTAAAGGATACAATGATTATTTTAATTTTTTTAATAATCAATTTATATATATATATATATATATTTTTATATATATATATATATATATACTATTGTATATATATATAAAATATAAATAAAATAAAAATAAAATATTGTATATAATATATAAAACTATTGTATATATATATATATATATATATATATATATATATATATATATATATATATATATATATATATACAATAGTTTTATTTATTTTTTATAATTTAGAAATATTAAATACTTTTTATCAGTTCTATTTTTTTATCTTAAAATTGTCTGTTGAATGTAATTTCAATATTGATAGAACACTTTGTATGTGAAAAAGTTTAAAATCAGTAAAAAATAAAATACACTATAGAAATTGATTTCTATATGCTTATTTGGAAAATTTTCATTTCTAGTCAACAACAGTATTAGGTTTGTAATGATCTACAGCTCGTTAACCTGTTTATTAAGTCTTTAAGCTCGCAAACAGGGTTTGAAATTTTGGA